>JARHVA010009027.1:0-380709 GCA_037957365.1 Torreya grandis
AAAGAATGAGATACCACAACAAGGAATAAAGTCAGTGTTAGTAGTTATGTGGCCTTTCCAACAAAAATTGTGACCAGATTTCCATTCATCATGTAGGTGGAATTTTTACTGGTGTCATCAATGGAGAATATCAAGTTGGATGACAAAGGGAAAAAATGGATTCTCGACTACATTCCCTTTGATTTTTTCTCATAATTTTATTTTCTTGTGAAACATGTGTAATCTCATCCTTCATCTTCCAAGTCTTATTACTTTGAAAAATATGTGTGTTCCTCATACATCTACACTTTCACATGTTATATCTATTATGTTATTGAGATTCTCATGCCTTGTAGTGTAATACATGGTGAAAGTCAATATTCTAAATTTTTACTTTACATAGAGGTATTATTATGCTTTATAAATATTGTTGCTTCTACACACTTTCTCTTGAAAAATGATATCAATATCCAAACAACATGTGACAATTTTATTATTAGTCTTATATTTTTCCTCAAATAAGTGGTCTATATTTTCTCTATCATTTCTTGTATCTTCTCTATTATTAATTAAATTTGATCTACTTTAAAACCATTAAACCATTTATTACATGGTGTTTATTGAATAGCTTGTACATGCATGCTGACACCACGTAAAGTCAAAATAGACAAGCATAATGTAAGGTTTGGTTCATCTAGTTGGGGTTTGATAATAATTGCTTGACAAATTATTTTTAGGGTTAATGTGTTTTAGTATATTCATTTTATATCATATTAATAGTAATCTTTTGTAAAGTTTAGTAATTTTTTGGTCATTCATCGTTATGTTATAATCTTCTTAGGTCTATCAATAAAAGTGTGAATATGTTAGTAATTATTATATTATCAGGTTCTACATATATTTTATCAAATTTTATGTTGATATTAATCATAAAATGTCAAAACTTTATCTTATATAGATGTATTTTAGTAGAAATTGATGTCCTTGTGTTAAATGTATGGAGGTTTTGTTATCCAAAATGACATGAAAATGAGCTTCATTTTCATTTTTTTTTTTAGGAAGTAACATTCAAATGGAGTTCAATGGAAATGGAGGTAGGAGGTCTAATAGTAACCTCTCATTAGCTGCTAACAATGGGGCCCCATTATGTTATAATGGCATACATTTTTCTATAAGTTTCAATATTTTCATATTTTGTTGGGTGGTGTGCAAAACCAAACCCTTATTTTGATAATATTTTTTAAAGACTCAAATTTTAAATATTCCACTTTTTTAGGATATGAATATATTTTGAGGTAAAATCAATATGTATCTTTACCCAAATAGTTCAGGAGTTTTGAGAATTCAAGAGTTCAGCAAAAGGGGTCTGGGAACTAAGTAATTGAACTCATGATCTACATCTTAATTAGTGTTACAAGATAGCTTGATGGAGTTATACCTATTATAAATATTATTTTTATAGAGAATAATTTTGAAGTATGTGATTTTATTCTTCCATGTTTTCACTAGGGGGAATGTTAGGAAAATAATATATAGTGCTTACATTAGTGAGAAATTATATGTTTATTAGAATTAATACTATTATAATTAGAATAGTGTAAGTGATTCTAGGATATTATGTGATAATTGGGAAATATTTATGGTGGAGAGAGAATAGGGATCTTATATGAGAATTGACTTCACATTACTAAGATTTTATACCACTATATATGTAATACTCTCTCTTTGAATAATACATTATGGTATTTTATGTGTTACTTTGTCCAAAAAATTTTAATACACCTATAATAAGCTCACCATATTTTTTTAACATGAAAAATATCCTACATAGACAGCTTAATACTCTCATAAAAACCCATTTATACATGGGTCAGTTTTGATAGTCGATAATGACCTACACTAGTTTGAACTAACCCACTCCCAACAATAGCTATTTTTAAAAATAAAACCCATCCTTAGGTTTGGCCTATAAGCTTAAATTTTTTTGTCGTGATAAATTACCCAATTGGACTCATATATAAAAAATCAAGGTATCATTCAAAAGTGAAACTTATCTATTATACACATATATTATTTCACATATAAAATATACCCAATTCTTCCCAATTTTCATACTTATCACTAAGATCAATCACAAGCTAAGTTTGAAGCACTCAAAATCAAAGTCAAAGAAAAGATTTTCTATACCAAATCCAATCAATAGTTTCATACACATAACAAAGGATAAAATTTAGATAATCAGATTATATGGGAGAACTACATGTGGCTTGATATCCCTCCTTGGAGTATTAGATGCATAGGCAGTGGCAATTCATCAAGTGGGTGTGATAAGAGCAAGCTTAACCCATTATAATTCCCCCATTTTTTTTAATTTTCTAGTCCTTAGAAGCACATATAGGGTTTTAAGGAAAAATATATTGATTTATGGATTTATGAGTGTCACCGAGGTTCACAATCACAAACATGAAACAAACAAAGATAGTATTGGGTGACTATATAAACATTGTGTTATATTACCTCATAGGTCAACATTTATTAGTGATATTGACTTGATCTTACTTAACTAAAATAACATAGGTATTAGATTAGTTCCTAGATAGAATTAACTAAATTCATGTATATCCCTAATTTTCACTTATAAAATATATTCATAATTAGGTAGTTAATGAGAAAAACTAAGTATTATGATCTCTATATTACTTTTCATATTTATCATATTCTCAAATCAGAAGAATAATTTTTTAAACATTTACATTTAGATGTATCCATGAATACCATATTTAGTGACATAAATTTTATTTCAAATTTCTATCTTAATTAGATAAATCTCCATAATTAATCCAAATTAGGTTAAAACACATCTATCAAAAATCTAGTGATGGATAAATTATGATGGAAATTGGGGGAAATACCAAATAGGTTTATTTTTTCCTATGCTTTATTTATATTTAAATTTCAATTTCAAGATCTAATTCAAACTTTTAAAATTTTAAAGTAAGTGCATGTATATCATGAGTTATTTAAATACCTATACGAATTGGCACTTTTTCAAGTAAATCAATTTTTCAAGTGTGGATAGAAAATTTTCAAGAACAAGGTCAAAGCCTTCATTAATTAGTATGTAATAAAAGGTGTGTGTTTCAAATTATTTACATGTATGCTTTTATACACACATGTATTTCACTAGCATACTCAAGTTAAAGTTGGAGTATTGTGTAGACACCCAAATTTAACATAAAACCCTTATTCTTATGTTTTTTTATAATTTTAATTATTTGTAAAACTTATACATTTTAACAAATTTATGAAATATCCCCAACCCCACATGATTGTCTATTTGTTCCCTAAGCCTAAATATCACCTCAATACTTATGTAAAAGGATATGTTAATACATTTGAACTATTTATAGCAAGTCATTTAGCATTACCTCAAAAACAAGTCCCTACTTGGATCTTGGACCATATTATCACTATATGAGCCTACCTTAGACAAGCTCATCACCCTACGGGCTTGTCCCCTTTATATTTTTGTGTCCTTCCAATTTTCCATGAACTTTTAGATTAATCATGCTCATTTTCATTTTGAAAATTCATCTAGTACACACTGATAAGGTCAATAATTATCCCTCAAATTGCTTCTTATTATTTCCTCAAATACCTTGTTATGTTTCAATTCACACTCCTTTGGCCTACACTATGTATACATATGCACACATTATATGAATAATGTATATACACATTGTTTTGGTTAGAAATAGTTATCTTTATATAAACTAGTATGATTTAATGGCTTTACTATTTATGGTATTACTAATGGAAATTTAATAATACATAATATAATTATTTCAATGTGTTTTAAACCTATATCTATTAAAAATAAAATATCCATTTGACTTGCTAATGACTCATACAAACTACTAGATAGAACCTATACCAACTAGGCACAATCCATAGAAACTATGCACAATACATAAAAACTATAATCTAACCCATAAAAAGTGGATATTTAACCTATATTAATGAGGTATCTAACCTATATAAAATAGGTAGCTAACATATATCACCTATTATTTATGTCTTTTGGTGACCATGACAAGAAGTTGACAATTTGAAGTAAATTTCCTCCAAGATCTAAGGAATATCGTGGTTCCTATAATAAAATAAAATGGAAATTCAATGTTAATAATCATATATCATAATTATTTATCCATTTTACCATACATACAATGCTTTTTCAATGTTGTAACAAACTATTTTCCACCTACATCCTTTTTTTTGTTGTTTTATGATTTTTAGTTGCAACATCATATATGATTTATATTATCTTAGTATTTTTGTTTAGATTTTTATATTTTGGGAATAACCATATATGTATGGTTATAAATATATATAATAGTATAAATAATTAAATATTTTACTTCTATATTTAAGAGAGAATTTTAAATTTATAGAGGATATACATAATTAATAATCTAGAATTCATAATATAATTGAGTATTATAATTTCTTCTATTGAGATGAAGTTCAAATCATAATGTAATGGAAATGTAACAATTAATTTCATAATATATTTGGATCAATAATAATTTATTTTATTTAATTATATATTTATCAAGGAGAGAAGTCAAGCTCCAGTCTAATCAAGGTAGGGCCCACTCACATGAATTCAGTAGTTTGCTTTCCCATCCTTGATATAGTCTATTTCTATTATGTGTATGTATTTCAATTTCATTTTATTCTTGTGAGTGTGTCCTTTAAATTATTATTTATTTTAACTCTATGTGGGAAGCTTTCAAATATAAATTAGTATTTTAATTCTTGTAATTTACTTTCATGTACTTTCCTTTCCTGTGATTTACTTTCTACAAGTGTGTTTCCCTATATGTAAACTTTTGGCACCTCAACCTTCAAAAAATACTAGTGTCATATATATAGTTCTCACACCTTTCCAATTTCATTCCCTAGGTTGAAAATTAGATAAATTATTAGTATCAATAAATCAAATGGTTTTCCCTTAGGTAAATATATTGAGTGTTATGTGAGAGTTATTTCATCAAGTTTAATTGATGGTTTGATTTTGATCATCATACATGAGACATCATAGATCATCCTATAAATATAAATTATTATAAATAAATTTTTAGATAATCTATAAACTGAGATAGAATTAATAGAGATATCATCCATCACATAGATGGTCAGACCTAGATCCAAGATTCTCCATTCAATTTTTGATTCATAATACTACACACTTGTGACATTTATCCATATTAGTATTTATAAAAAATAAATTGGGCCAAATGAGTTTAATTTAAATTAAATAGTTTAATTAATCACTTATAGGTAAGAGTTTTTTTAAAACCTTACACTAGATATTTCATCCACACACTATATAACTATGTGGAGGTCTAATTCTGAACATGTAGGATATGCATTTTACAACACCTTTTTAGTTGTTTTAATTGGATTAAATATTTAATTATTTTGGAGTCTGAAAGATAGGTAAAAGTGAATATTTATATGTATAGAATATTCTACTCTTGACATCACTAAATTTAAGGTACAATCATAATCAAGAAAATTCAAGACATAGGCACCAAAAATCCTAGACTATGAAGCTCTACATAATTAGGATCAAAAAAATAGAGATAAGATCAATGCCATAGAGAAAGGATTGGTGTGTCAAGATTTACATGATTAGGCATGTACAAGATATTCTTCTAAATATATGGGATCATCTTAAATAACATTGCATGTCAAAAAAACTTAGGAGTAGGTCGAACATAATCAACATAATTAGAATAAAATCTAGATTTATAGGACAAACAAGGTTCATATGTTTCTTAACCTCTTTATAAATTCATTACATTGTTTTAGAATACATTTTAAAATTTTGGTCATGTTTCTGTAATTATTCATCTAAGTAGGAATATTCTATATTTCAATTGTGTATGTTGAAATCTACTTAAAACTAATTTGTTTAGTCTTAGTTTTTATTAAAATTGTAATTAGGGTAAAAAAAATTTAATATATATAGTTTATGGTCTATGGGATCAAAAAATCATATTATCCAAGGTACCATACTAAATATGAGGATTTAATAAGTTTTACCACTTTATCGTGACATGCATAAACATTGAATCAATTTATCACATCACCCCATTAATGAGGAATCCATCAAGTAGTGATCTTCCTTAACACAGAGTGAGATCCAAACCTTGGACCTCCCATTAACAAGAGACACCAATTTCCACTACACCACTACCCAATGGACTAGTAAAAAAATTAAAAAATATCTTGGAAATCATGAGAACCAAAAGTAACTATTAACCAAACTAACCACACTAGTTTGGGATTAAATATTATAAGATTAAAAAAATGAGGTGTTTTATAACATAAACCCAAGATGACTCAAAACTAAAAATCCAATTAACCATGGTCATTCAACAACCATTACATACAAATTAGAAGTAGGATTTTTATATTAAATTAATGGTGAGTATACAAATAGGTATAGTTTATATAGTCATATCATGAACCATGTATCAATTATGTCTATGGTAAATGGAAAACCAAATAGGCCCATATACCCCTCTATCATATAAAAATTAACATAACACTAACATATCCATCCTACTCTTCATCTACTATACATATTATTTCTTAGGTGGCACCTATTCAAAATTTTCATTATAAGTCCTCAACCTCATTAGGAGTGGTTTAAGGGTATATTTTAGGATAAATTAATATGTCATATATAGAAAGATAACTTCCCAACCATTCAACAATATCTAAATATCCTTTGTTGATAGTTTTCAAGCCTTCCAAGATGAAGTTTTGATGATGAAAAACTTTAAACCCAATACAGGGAATTCATCCATCCATATCATTAACATCCTCATGGATATAAAAAAGAGGAGACAAAATTTAATATTAAAGTAGTATGGTTGAGATTATAAGATAATTCAAACACGTTTTTCTACCTATGGTGTTCATAAGATCCAATAGCAAGTTTTTGAGTAGTGGAGTGACTTCTAATTTAGTTACCTCTTCATCATTAAAAACCACTTGGAGCATTATTATAATCCATAATTTTAAATGATGGTGATTTATTCTTGAATCCATAGTAGAAATGAAATGATCTCCTAAGACCTCCATTGTCTCATGTTTATCTTGATGATTACCTACACAAAGATAAGTCTCTACATAATCACCCATAATGTTAGCCCTAAAATAGGGGAAGATGGATGGATCCCCAAAATAAACATTCACCCTAGTTACAAATAATAATTTAATTTGTTAATATTATAGATTTTTATATCATAGAGATAAGAGCACAAAGACTATGTTATTCACATTGCAAACTAGTACACAAAAAGATGGAAATAAATGATAATTTATATGGGAAGGCATCAAAAAAATATGGAATACCAATATAAATTATTTACATGCCTTAATATAAATGTACCATTTGATAATTACATGTCATATGTAATCCCACCATCTCATAACACTAATAACCAAAACCTTCTAACACCATCACCTTCACCACCAAGTAACTTGGGGAAAAAGGGGTGAACAAAGATATTTGGTAAGATTGGGCACATGTGAATGGGAAGGCCATATTAGTTTCAAAAATGCATACTCAAACCAATTCATAATTTTAAATTATTAAATTATAAGCAAGAGTCAATGCAACTAAGATTATAAATTCATGAGGCTAGGGGGAAATAAGTCCCAATAACAAACTTCATAAATCACCAAAAATTAAGTAGACCCATAACTCCCCAAGATAATATAATTAAAAGTTCCCTTAGCCACATATTTCATGACCATCCTCTTAATGAAATTTGGAATATGGGGCCATAATTTTTTATTAATAATGTCTATCATATCTTGGAACCCAACATCATGGTTGGCAACCCAGTTTATTTCCTAATTACCCTATCTCTCTATGTGATTCCAACTTACCTCGATCAATTTATCACTCAACCATTTGATTTCATTTAACACCATTTTAATCTTACAAGATTTCATTCTATTGCCTATAACATCCCTTATAATAACTTGGGAGTCTATTTCAACCATAAAATGATTCCAACCTCAAGAAACTACCAATTAAATCCCCTTTAACAAGGCTTTCACTTATGCCGTGTTATTTGAATCATGGACAAAGTCTCATGAAAATATCAATATGGGTTAACCATTTTTATCACAAAATATTCATCCTCCAACAAGTCCTATATTTTTTAATCAAGGAAAGGAAGATTAGGCCACTTCTATTATATAAAAAAATTCCCTTTTTTGTATTTTGAATGGAATAAACAACCCAAACCAATTTTGTTTTACATAATCCTTACTTGGCCTCTATTATAAAGTTGAGTAGATTTTTATTATTATAATTTTATATTAAAAATAATAATTTTATCCCACTTCCACTCTTATAAACGACTATGTCCTTGAAAAAATATTCTATTCATTTCTAACCATAAATTCTAATAAAAAGTAGAGAAGTTAATGTCCCAAATAAGGAGCAACCTTTTTTTTAATGATACTTTATATCATCCCAATAAATCAATCACAGTTTTATGGAATACCCAATCATGATCAAATTTAGTGAATAAAAAACTCCATAACTTCCAAGCAAACTTACAATGTAATAAAATATGATCTATCAATTCTTATTGTTCTTAGTAGAGGAAACACATAGAGGGCCCTAAAAATGCACTTTTCACTAACTAATCAAAATTTAAAATATTCTTATTAGATACACCCATAGGAAATTATTTATATTATAAATATTATTACTATTCTATACCTACATGATAAGGAATTCCCTATTACTATTGTCTTATAAAAATAGAATCCAAATATAATAGTATGCAATTGAGACTTCTCTGATGGGGCTGCCTTCCCAAATCAAATCATTGAGACTAACTGCTAAGGTGAGAATATAGTTTTTATTGGGTGAATATTTTGTCACCAATTAACTAATAGGTAAAATAGGTGTTTCAACCATAGCATAGGGAGATTTATCAGCCAAATGTGCAGGCCGACCACATCAAAAGGGGATAAATCTCTCCTCTCATCAAGGGGAGGTTCCCTATAGCTATGAGGTGTTATATACTATATATATAAGTATAAAATAACACTCAAGGGTAGGATAACACCATCCATCTCTCTTTCTTTAGAGATGATGTTCACAAATCAAAGGAGAATTCTAGTGAAAACATTGAAGGCACTTCTCTTCTTTGAGAAGTGGTCTACAACAAACAACAGAAATTCTTTCTAGAAAGTAACTGATAAGTAAATGTAATAGGGTGCAATAACTAGTAGAATGAGGTGTAGCACAAAGTCTCCACCTCAACTACCAAAGAGTGAAATATTAAGGACAATGAGGGCACAAAGTCATCCCAAGATCCTTTACACAGAAATAGAAAATAGACAAACTAAAGACAATTGTGGCAGCACAAAGTCTCTCCACAGTTGGATTCAGGACACCTTCCTAATTACTTCCACTAGTTCTTCTTATTTAATTTAATGAACAAGAATGCATTTAGGATATAGACATCAGAACAATTTCCTCAACAACACAAGCTATTCCAACACAAAGTCTGAAAAGTCACTTCTTTTATCATTCAAATAACAAAATATGATTAACAATCTGAGCTCAAAGTCTCAGTAATACCTTTCAATTTGGGTATAGTTTTGATTTTGATAATAAAAATATCTCCTTTTCATAAAATAATAGATTGCAGTATATTGTAGCCAAGAAAGACTTGACACTTTATTTCATAAAATGGCCCATACTACATTCAATGCCTTGAATATATTTTTAGTTCTATCAAGGGGCCATGCTAGAATAGGGAAATGGCCTTAACTTTGGTGTATAGAATCATCTTGAATGTCTTCTCTTAATCATGGGTCATCTAGTCTATTTCCAGATATGTATGTGGCTATCCACTCACTTTATTCAAAGGGAGAAAAATAGGCCACACCTTTGAATGTTTATGCGGTCAGATGTCTACTTGGTGGACTATTCCACCTACTAGAACAACTCCATTGTAGATATTTAAGTATATCCTATATCTTTCCCTCTTTCCTATTGAAATTTGAGCTCTCGAGCTATCTTCTTACCTTCAATAGGCTTTTTTGCTTCCTCTTTAGCTATTTGTTATGTTTGTTCTTCAGGTTCCGCACCATATTTGAAAATAAATGGGCATTTCATTACTCTAAATTTGACATCTATAGGGATGTCATTGGTCACTTGGTCATCTAAAATACTTTGAACCTTGAACCTTTGAACCTTTGAGGTGTATTAGTTTAATGGTTCAATCGCTTCTTTGGTTCAATTACTTCCTTGGTTTAATCACTTCCTTGGTTCAATCACTTCCTTGCCTCTTCAATTGAACCATCTCTTTGAACTTGTCTCTAGAATCTTCCACTTCCTTCACTCAAAGTTTCCTTGAACCTTTAAACTTCTTGAATTGGTTGAACTCTTTGAACCATTTGAACCTATGAACCATTTTGGTTCAAAGTTCAACGGTTCAACAGTTCATCCTCTTTCTTTGAATCCTTTTATTCTCCAAGTCTTTTGATCTTTATTAAACCTTTGAACCTTTAAACCTTGAACCATTTTGGTTCAAATCTCAATGGTTCTTTCTCTTTATTTGAATCCTTTGAAGTTTCAAACTCTCTGGATTCTTTTCTTTTTTGTTGAACTTGTTGAACCTTTGAAATTTGAACCTTATGAGGTTCAAGGTTCAACAGTTCAACCTTTCTTTCTTAGCTCTTCAAATCCTTTATTTTCTAAGTTTCTCAAACTTTATTAAAATCATTAAACCTTTGAACTTTGAACTCTTTTGTTTCAAGGTTCAATGGTTCAATGGTTCAATCTTTCTTCTTCTAAGTCTTCTTTTGTTTAAGTCTTTTATTCTTATTGAACTCATTGAACCTTTAAACTCATTGAACCATTTTGGTTCAAGGTTAAACGGTTCAAAAGTTCAACCTTCACTCTTCAAAGCCTTTTTTTCTTTAAGTCTGCCAAACTTATTGAACTGTAGAACTTACCGAAGTCTTTAAACTCATTGAACTCTTCAAAGCATTTGAACTTCTTTGAACTCATTGAGTGCTTAACTCTTTTTAAACCTTTGAACTCATTGAACCTATGAACCTTACTAAAGTGGAGTTCAATGGTTCATTCCATTTATTTGAATCCTACTGATGGACTTTTTGGTTGAACCTCAGTGTTGAACTAGCCTTGAAAATGCCTAAGTGTTAGAACATCTTTTTGAGAAAGCCTGCCTGTTGAACCTGTGAGTTCTTTAGCTAAGAAGACTTGAATAATTGAAGAATTTGAATACTCAAAACAAATTTTGAGAAGGAAGAGAGAATTTTGGTTTGTAGGACCAAAATAGTTGATATGTTGTTCCCAAAAACAAGTGACAGATTTTGGGAACAATAGCTGGCTCCAGTTGGGGAACTTCCATCGATTGTAAAAACAATAGAAGGGAGTATAATCTAGAATCTCCAGTGCCTTTAAGTATGCCATTGGGCTATGGAGTCATTCTGTGCCAAAAATAAATGAAAATGAACAACACAAAATAAGCTAAAGACTATACAGAAATTATACATATGTACAAATGATCTTATCTGATACTTCAAGAATTGAAGTGCTTTAGATGCTACCCATTATGAGGTAGAGAAAAGGGCATGCCATCATGATACTTTAGCAAGAAACTATTTTCACCATTGAGATGATGAATAGAAAATGGGCCTCTCCATAGGGAATTGAATTTTCCATGCATTCCCTTTGGTTCTCTTTTCTTATCCCATAATAGAACTTGATCTTGAATCTAGAAATCATGGGTTTTTGCTTTCTATTTGAAGAGCTTCTTCACTAGAATTTGATGCACAACAATTCAGTTCACCACCATAGTTCACTACTCATCTAGCTCAATCAAGCACATGATCCTTTTCTTGATGGAGTTTTCATATGTCTAATCTTTGACTACCTTTGCTAGTTTTAGTGGTAGAAATTCTAGGGTGATTAGTATCTCTACATTGAGACCATACAAAATTTGGAATGGTGACATACTTATTTCCCTCTTGGGTTTAATTGTGTCTACCCATAAAGCATCAACCACTGCCTTATGCCAGGTTTATTACTTGTCATCTACCAGCTTCCTGATGATGGTCACCAGGTTCTTGTTGCTTGATTTTGCTTGGCTGTTCCCTTGTGGAAAATAATAAGAGTGGGAGAGGGTAATTCTATAATGAAAATAGAACTAAGTAATTTCATGGGAAGATAAAAAGGATACATTGTCAATCACTATCTTATTTGGGACTCCAAACCTGGAAATGATGTTCTCCTTGAGGAAATTGCATACTACTTCTGAAGTAGCATGCTTGGCTGGACTAGATTCTACCCATTTGGTAATGTAATCTGTGGCTGTGAGGACATAATCATGTCTAGCACTTGAAGATGGGTTTATATCACCAATGAAATTGATTCCCCATTGTTGAAATGGCTCTTCTATTACCACTGGATTAAGAGGCAAAGTAGCTAATTTAGGTCTTCCAATGAACTATTGGCACAGTTCATATCTTCGTACCCATTTGTATGCATCTTGAAATAGAGTAGGTTAGTAATACCTAGATCACAAAATTTTATGGGTACTTACAGAAACAAAAAATGTCCTCTATAGGCCAGATTATGGAAGGACTCCATAAGTTGGTTTTGCTGCACTTTATCTATGCAACAAAGGAATACCCCATCAATGTTCTTCTTATATAGCCCGTTGTCCCATAGGACAAAGTTGGAAACTTTCAAATTGATAGTCCTATTTCCTTTACAAGATAGGTTAATAGGACACTCATCTTAGGTAAAGAAATGAGTGATATTGAAATACCACTCATCCATAGTGGTGATAAAGAGAACTATTGGCATGTCTTCAACCTCCATTCCTTCATGCCCTATTTCTTCTAGTATGTTATTAGCTATTAATTGGCAGAGGCCCCTTCTCTACACAAGATTGGTTGGTTTGATAACTAGATCAAACTCCTAGATTTTAACAATCTAATTAAACCTTTTGGTTTCAAACTCCTGCTAAGTTAATATAAATTTGACTATGGTATCAGGAACTAGGGTAATAGTGTGTGAATTTAGAATGTAAAAATAGAAGTGCTTTACTACCTTTACCACTGCATAAGTATGCTTCTCCAAATTTGAATATTCTAGTTCATGACCTTTGAGAGGATAGCTCATGAAGGATATGGGAGATTCCACACCTTCTTTGTTCTGTTGAACCAAAATTGCTGAAAGTGTGTGCTTAAAAGCATAACTGTACATTGTGAAATCTTTGGTATAATTTGGACAAACTAGAATTAGGGCATGGGTGATAGTTGTCTTAATGTCTCAAAATTCCAATTTGCCTTCTTTAGTCTAGTTAAAATTGGCCTTTCCCTTCATCATGTCCACAATGTGGTGAGTCTTCTCGACAAACTCAAGAATGAACCTTCATAAAAAATTCACATTTATGAAGAAAGAGTGAATTACGATCTTACTTGTGGGTAGAGTAAGCTCTGGGATGGATTTGACTCTTTCTAAGTAAATCTTTATGCCTCCTCGAGATATAATGTGTTTGAGAAATTTCCCTTTTATTACCCCAAAAATAGACTTCTTAGGATTTAGAGAAATTCCATTCTGGCGACATCATTCCAACACTTGTTGAAAATGGTGCACATGATCAGGATGATGATTGGAAAAGATTGTTAAATCATCAAGGAACACCACAATGAACTTACCCATTTTATCTTTGAAATTAAGGTCCATTGCTCTCTAAAAAATGGTGCCAAAATTTATTAGGCCAAATGGCATTCTTTGATATGCAAAGGTGCCCCAAGGTGTGGTGAAGGCAGTCTTATATTGGTCTGCTTCACCAACTTCCACTTGATTATACCCTAAGAAGCCATCCAGCATTGATAACATCTCTAAACCAGTGACCATCTGAAGGACTTGATCCATGATGGGTAAAGGGTAATTATCCTTTAGAGAGGATTGATTTAAATTCCTAAAATCCATGCAGAGGCAAATTTTGCCATTCTTTTTTCTCATAAAAACTATGTTTGCAATCCATGTGGAATGATGGATTGGAAAAATTATTCTAGCATTCAACATTTTCTATATTTTAGATAGAATATTACTTGATATCTTTGGATTATACTGCTAGGATTTATGCTTGTAAGGCACCGAATCACTCTTGAGAGGAATTTTATGGAAAATTTCTTCAGGCTTGAGTAACTTCAGATCATCATATGAGTATGCCAAAACATCCATGTAATGGTGAAGTAGGGTAGTAAATTTGAGATTTTCTTTAGGAGTGCAACACTTCCCTATGTTAACCATCTTGGGATTTTCCTTAATACCCAAATTTATTTGATCAAACTCCTAGGAGGAGCTTGAATCCATTTGATGCTATTTGATGAACATGTCATGCTTGTCAAACAATTTTTCAAGGGAAACCAATCCTTTCGGAATTTTATTCCCTTTTAGCTGTAAGAATTCTTCACTTATGTTTGAACTTGTTTCAGAGGCTGATTCAAGTTTTTGAGGTTGACTACCTTCGAAGTGAAGCTTTTTAAAGTTGTCTTTTGTTCCAAAAAGGTGATGATTTGGTTGTCAACATTGAACACTTGCCAATGATTGGTATTATCAGGCACACTTGGTCAAAAGACCAGTTTGATAGTGTACCTATCTCCCTTAAAATCTAGGTGGGGAACCAAAAGAGTTATAGAAATAGATAATGCATTAGCTCAGTTATTAAATTCCCTAGCTATTGTAGAGATATTGAAAGCATCAAATCTTTAAATTTGATCCCAAACTAGATTATGATAATGGCAAAATCTCTCATTTTTGGTTTGGTATAGGTTCCTAACCTAGTAAACCACTAGCTCAACATCTCTTTTGGCATGAAGGAGTTTGATGCCCCTGTCTTAAGCAACCTTTAATCTGAGTAGTAGTGATTCATATTCAATAGTAGTGTTGGTATTTTTGAGCTATAATTTATAAGAATAGGGGAAAATATCTCCTTAAGGAGATATCAACACAATCCTAGCTCCTAAATTGGTAGAAGAATAGCTGTCATCAAATTCCAAAATCCATATGCCACTAGAAACTAATTTTTTTTTAGATTTTCCTTCATTTAGAGGGGAGGATTCTTCTACACTTGCACTACATTCTACCAATCCTTCTATTGTTCCATCTGAACCAATTTTTAGATTGTCATTTTTAGAAGTTCCATCAGCTAAGATAGGAACATCCTCTATAGTCAAGAAGTAATTATCCACACTTGAAGACTCAAACAAAATTTGAGCTTCAGACGCTGATGTTTGAGTGATAACATATTTTTCTTCCTTCTCAGGGAGCAATCTCTACATGACGCCTTTGACTGGGATCCTTGCTTTTGATAGGTCCATACTTAACTTGCCACCAACATCCTTGTAGAAATTTCACCTAAAAATGTTGTATGAGGCTAGGATGTCAGCCACCAAGACTATCATCTTAATTCTCTTGTCCAAGAATGTTGCAAATGCAAATTGGGCATCCTTGATTTGTCCCAACAGTGGCACTTGTTTTTTCTCCATGGAGAAACATCTCCCAAATGTCTTGGTTAGTGTGAGACTAAGGTATTTAGCTACTTTGGTACGCATGATGTTGTTAGATGCACCTGAGTCTATGATGTAATTGTTCAACTGGTGACCATTTATCAACAAGGAGACATAAAATGGATTTGTCTTCCCAGAAGTAGCAAGAGGAGTAATGACAAGGTTATTCTAGGTGGATGTGTTCTTGGGGGCACTAGGAGTTACCTTCATAATTTTTTGTCCTACAGGGATATCTTTATCCTTCACACATTCCACTAATCTATCCAACTATTTAGGGTTGGATTGCAAGAATTCAAATTTAGATATTTGAATTTTAGTTTTCTTGACATGGTTGACTATATCAAATGTCTAAAATGAACTAGAAATAGGAGAAGATAGTTCATCCTTCCAGTTTTTAGGAGGGGTGGTACTAGTCTATGAATTTGAAGTTGAAGATGAAGAAATTCTTGATGTACTTACCTTTTTAGTGATCACTGGGTCCTTTGATTGAAAAGGTAGAGTGGTTCCCATCTTAGCAATTGAAATTGTTGGTTGATAATTCTCCTCTATTTTTTCTTATTAGCTTCCTAGGTTGACTAGTTTTGGGATCAGGTGAATACAATGTATGATCCATCAACTACTTCACCTTTACTTCTAGGTTCATCCTAGTAATTCAAGAAACCAATGTTGGAGTCACCAGTTGATTCTTCTTGGTCTTCTAAAAAGAGATTAACATCATTTTCTTGGTTCAATTCAGGTTGGAAAGAGAAATTAGATTCTATTTCAAGATATTCAACTACTGAATTGGTTGGAGGTGACTTAATGGCAAGCTTCCCATGTGGGGGAGGAAGGCAATTTGGTTTCCATTGATTCCTAGTAGCATTACCTTGGTATGACTGATTAGGAAATATTATCCTTGGTATATCTCTATATGAAAGAGCAGAAGACATCTCTTGTGACATTTGCTTCTTGAGAGCTAGCAACTCATTTGCTAGCTTCTGTACCATTGGATCAGTGGTGTCTATAGATGGATATTTAAAGGTTGAAGAATATTTACCTCTATTAAGATCTCTCATTATCTTCCCCACTAAGATGAGATCATCTTCCACCTCAGTGGCCAAATCTTGAGTAGTAGCAAGGTCTATGTGGCTAGCTTGTCTCATTAGAAAAATCACTTTTGGAAGTTGAAAATTGATGATAAAACATTTAAGGTTCTCAATTATTGGCTGAGCAATGGTTGGAATCCTATTCCTCAAATTTTCAAATTTGGCAATGAAGTCCCTCATTGGTTCATGAGGCTCATTTATTTGTGTGAGCTAAGCTAGCAGGGCATGCACATCTTCTACAGGTTTTAACCTAGCTTCTAACTTGGCTTTGAGGGTGTTCTAGTTAGTCACAGTCTAGGCCTACAGATGATTAAACTAGTCTATAGCAGCACCTTGCAATGTTTCCATAAAGAGCTTGACTGCTACATCTTCATACTCCACAACTATCATGCCATAGGCTATGATGAAGGCTAAAATATTTTCATTAGGATGAACTCTCCCATCACCAAAGAATTTGGGGAAATTCTTCTTTGATCTATGTGGTAGCTCATGTAGAGGTGGAGTTAAATTGAGTGGGCCAAAAGAGTTACCCCAAGGGCCTTGAACTTCCATTATATGACTATGGAAAGGGGGGATAACAAATCTAGGTGGGGTATATATGAGCAAAGCTCTACTAGTAGAGGAAAAAGAAGCTCTACCTTGTATTGGTGACATGATGTTGGTAGGAGGAAAACTCCTAGTTCATTGAAGGTGAGGTTGTGGAGGAAACAAATCAAAATTGGTCTACTACAACAACTCAAAAATAGGGTCAATAACACCTTAAGATTTTTGGATTCGTATATAGTGTGGAGCTGCCAGATTGTATAATAAAAATGGAAAAGAACTAGCCCTATTTTAGCTTGGAGCTTGAGGCTTCAAACTACTCATTCTTCCCCAGCAGAGTCACCAAAAATTATTGGCATGGAGCTAATAGAGAATTGAATTTTGAAATGAAACGCTCAATCTCTAGCATCTCTGGTTTCATAGCAAAGATTATTTAATGGAAATGGATAAGGATATAATGACAATGGATAAGACATAAGTGATGCTTCAATCTGAAGCTTGAGGCTTCAAATTATGCAAAATTGTTGTGTTCCCAGTAGAGTCACTAAAAACTATTGGGTGAATATTTTATCACTAGCTAATTTATGGGTAAAATAGGTGTTTCAACCATAGCATAGGGAGATTTATCATCCAAATTTGCAGGTAGACCACGTCAAAAGGGGACAAATCTCTCCTCTCATCAAGGGGAGGTTCCCTATAACTATAAGGTCTTATATACTATATATATATATATGCTAAAAATAACACTTAGGGGTAGGATAACACCATCCATCTCTCTTTTTTCAGAGATGATGTTCACAAACATAGGAGAATTTTGGTGAAAACACTGAAGGCACTTTTCTTCTTTTAGAAGTGGTCTACAACAAACAACAAGAATTATTTCTAGAAAGTAACTGATAAGTAAATGTAATAGGGTGTAATAACTAGAAGAATGAGGTGTAGCACAAAGTCTCCATCTCAATTGCCAAAGAGTGAAATACGAAGGATAATGAGGGCACAAAATCATCCTAAGATCCTTTACATAGAAATAGAAAATAGACAAACTAAAGACAATTGTGGTAGCACAAAGTCTCTCCATAGTCGGGTTTAGGACACCTTCTTGATTACTTACACTAGTTCTACTTATTTGATTAAATGGATAAGAATGCATTAAAAAAATAGACATCAAAACAATTTCCTCAACAACACAAGCTATTCCAGCACAAAGTCTTTAAAAACACTTATTTTCTCATTTAAATAATGAAATATGATTAACAATCTGAGCTCAAAGTCTCAGTAATGCCTTTCAATTTGGGTAGAGTTTTGCTTCTAATAACAAAAATATCTCTTTTGCATAAAATAAGAGATTACAATATATAGTAGCCAAGAAAGACTTGGTACTTTATTTCACAAAATGGCCCATACTGCATTCAATGCCTTAAATGTATTTTCAATTCTATCAAGGGGCCATGCTGGAATAGGGCATCAACCTTAACTTTGGTGTACAGAATCATCTTGAATGTCTTCTCCTTAGCATGGGTCATCTAGTCTATTTCTAGATATGTACGTGGCTATCCACTCACTTTTATTCAAAGGGAGAAAACCAAGCCACTCCTTTAAATGTTTGCACACTCAAATGTCTACTTGGTGGACTATTCCACCTACTAGAATAGCTCCCCTATAGATATTTTAGTATCTCCTATAGATTTCCCTCTTTCTTATTGCAATTTGAGCTCTCATGCTATCTTCTTACCTTCAGAAAGCTCTTTCAACTTCCTCTTCAGCTATTTCCTAAGTTTGTTCTTCAGGTTCCGTGCCATATTTGAAAATAAATAGGCATTTCATTACCCTAAATTTTATGTCCACAGGGACGTCATTGGTCACTTGGTCATCTGAACTACTTTGAACCTTGAACCTTTTAACTTTTGAGGTGCATCAGTTTAATGGCTCAATCAATTCTTTGGTTCAATCATTTCCTTGGTTTAATCACTTCCTTGGTTCAATCACTTCCTTGCCTCTTCAATTGAACCATCTCTTTGAACTTGTCTCTGTAATATTCTACTTCCTTCCTTCACTTGAAGCTTCCTTAAACCTTTGAACTTTTTTAACTAGTTGAACTCTTTGAACCATTTAACCCTATGAACTATTTTAGTTCAAAGTTCAATGGTCAACTGTTCATCCTCTTTCTTTGAATCTTTTTATTCTCCAAGTCTTTTAAACTTTATTGAAACTTTGAACCTTTGAACCTTGAACCATTTCAGTTCAAATTTCAATGGTTCATTCTCTTTCTTAGAATCCTTTTAAGTTTCAAACTCTCTGGATTCTTTTCTTTTCTATTGAAATCGTTAAACCTTTAAACTTTGAACCTTTCGAGGTTTAAGGTTCAACGGTTCAACCTTTCTTTATTATCTCTTCAAATCATTTATTCTCTAAGTCTCTCAAACTTATTAAACTCTTTGAACCTTTTAACTTTGAACTCTTTTGGTTCAATGGTTCAATTTTTCTTCTTCGAAGTCTTCTTTTGTTTAAGTCTTTTGTTTTTATTGAACTCATTGAACCTTTGAACTCGTTGAACCATTTTGGTTCAAGGTTAAATGGTTCAATAGTTCAACCTTCACTCTTCAAAGCCTTCTTTTCTTTAAGTATGCCAAACTTATTGAACTTTAGAACTTGCTGAAGTCTTCAAACTCATTGAACTTTTTGAAGCATTTGAACTTCTTTGAACTCATTGAGTGCTTAACTCTTTTTAAACATTTAAACTCGTTGAACTTGTGAACCTTGTTGAAGTGGGGTTTAATGGTTTGATGGTTCATTCCATTTATTTGAAGCCTATTGATGGACCTTTTGGTTTAACCTCAGTGTTAACCAGCCTTGAAAAATGCCTAAGTGTTGGAACTTCTTTTTGAGAAAGCCTACCTGTTGAACCTGTGAGTTCTTTAGCTGAGAAGACTTGAATAATTGAAGAATTTGAATACTCAAAACATTTTTTGAGATGGGAAGAGATAATTTGGGTCTGTAGGACCAAAATAGTTGATATGTTGTCCCCAAAAACAAGTGATGGATTTTGGGAACTACAATTTTCCATGTTGAAAGTAAGATTTTTTAATTTCCTCTACATCTAAATCTATGGGCCAATGTAGTTTTTACAACACTTCCCATCACCATTTAGAGTAATATAATCATTTACATTGTCTCCCCATTGAATTATGGCATATTCCATTAGGTTACCCAAGGCTTTAAAATTATCCAAAAGAACCTATATTAACCACGTGGCCTTCCAAAATGTGATATTTTGACCATACCCAACCTTTCATAAAATGGGTGGGGGAATTAATTTCATGTAATACTTAATCAAATTCCATATTGTTGAGCCTATAGTTAGTGTGGTATGCATGAAATTCCTAAGAACCTATTGTCCTTCCAAGTATTTATACTATAAAATCAGACTCCACAACTAATATTTCTCTTTATATATTTTACAACACTATTTTTTGGCCAATTATTTATTAATGCTATCAATTTTTATCAAACCCAAACCTTCCCAACTCTTTGGAGTGCACACTCTATCCCAAGATATTAAATTGGTTTAATTCTTCTCCTCTCCTCCACTCCAAATGATTTTTTTTGAATTTTCATGATTCCCTCAACTACTTTCCTTAGAGCCTTGGATAATGATAAGATATAGGTGGGAATTTATTTCAAGGGGGATTTTATTAATTGGACTCTATTATCCAAATAAATCCATTTACTTCTCTAATTAGAGAGCTTTAATTGAATTTTATCTAAAATAGGTTGTTACTAAGGATACATACTCCTTCCTACAAATAGAGACATACCTAAATACTGACTAGGTTGGATTTCAACCTCAAACGCAAGAAATTACATAATTATTTATTATCTATTTAGCCCCACATTCATAAAATAAATTCCAGACTTTGTTGGATAGATTCTTTTTCCCACAAATATCTCATAGTTTTCCAATATTTTTAAATTTTGCTAGCCTCTACCTTTGAGGCATGTCCAAGAAGGAAAGTATCGTCCATAAATTTCAAGTGTCTTATAATTTCCAAGTTTAAACTTATAGTCAAACCTTTTAAATTATCCATAGACACTTCAGATTTGATTTCTCTTCCTAAGGATTATGCCATTATTATGAAGAGATAAGGTGAAAATGGATCACCTTGCTTCAAGCCCCTCAAAGATCAAAAATAATTATATAGGGTTTGGTTGACCAAAATTGAAAAGGATTAAGTTGATATACAACTCCAAACCCATTGCCTCTAGTCCATGTTAAAATAAAATTTATTTAAAATTTGGTCCAAAAGTCCTAATTAACCTTGTCATATGTTTTTTCTATATCTAGCTTTATTAACATACCTTACTTCTTGTTGTGTTATAGGGAATATAAAGTTTCATGGGAAATGGTTATTCCATATAAAATTTGTCATCCTACCTAAAGCCTCCTTGTTCCTTAGAGATAAATTTCCCCGTGTATGATTTTAGTTTATTAGTAATTACCTTGGAAATAATCATATACACAAAATTACATAGTGTGATTCACTAAAAGGAATAAAAAAAGTGCACCCTTCCTTCTTAGGGATAAGTTATAAGAAAGTATTATTATATTTTTTTCATTATTATTAATATATTTTTTTATTCTTCCACAACATCCACTACATCTTGGCCCACACTAAGTCAACATTTCTAATCAAACTAATTGGGAATCCATTTAGTCCTAGGAATTTCTCTCTGCCATGATAGAAACAACCTTATTTAGCTATTCCTCAGAGATTGAGTTCATTAAGGCCTAGTTTACCTGATCAAAGATGTATATAGAATGGAATATAGTAAAATTTATTGTTCTCACTTTATGCCTAATTTTTACTCTTAAAGTAAGGGGCTAAAAAAAATTACATATTTTGTTCTAATATATGAGACTTTCTCAAGTGTTCTTCCATTTGGAGTGATAACTTTATCAATTATATTCATATTCTTTATTAAATTAGTGTATAAGTGGAATAATTTGGTATTTTGGTCACTTGGTTTAACCAATTCATTCTATTTTTTGTTTCCATGGGACTTTTTATTATGTAAGGATTCTTTTTTGTTTTATTAATAGGATTGTGTCCATTATAGCCAATTCATTATCCCAAATACTTTGGGCAATGGAAGACTAGATGTATTGTAGTTTTGTCCACCCTATTATTCTATTAAACAAATTACCAAAAAGCTTTTTATTCCAAATTATTATGCCTACCTTTACTACCTTTAATTTTTGAAATAAAACATAGCTTTTAGACCCCTTAATCAGTGTCTTCCACTAAACTTATAGGTTATTCTTGAAGTTCATATCCTAAAGACACATAAACTCAAATTTAAAGGGAATGCCTCTATATTTCTTGTCTTCCTTAGTTCTTAAGGATATTATCCAATGATCTAAACCTACAAAGTGAAGGATCTAAGTTGTAAACTTCAACCTTTTTCTCATCATTCTTAAGTTCACCAAATATCAGTCTAGCTATCTAATACAAGTTCATCACTAGTATTTCTATTATTGTAGGTAATGATCCCCACTAATGCATAAAATATATACTAAATTGGATTCTTGACAAAAAAAATTGAATTTATTCATTACTTGAAATATCCTAGAGAATCCCATTGCTTCTTTCATACCTTTATAATTGCATTAAAATTCCCCCATCACCCATTACACTTGATTATTCTCATTTAATGCTTATAGGTCTTTACAATAGACCATTTTTTATTAGACATCTATAGGCCCATAAATGTTGGATAGTATAAAGTTATTTTTTCCTTTTAAATCCTTGAAAAAAATATTTATGGAACTTTTAAAAGTGGAAATTGAGATACATACATAATTGTTGTCTTTCCATAATACTACCAGTCCTCTAGTTTATCCACCAAAATCCACTATAAAAGACTTTTTCCATTTATGGGACTAGTTATTTTAACATTTCTTTAATAATTTTAGTTTCCTCTAACAACAATATATATGGTTTCTAATCTGTAACCAAACTTTTAACAAGGTGGCTCTTGTTAGAGGCTCCCAAATGTATGACATTATAGCTAAAGATTTACATAATGTTTTGGTGGTAATATTTCCCTTACCTCCCAAGTCCATATTTTTCATTCTCTATTGACACCCATTATATAATTTCAATTAGGTGTCTAACTATAATTTATTTATTTTCAATTTCCAGCCTCTACTTGAAGTTGGACTTGTAGATGGAGTCAGCCTACAAGTTGTCAAGCTTAAAATCCTAAATGAATGCCTAATTACATGTGGTACATTTTTTATTCCCCCTTAATCATGACCTCTAAAAATTTCCCTTTTTTAACTTTATTTGTATTGACCTCTTGTAAAATATTATCCACTTTAGACTCCTTTCTTTTTTCCCCTGGGATATCAATATATCCTTTGAAAGATAAGGGGGTCCTGATCCACCCTTATTCACCAAAAGAATATAATCCTTTAAGAGAGGCCAATAATGAGCCATAAATAATATTATCAAGAGGGTTTTGATCCAAATCAATGGTCATGAATGAGTTGTATGAAACAATAACCATTACTATATTACCCTTCACTTGGAGTTGATTAGAAAGAGGATTCAAATTTCATTCCTAGAGCCATGTAACTTTATTTATAATAAAATTATTTTTGACCTCATGTATTTTAATTCCTCTCTATTTTTAGGTAAAGAGGATTTACTAATTTCAACCTTATATTTATAATAATTAAATCCTAATACATTAGTTGTAACTCAAATATAATTTTTGGGTTTTAAGTCTTTACCACTCGGGTTGGTCTTTGGTTTGATTGTCTATAGGTACTTCCTTGATAAAAGAGGGAATAATTATGTTATCATTTTAACTTTTATCTTGATTATTTATATTTGAATTTATTCTTTCACAATTTTTCTTTCCCCCAAACTACACTCTTTGTTAAATTTTCATGCTTTTGAGTTATAACAAGGAAAGAACTTGATCTTTGAATTTTGGGACAACATTTATAAGTTTCCAACTTATGTGCATGAATATCACATGAAAATAAAGTATTAAAAATTAATATATTACCTATAGGACCTTGATATAGATATTGATATTATTACTTCTAGTATGAGTTTATTAGAATATACATAAATATAGATATGGGCATACGTGATCAATTATTCATTCACAGTGGCCTCATAAAATTAAATTAGCTTAAAAATATTTGAGGAAACATATTCTAAAGTTCATTTGTCTTAATATTTTTTAGTAACTTTTATAATATTACCAAAAGAGTTACTTCATGAATAATTTGTTCCTTTGGATTGATGTCTGATTCTCAACATTTCATGAAAAGTCCTAAACTTTTCAAGAAACATGGTCTTCCATTTAAAAATAAATATCAATCCTTGGTATATTGTAAAGTAGCCTAAAAGTATACCTAAAAAAGGAATCTAATTTGGGAACTGGGGCTTGAGAACCATTGATATCCCATTCACTACTTTAGAGATCCTATACATGTCAAAAACACTAAAAAATTACAAATTAGGGTTCTATTTGAATATTCATAGTATATATTATCTATCTCTTCATAAAAAATATAGACAATGGGAATATCTACTAATAGTTTAATGTTAATTCCATCCTCTATAATCATCCATTTATTTTCCACCAAATGTTTGTTATTCATTTCATGGATATGCCTCTTAACCCTAACTAGGGAAGTTTTAGGTTGTTGTAGAAAAGCCTCCTATTTAGATTTTGTGCTTAGTCATGCACTTAGAATTCAAGCCAAGTCAGTTTTATACTTGATAAAATTAGTAAAAATCATATTAAAGTCTATGGTGCACAACATTTAAATGCATGACTATGTTGGCATCAATTTCACACAAGGTGCAAGCCTTGTGTGCTCACCTAAAGCATAGTAGTGAAGGGGATGGGGTCCACATTGGGATAGTTGAAACATGGCATAACATTTATCTCAATGGGACTTAATCATATTCAAAATTATCTTATCCAAGTGCATTAGCATAAGGCTATTCTGGGTAAGATCAATAGGCACGAGCCTAATCAAGGGGACTAGTTTTGGCCATGGTGGTGCAAACTAGTATTAGACTAGTTCCATATTTTTAAGAGTGTAGGACTTTTATATAGTAATTAAAGTGAATTTTAGGCACTTAGTGGAATTGGGGTAATAACTCTTACTTAGGGGCTTATTCATCTAGCTAGTGTTCTAGGCATAGGGGTCAAGGCTTAGGTGCATGCCTATCTTAACACTTCGGATAGTTTCCATACTATTGAGAGTTTGTTACTTTACATAGAGATTCCATTGACATAGGGGAGAACCTTTATATTAAAACATGTTCATATATATCTAGATAAATATATCTCTTAGTGGCACAAGCCATAGTGATATCAAGTTAAGCATCCTTCAGGCACTTAGCTGAGTCAAGGGAATGGCTCATGTTTTGGTATTCACTCTTCAAGGTAGCACTCTAGGCATGGTTACTAGGGACTTGGCACAAGATAGTTTCAACACTTGGTTTTAATACTAAGCTAAGTCACTACCTAGCATAAGGACTCCATTAATGGCCTAGAGTAAACCTTCACTTAACAATAGATGCAAACATGGAGACTATATTATCAATACTATTAGATTCAAATTGTAAACAGAAAATAATGTTGTAACCATATAAAAACAATCAATACTCATTTATTCTTAATAATATTATTTATTAATTCATAATTTTAGTATACAAAGTTCATAACATGAAAATAGATCATGTGCTCATCTTGAAATTACCCATGCCTAGTGACTCATAGGTAAGCTTGGGCTATACATTAAAAATTCTTAACCTATTTTATGCAGATTACAATAATAATGGTGTCTCTTGATTTCAACAGAGATTCACTACCATTAATCACCTCTTCTTATCCTTAAGGTTCACACTCATTTTATAGTTAGAGGGGCATATTCCTACCAGGTTGGATGGGTGCACAATGAGTGATGAGCTATCACTAGGGGTTGTTATGTTACCAAATCCACTACTCTGACACTTATGCTCTCCAACCACCATGTGCAAGTACTTAATGAGATTTTCCTTCAAACCCAAGCACTAAGTAACTACTTGCCAACTGGGGTAAGATATTCAAATATTCTTCTTGTTGGCACTAATAGTTTCAAAAGGTAAATCATTTGAAATTACTTCCATGCATCAAGATGTGTTGAATTGGTGTAGTTCACTTGAAATCAAAAAAAGGGTCCCAACATTACCTCATACAAAATTTCTAGTCTACCCTCAAACTATTATTTTAGTGCCTTTATTGCACAAAATTTGAGCACACTCTACTACAATTCCACCTTGAAGTTCTTGAAGCCCAAGATTGTGAGCTTGATTATTCTCCTACACTTGTTCATTTGGCATGACCTTCACCTTATTTTTGGCAACTTGGGTGTAGTGCCTCACATGCATGTGATTCATCATCCTTGATTTCACTTTCTCTTCTAGCTGCCCTTCTATTTTAAGTGTGTTTCTCTATTTTGGTTAATTTCTTATGCTTCATAGCAAAATTTTGTGAAATCTATATAAATCCTCTATCATCAATGCACTAAATGCATATCTTTATGCCTCCACTACCACTTCATTAAATGTTCTCTAACAGTAATTTGATTAAGTGATGCTAAATTCAAATGGTCACTTCTCACACAAATATAAGTGGATGCCAAATGTCTTAGATGATTATTCTCTTCTGTTTATTCATTTGTCATAACCTTAACCTTCTTTATGGAAACTTGGGTGTAGCACCTCACATGCATGAAATTAAACCTCCTCAATTCCACTTTCTCTTCTAGCTACACTTCTATTTCAAGTGCACTTCTCTATTTTGGTCAATTTCTTGAACTTCATCTTGCCTTGGCCTATCCTACCCCATAAAAATCCCTTGCACTAATCCTCTAGAACTTTGTATTCTCTCTTCATTCTCTTGCACATGGTCAAATTGTGCATCTTCACCTTCTTTCTTATGCTCAACCATGTTGAGCATCTTCACCTTGTTCTTTAGTCTATGGTACATGAGAAATTGATGTGCCTCTTTCTAACTATGGTGTAAATTTTATCCTTATGATCGTGTATGCTATCATTTTATTCTTAAATCATCAAAGTCTGGTAACTTCTTCATGCCTATACACTTAGGCATCTAATGCTATGTGCTTAAAAATAAAATGGGCTTGACTCACACAAATAGTATTATGTATAGAAGCATAAGAGTAGTTCATTATTGGGTCTCTAAGAGCCTTATAATTTTCACCTTATACATAGGAATATTGTGCATCTTATACTTATATTTGGAAAGTCTCATGCACGCATAACTTAGATGTCTAGCCTCATGTGCTTGAACAGTGCATATGCTCAAGTCACCTAGTTGGAATTATGCATGATAGGCCAGATGAATTCACTAGAGTTAGTTTAGATTCACATTCCCATAACTTAGGTGTCATGGCCTCATGCACTTAGAAAGTAGAAGTGATTAACTCACCTGGCTAGATTTATGTGTGAAGTACCAATAGATAGTCCTTGCAGCCATTATGCATTACTTATTGCCTCTTTATACTATATAAGGAATAAAACAAAAGAAAAATAATGGTTTAGATTGTATCAAAATGCATTTTGGTCAACTCAACTCAAATTGACTAGTGACCAAAAATTTGGGGTTCTTATGGCACAAGAACCATCCTACTATTGATATAGCTTCAATAAGTTACCATTGAAATTTATTGGGATTATTTCTCTAAACAACATGTGAAAATTATAAGCACTTATCTCCAATATGTGGTAGATGATGTAGGGAACTATCCACCTTATTTGTAATTTTATTAGTTGTGTAAAGTAATTTGACTCATAGAGAAACATTAATGTTCCTTCAATCAGTTCTTTATCCTTGATGTGCTTGTCATGTTAGAGCTTCTGGCATGCCTTTTCAATCCATTAACTCCATCTTTCTTGGGTGTGTTTTTCATCTAAACACTTCAAGTCTTCCAACCTTGTGCTCAAAGATTATTGGTCATCTAAGTGACCAATCTATTCAATGCATGAGGATGGTACCATGTAATGAAATTACTTAGATGTTCACATAGAATGATTTTATATCACACATATTAAGAAAATATGAGATATCACACAATAATAATTGATAGTATAGTAGAATACTAGATAATATAGCAAATCCACTTTGAGGAGGTAACCTCCATAATAATGCACTAGTAGCATAATATTTAACATAATGAATAAATACTAACCACTACCTCCTATATATAGTCTATTTAGCCAAGGTTATTGCATAGGTTGACCTATCTAAGAACATAGATAGATGTAACAAGTATATAAAAGAGGTATGTAAGCCACAAGTTAGCCATACATATCCCTAGACATACCAATGGTTAAAGGCGTAGCAAGCCCCTCCCCTTTAAAATAGTGTTGTCTTGAACATTGTGGCAAATTTGGATGTTGCTACACAAATGCTTCATCCTCCCAAGTGGCATATTCACATGGTAGATTCTTCCATTTAATTAGGTACTCTATAATCACTCTGGAACATAGCTACTTAGTGTCCATGTGAAAGATAAACTCAAGATCAATAAAAACCCTACCTTCCTCATCTAATTTTCGTAATTCTATTTGAATGGAAGATCTATGTCCAATGACTTTATTCAGGCATGATACATGAAATACTAGATGTATACGAGTGGATGAAGAAAACTCTAACTTGTAGTCCACACTACCAATTTTTTACAAGATCTAATAAGGCCCATAATACTTAGGGGACAATTTATTATCCTTTTTTTGTTGTTTTAATGACATATGCTTATATGGCTATAAGCAAACAAAGACCCAATCATGAATTTAAAAATGCCTCTAACTTTTATGTTGATCTACTTGTTGCTTTATGTGATTATGGGCCATAGTTAAATTTTCATGCAAAATTATAAGGACCTCCTATTGATGGTGAAACCTTAGGATGGACTTTCAAGGTTGAAGTGATGGATAGAGGGTGGTATCCATATAGTACCACAAAGGGAGAAATTTTGGAAGAACTATGAATAGAAGTATTATACCATCATTCAGTAAGTGGTAACCAATGAACCCATTTATATTGTATATCAAAAAACAAAATAACAATTATATCATTCCAGACATTTATTGACTACCTCAATTTTTCCATCAAATTGAGGATGATAGGATGAAATATGAGCCAACCAGGTGCCCAAACATGTAAATAACCCAGTCCAAACATTACTAGTGAAAATGGGATCTCTATCACTGACAATGATCTTAGGGGTCCCATGTAATTTCTAAAATATATTAAAAAAATCAACTTCTATTGTACTAACAATAAATGGCTGTGATAAAGAACAAAAATGAGCATACTTACTGAGATGATCCATAACAACCATGATAACATTTTGACCATTAGATATTGGTAACCCTATGATGAAATCCATAGATATCTCTTCCTAATGCTGGGTAGGGATGGATAAAGGTTATAAAAGACATGGGGTTTTGATGTTTTTGCCTTTATTTTGTTTATAGATCATACATTCATCCACATATTGCTAGACATCCCCCTTGAGTCCTTCCCAAAAAAAATCCTGCTTGATTCTATGATAGGTTTTCAAAATTTTTGAATGACCTCCAATTGGAGTTGCATGAAGTTCCTAAAGGAATTTTTGTTTAAAATAATCCTTACATAAGTGAAATATATCTTTATACCATAATGCATTACCCCTCCATGTGAATTTTTGAAATCCACCTAAACATTGCTGAAGATTTTGAATCAAATCATGGGTAGTACTATCATGTTCCCATTCTAATCATCCTTCATCTAGTCAATTTGCTTGCAAAATAGTTATGGCACATAACAATGCCTCAACTGATTCATCCTTTATAGATAGTGCATCTGACACCACATTGTCCTTGCCTTTTTTGTATACTATTTCAAAATCATATCCTAACATCTTAATTACCCATTTTTTTATTCCTCATATGACAACCATTGTTCCAAAAAATATTTGTGACTATCATGATCAGTCTTTACCTAAAAGTGATGACCCATCAAATAAGGTCTCCATTATTTGACTACATGAAAAATGGCCATCATTTCCTTCTCATAGATGGGATTGTGATGATTTTTACCTTTTAGTTGGAAACTTTCAAATGCAAGTGGTCTGCCTTCTTGTATGAGTACAACACACATACCATACCTAGATGTATCACATTCAACCATAAAAGTCTTGGAAAAATTAGGAGTGGCTAATATTGGAGTAGTGCACATAGCCAATTTCAATTTTTAAAATGATTGAGTAGTTACATCAGTCACTAAAACGAGTCTTTCTTTAACAAAGAGGTGAGTGGGGCTACAATACTACCATAATTTTTGATAAACCTGTGATAGTAACTAGTTAGCCCCAAAAATACCTATAGTTGCTTGAGTGTCTTACGAACTGGCCAGTCCACCATTGCTTGGATTTTTTTAGGATCCACTCTCACTACTTCATAAAAAACTAGATGACCCAAATATTTAACCTCACAAGCCCCAAAAGTACATTTGGAAGGTTTGACATACAACTAGTCTTATTCCAAAATGGAGAGTACCTATTTCACATGTTATAAATGGTCTTCCCAAATTTTACTATAAATGAGGATATCATCAAATAATACCAGAATAATTTCCTCAAAATGGCCTAAAAATAATATTCATCAAACTCTAAAAAGTAGATGGTGCATTTGTTAGACAAAAAGGCATAACTAGAAACTCATAATGGCCCTCATGAGTCCTAACAGCTATTTTGGGTATGTCTTCATCACAGATCTAGATTTGATGATACCCAAAATGTAGATCTAACTTGGTAAAATAAAAAGCACAATTTAATTCATCTAAAAAATTATTAATGATATGAATAAGAAACTTATCTTTGATAGTGTACTTGCTGAGTTATCTATAGTCAAGGCACATCCTCTAAGTGTCATATTTCTTTCTTACCATGACAATTAGTGAAGAATATTCACTTTGTCTATGGTGAATAATTATTGCATCCAAAATCTCTTGTACCATCTTTTCAATTTCACTTTTTTGGGCATAGGGATACTTATATGGCCTAATGTTGGTTGGTATACTACCAAGAATAAGTTTGATAGCATGATCATGTGTGTGACTAGTTGAAAGTCCTTTTGGCATATTGCTAAAAAAATAGAATATGTATCAATCAATTATTGCAAATCAAGAAGTGGAGATCACTGAGTTGGTTGTACTTCTATGGAAAATAAGTGAGCTAAAAATATTTTATCACCCTTATTGAGAATCTTTGTCATTTGATGGGAGATAACAAGTTATGGAGATTTATCCCTTAATCCCATTAGCTCAAATGTCCTTTTTTAAGAATGAAAATGCATGAATAATTCTTGGAAATTCATCTCAATAGTGCCCAAAGTGGTGAGCCACTGTATTTCCAAAATAATATCCACTCCACCCATAGGAATCACAAACATAGGAGAATCCAACAAGTAGTCTCCCATGGCCAGCTTAATACTGACATTTTCTTGAATAACTAACATTACCACCATCTTTAATCATAACCTAAAATTTTGGAGCTAGATAAATGAAACAATTCAAATGAGCAGCCAACTTACTGTTGATAAAGTTATGTGTGCTCCCAAAATCAATTAATATAGTGACCTATTTTTTAAGGAAACCCATCACCTTAAGAGTTTGGGGAGTACTAATACCTAAAAGGGCATGACAATAAATAGTAGGCTGAGATTCTTCATATTCTTCCTTAGGAACTTTTAAATCCTCACCATGTGATTCTTCATTATCTTCATCATCATTGGCACCTTCAATGTAAAATAACTTCTTTTTAGCATAATGATGGTCTTTGCTCTATTTTCTATCACAACCATAACATAACCCTTTGGCTCGCTTCTCCTCAATTTGTCATTATGTTAATCTAGTGGGATATGGAAATGATGGTGCTAGAAAGGTGTGATCATGACTAGTAGTGAAAGTTTTCCTTTTGACCATCTCTTTTTCTTTTACCATACGTACCCTAGGGATAGTTTCTTATACAAATTCTAGGTTAAACATTTAAACCTCAAATTGGATGTTATCTTTGAGGCCATCTAAAAAGAGATTAGTCAAATTATCCTTAGTGATATCTTCTACCCATAAAGAGAGATTTTGAAACTAATGAATATAATCCTTCATAGTTCTTGATTGTTGTAATTTGGCTAATTGGATAAAATATTTCTTAAAGACAGTATTTTGATAATGAGCCAATAATTCCTTAATTAAAATAGACCATGTAATAGGATCACCATTATTTTTCTTTTAAGCACATAACCAATGATACCAAATGAATTTCTCAGGTTCCAAATACAGAGATGCCACTATCACCTTCTAAGAACTAGGGGTTTGATACATCTCAAATAACTTCTCAATTTGGTTAATCCATGTGAGAGGATCTTTACCATCAAACTTATGCATATCCACTTTTGGAAACATCAATTTCATACTAGCATGGGAGTTGTTGGTGTTGAGAGGAGGATTTAAATGCTGAAGTGGAGGGTTATTGGGCTAAAAATGAGATGTAAGGGTAGATAATTGCATAGTGATATGTGAACCCCATTAATCTCTTTTTTCATCCTTGAAACATTAGCTTGGACTACACCAAATTCATCATGCCTCACCAAGTTCTTTATGTCCACCTAAATATGAGAAATCATTAGATCTAAAGTACCAAATTCCATGTCATCAATAGAAAGAGTCTTAGAAGTTTCTTGCCCCCCTTTTCTTCCTTGAGTACTAGGACCTTCCATATACAAACCCTAAGAATATTTTTACCCCCAAAAAAAGTGTACTAGGAGATGGTACCATTGTGATCACCTTGTCAAGATGAATCTAATGATTACCTTTGTGGACTAGGGTAAAAATTTTAGCACCAAAAAAGTGTATCGATAGAGTATACCATTGTGATCATCTCACTGAGATGAATCTAATGATTGTAATGACTTAAATTTTTTTTTTCAAACAAGTGTTTCAAGCAATATTGCACTAACAAAAAAAATTAATTCTTCCCAAATTATAAGTTGTGTTTTTTCACTCCCACCACTCTTGGAAGCCATGCCTCACTAGATCCAAAAAAAACACCATATAAAACTTGTCCAAATTGAATCTTTGATACCACTTGTAATGAAATTACTTTGATTTTCACACAATGATTTTATATCACATAGAATAAGCAAATATGAGAGATCACATAATAATAATTGATAGTAGAGAAAAATACTGGATAATATATCAAAGGCACTTTGAGGGGGAAACCTCCATAATAATTCAATAATAGTAGAATACTTAACATAATGAATAAATACTAACCACTACCTCATATATATAGTCTACTTAGCCAAGGTTAGTCCATAGGCTAACCTATCTAAGAACATAGAGAAATGTAACAAGTATATAAAAGAGGTATGTAAGCCATAATTCGGCCACACATATCCCTAGACACCCCAATGGTTAAGGGAATAACACACCATGAATTTCATGGGGAGAACTACTTCAGTTTCAAACACTAGTTGAAAGGGTGTAGCTTTGTTTAGGCACTTATATGTCATGTGATACACACATAGTACCATTGAAACATGATCATCCCAATCCTTACAACTAATATCACATATCTTTGTTAGGTACATTCCTAACATCTTGTTGAATGCCTCAACTATGCCATTTTCCTAGGGATGATATAGGGTGGTCTTGTGGTGTGCCACCATGTATTTAGTTAAAATATGCACACCATTTGATTAATGAAACGAGTGCCTTTATTACCAGTAAAAATTAATGGGCACCCATATTGAATTATTATGTTCTCATAGATGAAGTATATGACTATTATAGTTGTGTAATATTTTATTAGAATGGCCTTGACCTAATTAGTGAAATAGTCAGTGGCCACCAAGATATACCTTATACATATGCACCATGCTATAAGAGTTATTGGTCCAACAAAATCAATGGCCCATTTTTTTAATACTAGTTGGGCAAGGATTGGGATGAGAGACATCTCATCCTAGTGATTGGGATTCCTCGTGCACTGGCATATATCACATGCCTTGGCACACTCTTTTACATCTTGGAATAGGCTTAGTCACCATAAGCATAACTACAATATATTACATGCCATTGTATCTCTATCATAATGGTGTCTTGTGATTCCCTCATGAATTTTTTATAAGATGGTGTCCCTTTTGTGTTATAAAACACATTGGTGTAGGACTTCATATCTACTTAGTTTATAGAGTTCCTCCTCAATGAGCTAGAAGGCAGAAATGCGAACTATAAGTTGCTTTTTCTCCTTTTTACCATGGTCTAGGGTGTAAACCCAGACATTACGAAAGTGGTAATATCTATCAAGTCTTCAGGGACATATTGGATTGTGTAAATTTGGATGTCTATAATGTCAACCTTAATCAATTCTACCACATCACCAAAATCTGTATGAGACAAATAGTCTAGCCCCAAATCTAATTTCTAGTTTTAATAACAATAGAGAACTAGAACTCTTAGAATAGAACTATCCATCTACATATGAACTTGTGTAGGATAGGCATATTCATGAGGTACTTGAGCACGTCATGATTGATGAAAAATATGAATGGGGTTGCTAATAGATATTTCTTAAATTTTTGTAAGGCATAGACCATTGCTAGTGCCTCACGCTCAGTGGTGGTTTAATTTTTTTTTGTTTGCATCAATTTCCTAATTATGAAGGAGATTGGGTGATCCATCTTTCCTTTGCCTGGTTGTGCCAATATGGTGCCAATTATAGATCTTGAAGCATAAACATGGATGTGAAAAGGATTAGTCTAGTTTGGGAATTATAAAATTAACATGCTATCCAATTTTGGATTTAGTGTTTCAAAAGCCTACTCTTACACCTCACCTTAATAAAATGGGAAATATTTACATAAGAGATCCTTTAGAGATGCTATGATATTTGCATATCTCTATATAAAATTCTTTTAGTATCCATAATGACATAGAAAGGTGAGAAAATATTTATGCCTTAAAGGAATCTAGAGCTGAATTATGATGGCTATCTTTGCATGATCAACAAGCAAACTATCCTTATAGATGATGTGCCTAAGAAATGTCCCAAAGGGGTTTATGAAGATGCACTTTTTAGGTTTAATGATATCTATAACTTCTTACACCTCTCAAACATGAGGCATATATTATCATAGTGATCCTTTAAAAGGCCATACATAGTCTAGTCATCAAGATAGACTTAGAGGAACCTATGGATGAAGTCCTTGAAAGTAGTGATCACCACTCTAGATTATATTATGGCACATTCTTTAGTCTAAAGGGCATCACATTATAAACAAAATAACCCTATTAAGTCAAAAATATTATCTTGGGATTATCTTCCACCTCGATCTGCACCTGATGATAACTCAAGAAAACATTAGTGAAAGTATAGATTTCACACCCTATGATGCCATCTAAAACCTCATCGATGAATGGGGTCAAGAATGGGTCAGTGACATAAGAAGCATTAAAAATTCTATAGTCAACATAGATCTATATGTTCCCATCCTTCTTGATTCTTATGACCATTAGGATCACCCATTTAAACTGTTATATAAGGTAGATAACACATATATCTAGCATTCTATCAATCTCTATTTTCACCTTGGCATGTAGGTTAGGATTCATTCTATATGGGCACTTGTTGATAGGTCTCACACCATCCACCAGCTTGATGTTCATTTTTCCAAGGGATGGGTGGGTACCCTTCATATCCTAGTATCTATGTGGGAACAAGTCCTAAAATTACTTTAGGAGGTCTATGATTTTCACCATCTTTGCCTTAAACCAGTAAGAACCTATAGTGGCAATCTTTGGCTTGCCTTTTATGCTGATGTCTAATTTAGTGGTCTTGAGTAGAATATGGTAGGGTTTATTCCTCTCCTAATTAGAGTCTTTAACTTACCTTGTCTCCTCCATTGTTTCAATTCAAAGATGCATCAGATCTTCTTCTTCTAGGGTGTTGTCATCCACAAGGTGCACAAGTTTTTGTCTTCTTGTTAGAGTCTTCCAATTATTCTCTTTCTATGTCTCATCATCATCCTCATTAGAGTCACTATTGAGTGAATTTTCTTCAAAAAATGTTGGGATCACTAGTCCTTTCTCCTTGAACTTGTCTCTAAGGTGCTCTTTTAAGATGACACTGTCCTAAAAAACTACCCTATGAATGACTTGAAATGGTTATAATATCTCTAAGTTTTGTGAAGAGAAGGAGAAGGTGTGCACAAACCTCTCTTTAAGGACCTACCATTATCTTATCTCTTGGTGTATCTCATTTAAAATGTTCCATGCTCACACCCATGTTTTCAAAGTCTTGTATAAGGCATATACCCAAAAGCTTTTAGGCACGTTCTTACCATATATATTCAAGGTTTATTCACACAAGTGCACATACATGATTGGGTAAAAATCACCTAAGTAAGTAGGTATATCTATGTCCTCATTACTCTTCCCAAACCTAGTACATATTTCTTCCTTCACATCTTGCCATGTTGGAAAGTTAGGCCTCTGCATTGCCCACCAATGAGTAGTAGTGCTCTTTAAGGTATGCACAAGTGTGCCCATTTTATCTATTTCCTTGAGAACGTATGATTCAATGGCATAGACATAGTTTTCTATAGGATAGCTCCCTCCATATTTTTGGAGTACTGTAAGCTTCCCTTTACTCAATTAGAACACCCTTTTCCCTACCTTTTTAGTATGGGGAACCCATTTTTTCTATGTGCACTCAATCCTAATCAGTCTTATTTTGGATATTCTTAGCTTAGTTATCTACACTAGGTGACACCTTCAGCTAGTCACTTCATAAGCCTTTTTGACCCATTAGTCATAAGTTACATCAGTTGTATTAGATGTTGATTATACATATTCCCATTTTAACACACCTTGGTTGCTTGGGTTAAGCTTTTTAGTGCCCCATGCCATTATTTTGTAAATGTGGTTGATCTCAACTTTGAGATCAACACTTTATACATATGGAGGCCCTTAATCACTTGATAGGAGGATCACCACCCTCTCTCTAGTAATACCAAAAGTCATGTAGTGATTATTAAAGCACATGTCCACATTATTGGTGTAGCACCATGGCCTTCCTAAGAGCACTAGATAATTATCATGCTCTGCTAACTAGATTACCTCATAATCAACTAACTTAGTGCCCATAATATCTACAATGGCAGCCTTTAGGATCCTAATATGTTGCACTCAAGTTTTGTTGGCCATAAATAACATATGAGGGGAGGGACTCAAGGGTGTCCATCCCGTCTTCTCTTAAGGGGTTTTTGTTAGAATGTTAACCTCAATTCTCATGTCTATAAGGACCTCACAAATAGACCATCCATTGATAGTGTCATTTATTAGTATTTCTTGGTCATACTCTACATTCTAAGTATGCCTTCTTCATGTGCCTACTCCATATGTAGCACAATAACTTCAATCATCTAAGGCATGACCTCCTCCTCTAGTCTCTTCCTTACATGATTTAAAATCAAGTTTTTTAGTAGGGGTATCATTCCTTTAAATTGAAGAAGGTATAGGATATCATTAAATGCCTATACTTCAGCCTCTTGGATATCTTTCTTCCTATGTGTGGTGCTTGTATGTGCCTCTAAATCTCTAGAGAGTTGGAACTCTCCCTAAAAATTTTTTTTTACACTCATGGATTATTATGGGATGTCCCTATATCATGCTAGGTTAGGTTATGGCATAGATTTTGGTTCAGGTCACATTATTCACTTGGGGTAGCTTGGCTCACCATATTCCAAGTGTAGTTCTTTTGTCAACATAATAGGTAGTTGAGTGGTGAACCCACCATGAGTTGTGGCCTACACCTTAGGTGGTTTATTGAGAGTTTTATACATCTTGGGGGCCCATTTTTTTCTTTTTTCTCATTCCTAAACATGGAATCACCCTTATCTACTACAAGCTAACCTTGAGTTATATTTTTATATAAGTCTAGGCAATCCTCGATTGCATGTGGTCCTCAAAAATACCCACACATTAGGTGTAGGGGAAATCATGTTGGTAATGCTTAGTTGACCTATAATTTTAACATGATCATAGTGATAATATTCCTCCACCATGTCATTTACCTCACCCAAACATGACACAATAATTTCCATAACTAGTATTTTGTTGGTCATAGCCTTCATTTCCTTGACCTACCTACCCACTAGTTATGGTCATTGCCTACCTTGTGCCTATTTAGATATTCTATCACATCTCATTAATGAATCAATATTCCATTTTTGAGAGAGTATAGGCATATAAAATATTATAATATATGGTAGTGTTTACTTGACTATCATGATGCAATAAGGGATAATTTTGAGAGTCATGCAGCCCATGACAAAATTCATAACTAAGAAGCAAGGTGTGAACATTTATCCATGGGAAATAATTATTATTAATCCCCTCCATATCATATTTAGTACGACATAATCTAATACAATCATCATGCACCAAATCAATAGTTATCTTTTATACATGGGAGATCATTGACACGATGTGCACCTTCATAAATGTGTTGATCCTTATGTTGGCACTACCTACTACCTTGGCCTATAGCATGGATTTAAGAACTTCATAGGGTTTCATGAAGGTATTTATAGATATTAATCTCTAAAAAGGTACTATTAGGCCCCCAAAAAACCATTTCACATGTTGGGAGCGGTGGTTATCAAATGTAAGCTTAGAAAAGAAGGTCTTAAACCATACATCATATAAGTGCACACTCTTGGATAATCCTCAGCTAATTTAATTGATTGATATGATTCTCTATTGCTTAAAATTAGGAATATCAAATTCATTCAATAAATCCTCCTTCAGTATATCATAATCAACCATAGCCTAGTTTGGATCAAAGTTTTGATACTAGGTATGGGCAAGATCCAATAAGGTGGTCATGAACTGAGTTTCCTTGTACTCTAATTGGGTAATACCTCAAGCATGACATTAAATTTCATACTTTATCACATGTTATATAATATTATATATGCCATGATACTCAGGAAAGTGCATCACCATTTCATAAAAAAAATCTATTGAGGGTTTGGTGTTAGAGTCTAAGGTGTTTGCCTTATGGTGTCTGTGTTGAAGGTGGTCCTCCAATGCCTCTAGTTATAGGTTTGAGCACTGATACTATTGGTGTATGTTATGCCAAAAATATAATAAAATCATTTATTCCCACTTGTGATGCCAAGCCACTTCTTATGGGTTGTTGCCTAGTCAGTGCAACTGACATCCTTAAAATGGGATTGCTATCACATACGTTCTAGATTATTGGGTTGACATTCATTGGTTTTGTGGGTTTCTAGTTAAATTAATCATAAGGTATCTATTTTAACATATATTTTCACCCTTTGAGAAGATGTAAAAGATTTCCTCATCCAAGTGACATAATGGAAACACCTCTAGGCTTGTGGGCATCCCAAGGATGAGGTGAATCTCTAGATAGGGCTAGCTCCCTTGATGTACCAATTTAGATCACAACTAAAAATAAACTTAGGGGATGAAAAGGGAGAAGGATAAGTTAAATTAAAATATTCTAATGGAGGTGATACACCAATTTTTTTGATGACTTCCAACCACCTACATGTTACACATGAAATCAAGGAACAAACCAAACATACACTCCTTCAATCTGCATCTTCTCACATTGATGTTATATTATGAGGTTATGGATGAATGAGAAAATATAAGAGGAATATAAAATAGGCCTTGAATTTCACTAATGAAAATAATAACTCACTCAATCCTTGAAATTTCTAATAACACTTCATATGCCTTGTAAGAAGAAGTTTTACAACTGTAAATAACTTGAAAGAATGAGAAAACATGCTAAGGAATCCATAGTCTTCAATAAGAAAGATACATCATCCAATAAAAACACACTTATTAATATTAATTAATAGGTAAAAATTAGTATTATTATAGATAAAAAGGTATGCAAATGAGTAGGGATTCACCATACTCAAGAGGAGCATAAGTTACAATGCCCAAAAGGCTAGTTCTTATATAACTTGAGAGAGAGAGAGGAGAAAAGAAAATTACAAAGTTAATAAAAAACTTGTCAAGATGGGATAATTAGTTTATTTTTCATGATAATATGATATGGGATCAACCATGCAAGTTCAATAAGCCCAAGTGTCTATACAATGCATAAAATTCTTGAAAAGTGGCATGAAAGTTCTTGTGTTGGCTCAAAAATATTGCCTTCATGATTCACCCTATTCAAACACCTCATAAATAATTATGAATAGGTATAATTATTGGAATTAAATGGAATGATTTCATACATGACTATCCATGCATTGGTTTCAATCTTGGTCCTCTAATATCATATGGAAAAGAGCCATCATCATCTGCTATTAAGAAAACTCCCCTTTCATGCACCTTGCACACTTGGCTTCCAAAAAGGCATCAATTTCTCACTAAAATCCATGGAATGTATCTTATTACATATTTAAATAAATTTCATGGCCTTATAATCATCAAGTACACCTTAAAATCACCACACTTGAAGATCTCTACCCTTCTCACTAGCTTATCCACTAGGCTAGTTCTGATTGGCTAAGATGAAGCACCTTGTTTAGACACTTAGGAGTTTTTTATTGGAATTAAATGACCATATGGAGTTATTAAAATTATAATTCTTCCCTCTAAACTTTATTTCATTTTGAAACTCTTATGACTTTCATAATTCACAAAACTATAAAGAAAACCCTATTTTGTACCTTGCCCATATAACCAAAAAGAATGGGGGTAGATTGAGTGAGTCTTATAAAACTTAGATAGGTTTCATATTGAAAATATTCCATTATAATCCATCTCCATCTTCATTTCTCTAGACTGGTCCTTGCAAGGGTTTTCAAGGGTTTTAGGAATGTTTCCACTCTTAAGGTTCATTCATAAAGGTTTGATGTTGGAATTTCAATATAATTCCAAAAATTGATTGATATATACCTATTATAAATCCTATGAAATTTTTTTTGTTCCCATGAAAAGCCTCAAAAAATATATGAGCATCTAGATTTTCCCTATTAAGCTCCTTTTTCTAATTTTCATAGACATAATGTTGTTTACAGTCCAAAAAATGGCTTATTTATGTTTTGTCTACATTAAAATATCTTTAACATCTCTATATCCACCATAAAACATTTTTAAATCCATTTTTATGCTCATCTCATGCTACAATGGTGGATGATCCCCCATTTGGCCTTGGCCTACACATTGTTCAATAGGCATGACTCCAAATTTTGAGTTCTACAGTATTCAATGTAATTTTTATATATTAACTAAGATTTAAAACATCTATAGTGGTCCTAAAAACATTATTCAATCAATTTGAAAGATCACTTAGATCCAAAAGTGAAGGTGACCTCTTATTTGGATTCTAGGTATGACCATGTTTAATGAGCTTGTCTACACTTTTGGAGGTATAGACCCTTATATTTGGTTTCCTCCTTATGTGAGGTATTTATCATGATTTTACAAGTGTTTTTAATATTTATATACCTTTCTTCAATTTTTACCCAATTCGTAGTCTCATCTTTTGTCAATCTTTCTCAAATCTGTAAGTTTATGCTCATAAGGGAGTGTCATCTAATCTAAGACAAAATAGAGGGAACTCCCATATTTAAAAATACAAATATGAATATTTTATGATACTAATAAATTCATTTATGTGCTATTTATAAAAAATTATCTCTTGGTGACATCATTTGCCTTTTCAAATCATCAATGACCCAAGATAGACTTCTATTGTGATAGACTGTATGTAGGGTTAACATTTAAGATTGAGTAATACTTGCCCTAAGACATATATAAATTATTAAAAATAATTTAAAATTCCTAATTAACATCACACAACCTTCCCTCAATGATATATTATCTCTTAACTCATCCACATAACCTAAATAGACCCCTGGTTGATTGGACTGTATGCATTGTTTTGAAGTATTGGTTGTATGCTACTTGCTTAGGGTTGATATTTTGCTTATTTATCATGAAAAGGGTTTATGGATAACATAAATTTCATGAATAATTTGTCATATGTTCTTGTAAAACTTTAATTCCTTACATGTTTCTTCCAATACCCTAACTAGATTGTGTAAAGAGTCTTGTGTGTAGGGTTTCCTCCAATGGACTATGTTTTACATTATAAGAACCATTTATCTACTTTAAATACATAATTATGGTGTCACAAGGTTTTTAAAATGGTGATTAAAATTCTTCAACCTCTCTTCATACCCCAAACTTTCACATGTTTCCATATGAATTTGATTGGTCTAAACTATTTTCTTCTTTCACTGTGTTCCTACTTTTTAGAGTGTAGTAGGTATAGGTGCATGATTGGACTTACAAATAATATTAACAACCCCCTATTCCTCCCCTAGATTCATTTTATGTTTTTTTTACTTTTATTCATACTTGGACCTATCCTAAAACACCCTCAAAACATATTTCTCAATTAACTATTTGATTACATTCACCTACAAGTGACTATAGGGAATACTATAGGTGGCCTCTATCCTCAAAATTCATGTTAAAAATAAATTATAAAACTCCCTAGGTTATTTTTATTCATCCATTCTTGTTTTAATTCAAATTAATCATCTCTTATGTATTTCCAATGCTCAAACAATACTGATTTATGTTACTGCCTATGTCACAGTCAATAATGATTGACTTTTTAAGGCAAAAAGACTTATGGACAACCATCACTCTTGAAACCTATGACAAGAATTACTTGTAAGTTATCTAAGGTTTTTTAGTAGAATTTTTCACTATCCTAGCATTTATGTCTTTATATCTAAACCCTTATTATGGATGGTGTTCTCTTGGTCAGCTATAGAAGCACAATTCTAGTAATAAGCACACCTATAGATGAATATAGTGGTCTAAGACACAACCCATGATCATTTTAAATGATATATTAGGTTATAAATACTCCCTATAATCCTTTACATATATTCATCAATGGTGGAAAGTACTAATTTGTAACCTTAGGGTGACAAAGATCTCCTTTTGACTTAGAACTATAGATCAAACTACCTATATTCAGTATTTTTAAAAGCAATTTTAGGCCTCAAAAGCACCCTCCTCCACTACTAATCATCCCTTAAAATATTTAAAGGTCATTTTACTAGATGGAAGATACAATATAAGCACATTAGGAGGTATAAAATTTTATTAAAACCTTGTTATGTGATGTTCCCAAAACACCCCTGGGCCTCTGTTTTCCATTTTTAGGGACTATGGGCCTAAAATCATTCTCTTCCTCTAGAAGGTAATTTTCAACTTTTCCAATAAATATACACTTTAAAACATGTTTTCCATGATATTTTCACCATTTTAATACCTTAAAGAAGGTTCATTACTTATTCAACTTCTATACCAAGATCTTCATATCTCTATTAAGCCACCTATAGGTGGACAAAATCATACATATGAGTAGTAAGGTGTAAATATGGAAAATAACATTTTAATTTGCCTTTAATGGGGTTTATATACATCTTATAACATTAAAATTCATTCCTAAGACATAAAAAATCTTGAAAACACCACTAAATCTCCTATTCCATCATGAAATCATCTCAAAAAGATCTTATAGATGCACATTGATGGTTACCTAACTTTATATGTTGTACATGACTTATATACTCATGGAGATTGATTTTAATAATATATTTTGAAATTTAAAAGGAAAATATATTACATTTAAAATATGTGAAAGTTTATATCACAACCATATGAAGCCATTTATAAAGTATTAAGATCTATAAATGGTGAAAATAGGCATGTCATCCCACATAAGACCAGTCTAGAAACCCAAGATGATTTTCCCATCAAAACACATTATAACATGAACCCAAGAATGGAAATAATTATAAACAACATTCAACATCCTATGTAATTAATATTAGTGGTTGAGTTGTACAAAATTTCCCAAACAAGATCAAAACCTATAGGGAACATAGATTAGCAAGAAGAAAAGCATAGTCAACTTCATGAAGATGGTTCATGAATCACAAGCCACCATTATTCAAAATAATTATATAGAAATTAATATTTCTAATTTTAATTTAACTTTCCTAAGGAATTTGACCTAAAACCTCCTAAGCTATTTATATTAAGCACAAAACTAAAGGTCACTTCTACTTACCAAGAGAACTAAAAAAGGAGTAGAATAGTTTTGGGCCAAAAAAGGTGATTATAGAGAAAAAAAACATGGAAATAATCTTTGGTAATCTAAAAATACATTCCATGATCATATCCCATGTGGCACACTTCCCCATGGGCCGTATAAGTGCCATTTTCTTCTCTTTTCCTAAGAAAATTACCTTTTCTTCTAATGAACCTACCACTTTTAGTTACTAACAATTGATTAATACTTCCTAGGACACATGTCACATGAAATAAACTTTTCACACCTTCACACTTCCCAATAAATCCTTACAAGTCATTAAATGCACCTTTTTTGACCTTAAAATGACCCAAAATGACTAAAATGTCTAAAATGACTAAAGACCAAGGCTATTACAACATTAAATGACATTGATTAACTTATAAAACACCTTATTACATATGTATTGGACCCCTAAAACATATAAAGGTCATGTTTTTACCTATGGGTGCCCCAATTTGACCTAAAGGTCAAATTTAGTCAACAAATTGGTGACTCATAAGGGTAGTATGCATGTTATGCTAACTAGAATAGTAGCCTTATCAGTCCATTAATATTGGGGAGTCATTTGAATTTTTATACATAAAAATAGGAATTTGACCATAGGCTTTGATGAAAACAATATAACTACTTACCTCAACCACTCAAAGTAAAAGACGCACATAAAATAAGGAAAAAAACTAACAAGACACACACCCACACACATGTGGTCAAGGCACTTAAGGGAATTAAAAAACATCTATTATGCACAAATATAAAATAAACATACCTATTTTATAGTATCAAAATGAAATATTCTTGAATCATATTCATGATGGGATGAATCATAGTGCCAAGCATTTTTCTCATTGAATTGGATGCTTTGTAGATCAGACCTATTCCTTAGTACTTCACTTGAATTGATTTTAATTAGATCATATTAAAATAGGTTTAAAATGTAGATATATTTCTCTTTAACATTTTCACATACTTCATAATTTTTTCCACTCTTCATTTAATGGTCAATTTGTATCTTCTTAATAGAAATGGCTTCAGGAAAACTAGTTTCATGTTCCTTAGAAGATTGAGGCCAATAGGAGTTTGTTCCACCCTTCAAGAGCTAACTTATTTCTCCCAAATAATTTAGAGTATGATATCCCATATTGATTATTTCAAACATATCATTATGAAATGTATATTATTCTTGTAAGGACATATTTGAAAAGTTGCTTTTCCTTTGCATACTTACATGAGTGCCAAGTTGCCTTCTCCATCTTTGACCAAATCATAGGCTTCTTGAAGAGGAGTATATCCTACTCCAAAGAATACAAAAAATCATCCCAAGGTTTATTATGATCTATTTATTTCTCGTCCATGATTTATTTCATAGTGATGGAAGAATCAATGACCATTTCACTCTCTTTAGCAAAAGGAGAACATTCTTTCTCATCAACCCAATAAAAATTTTCAACACAAGAGACCACCTCTTTTTCATCATTTGGGACCTCTTGAGGGATATAAATTTTCATATCAACTTCCACAATATTAATTTTGTTCTCAAGGGCTGTAATATCCTCCATTTCTTTCTCTTTCTTTGTGATTCCAAGACTAGGCATTTTGAAGTCATGTGATTTAGTCCAATGAGGCTACCAAGGAACTAGTCTTTCTTCAAGAAATATTTCTAATTTTTTTTCAACCAAATTATCATATTTAGGTTCCCATAATATAGTTCCATCAAGGAAAAGGGTGATGGGGTGAGGAAATGATGAACTAGTTAGTGGAGGTGGAACATAGAACTCAAAGTCAGATTGAGAGTGAAGTGTAGGGGATTCTTTTGGAAGCTCTTGAGGAATGGGAGGTAGAACTTATGATAAAACAACTTTATTTTATTCCTTCCACTTTAAAAAAAATTAATTAATGTATTATTTATCTTGAGGACTCTCTTAAGTAAGGGTAGATGGGGTGTGTTTAGTCATAAGATCTTCTTTTGGGTCTAGACCTTCCATCAGACCTCTACTTAACAATTTCATCTTTGCCTCTAACTCTTGAATTTGCTTGGATAGGTTCTCTTGGAAAATTATTTATTTAAGTTTATAAGAATCATCATGAGTATAAGGAAAACAAGAGGGATGACATGGAACATAAAAAAATTCTTTAGGAAGGGTGGGAGGAACTTACAAAGGATCAACTTCATTCACAACTTCACACTCCTTATCAACCAAACTTCTATCTTCTTTCTTTCCCCATGATTACACTATTTTAATCCATATTAGGATGTTAGGATTATAAGTATTTTATTGAGAAAAGGTGGGAGGGGTTTGTATAGGATCAATCTCCTTCTCAACTTCACACTCTTTGTCAAGACTTTTCTCCTCTTTATTTCCCCATGACTCCACTATCTTATTCCAATTTAGAATGTTAGGATTATAAGTCTCTTTTTGAGGTGGTGGCAATGAAATGGGAGAGGAAAATTAGGGATTTAATTTCAGTTCTATTTCTACTAACATGGAATTTTACATCTTCATATTGGCCAATTCAATTTGCCTATCAAGGTTTCTCTTCTCAACTCTCTCCTCCAATTGATTGGGAAAAGGATGAATTTGGTATCCTTGATTAGGCTCATGAGTAGGGATCAAATATGGATGCTAAGAAACTTGGGGAAGTGGATATTATGTCTAATAGGTTTTTTGAGGTTGCCTTTCATGAACTCTTAGCCTATCCTCTAAGGAATAAACTAGGTCACTCACATCAAGCATCTCACTTGGAAGCCTTTGCTAATTATCTCTTTCAATAGGTACCCACTCTCTTTTGACCAAATATAATGCATCTGTCACCTTATTAATGACATTATTATAAACCTATATAACATATCCTCTTTGTGTGTCAAGATCTAACATGTACTTCTCATAGCCCAAAAGAGTTTTCTTGAAGGTGGAAATGAATTGAGTTGAGAAGGGACTAGGTAGACAAGGAAAAGCAAGATATTGAAGAGGTTGGATATAGGAATAATAAAACTCATGAAAATTATGGATATAAGACTAATAATTATCATTATGGGGTTGGAAATGGTTATTACACAACTGGTAATAATCACACCAAGGCTGGTTAAGAACTTGTTCTTATTGATAAGGAATTGCATAAGATTTGAATGTCTCACCAGCTTGTGTAAGACAAATCTCAACACCAAAATTACCCATGAAACCTCATTGAAATCAATAAAATAAATAAAATTTTTACAAAAAGTCTTCAAAAGGAAACCTGGGTTGTTTGACCAACTGATGTATCTTAGGAGTCACCATTGATGCTTTGATAGATGCCTCCAAAGGCTGGTTGTTGAGAGACAACACTAAAAATCTCTCAACTTCTTAGACAAAAAATCCCACTAGGCATGAAAAAAAGTATTATCACTTAGATTTACACCTTTTGAGGAGTGTAAAATCTCTCATCATCCAAGTGTCATAATGGAAACACCTCTAGGCTTGTGGGTAGCCTAAGGATGAGGTAAATCTCTAGATAGGGCTATCTCCCTTGATGTACCACTTTGGATCACAACTACAACTAAAATTAGGGGTTGAAAAGGGAGAAAGATAACTCAATGTAAACTATTCTAAGGGAGGAGATACACCAAATTTTTTGATGACTTCCAACTAACTGCATGTTACACATAAAATCAAGGGACAAACTGAACATACACTCCTTCAATCTGCATCTTCTCACATCAATATTACATTATGAGGTTATGGATGAATGTTAAAATATAGGAGGGATAGAAAAGAGTATTTTAATGAAACTAATAAAAATACTAATTCACTCAATCATTGACATTTCCTAGAACACTCCATTTTCCCTACAATAAGAAGCTTTAAAACTTCAAATAAGGTGAAAGAATGAGACAACATGCTAAGGAATCCATAGTTTTCACTAAGAAAAATCCATCATATGAGAAAAACTTTCATATGAACAGTCATAAAGAGGTAAAAATTATCAGTCTCTTTGATCAAATGGTATGAAAATGAGTAGGGATTTTCCATACTTAGAAGGAGCATAAGTTACAAATCTAAAAAGGCTAGTTCTTATAGAACTTGAGAGAGAGGAGAAAATAAAAGTCCAAGGGTCATAAGGAAAATTGTAAATATGAGAGAAGTATTTACTTGTACATAAGGGTATATGGTATGAACCATGAAATTTTATAAATCCCAAGTGTCCATATAATGCATAAAATTCATGAAAAGTGATATGAAAGTTCTTGTGTTGGCTCAGAAAAATTACCTTCATGATTAGCCCTATTTGAATGCCTAATTAATTATTATGAATAGGTATAATTATTATAATTAAAGGTATGGATTTAATACATGCCTCTCCATGAATTGGTTTTATTCCTAGTCCTCTAGATCATCTGGAAAGGAGCCATCATCATCTACTATCAAGAAAACTCCTCTTCCATGCACCCTACACAATTAGATTCCAAAAAGGCATCATTTGATCATTAAAATACATGATAGGTAGTGTATTAAACCTTTAAATACCATTAATGTCCTTATAATAATCAAGGACACCTTAAAAACACTTCACTTGAAGATCTCCACCCTTCTCACTAGCTTGTCAACTAGTCCAATTTTGACTAGCTGAGATGAAACACTTGGTTTGGACACTTAAGAGTTTTTTTATTAGATTTAAATGAAAATATGGAATTATAAAAAGTCTAAATATTCCCTCAAAACATGAATTAATCTTTATAATCCTTATATATCCTTAAAATGCACAAAACTATCAATAAAATCATGTTTTATACCCTATCAGTACAAATCCATATAGCCAAAAATCATGGGGGGTAGATTGAGTGAGTCCTCTAAAACTTAAAATAGGTTTTATAGTAAAAATTTTCCATTATAATTCATCTCCATCTTCATTTATATATATTGGTCCTTGAAAGGGGTTTCAAGGGTTTTAGGCATGTTTCCACTCTTAAGGTTCATCATAAAGGTTTTGACATTGGAATTTCAATATAATTCCACAAAGTGATTTATAAATACATATTATAACTCCTATGAAATTTTTTTGTTCCCATGAAATGTATCAAAAAATATATGATTATCTAGACTTGCTCTATCGAGATCCTTTTTCTAATTTTCATAGACCTAATGTTGTCTAAAGTCAAAAAAATCGTTTATTTGTGTTTGTTTACATTCAAATAGATTTAAAATATTTTTATCCAACCTAAAAACATGTTTCAATCCATGGGGAAGCTCATCTCATGCTAGAATGGTGGATGACCCCCATTTGGCCTTAGCCTACACCTTATTCAATAGGCCTTCCTAGAAATTCTATGTTCTAGGCCATTGAATTTAACTTTTATATATTACCTAATATTTAAAACATCTATAATTATCCTAGAAACATGACCAATAAATTGGGAAGCTCACTTAGTTTCAAAAGTGAATGTGAACTCTTATTTGGATTTTAGGTATGACTATGTTTCATGAGCCTATTTGTACTTTTGGAGGTATAGAACCTTATGTTTGGTTTAATCCTTATGTGAGGTATTTATCAAGTTTTTACAATTTTTTTACAACTTTAAAAACGTTTCTTTATTATTTATCCAACTCCTAGTCTCATCTTTAATCATTGCTTCTCAAATCTGCCAATTTGTGCTCATAAGGGAGTGCCCTCTATTTGAGACAAAATAGAGGGAAATCCCCTATTTATCTAGAGAAATGTGACTATTTTATGATCCTCATAAATTATTTTATATTATATGTACAAAAATTTATCTCTTGGTGACATCATTTGCCCTTTCAAATCATCAAAGACCCAAGACAAACTTCTGCTATGATAGATTATATGTAGGGTTGGAATTTTAGACTGAGTAATACTTATCATAAGACCTATATAAATGCTTAAAAATAATTTAAAATGATTCATTAACATCACACAACCTTCCCTCATTGATATATTATCTCTTATCTCATCCACATAATCTAAACAGACCCCTGTTTAACTGGATTGTATGCAATGTTTTGAAGTACTAGTTGTATGTTAATTGTTCAGGGTTGATATTTTGATTATTTATCATGAAAATGGTTTATGGAAACCATAAATGTCATTAATAATGTTTCACATGTCCCTTTAACACTTTATGTCCTTACATATTTCTTCCAATACCTTAACCAGACTATGTAAAGAGTCATGTGTGCAAGGTTTTTCCTCTAATGGACTATGTTTTGCATTATAAGAAACATTTATCTAATTGAAATACATTATTATGGTGTCAATAAGTTTTTAAAATTGTGATTAATATTATTCAACCTCCATTTATACCCCAAACTTCCACATGTTTCCATATGCTTTTTCTTGGTCTAGACTGCTTGCTTCTTTCACTATACTCTTAGTTTTTGGAGTGTACATATATGTATAGGTGCATGATTAGACTTCAAAACAATGTTAACAACCTACTCTAACTCCCATAGATTAATTTTATGTTGTTTTTACTTGTATTAATACTTGGACCCAACCTAAAACACCCTTAAAACATATTTCTTAATTGACTATTTGGCTATAATCACCTATAGGTGACTATAGGGAATACTATAGGTGGTCTCTATACTTAAAAAACATGATAAAAATACATTAGAAACCTCCAAAGGTTATTTGGATTTATCCATTCTTTTTTTAATTCAAATGAATCATCTCTTATGTATTACCAATGCTCAAATAATACTCATTTATGTTACTACCTATGTTAGAGTCAATAATGGTTGACTTTTTGAGGCAAAAAGACTTGTGGACCACCATCACTCTTGAAACCTATGACAAGAATTCATTGTAAGTTCTCTGATGTTTTTAGTAGCATTTTTCACTATCCCAACATTTTTTTTATTTATATCTAAACCCTAATTATGGACTATGTGCTCTTGGTCAGCTGTAGAAGCACAATTCTAGTAATAAGCACACCTATATATGAATATAGGGGTCTAAGACATATCCCATGAGCCTTTTAAATGATCTCTTAGGTAAAAAATTCTATATAAAATACTTTAAATACATTCCCCCATGGTTTACAGGATTATTTTTTAATCTTAGGGTGACAAAGTTCTCCTTTTGACTCATAACTATAGATCAAACTACCTATATTCAATGTTTTTATAAGTAATTTTAGACCTCAAAACTACCCTCCTACACTGATCATCATCCCTTAAAACCTTTCAAGGTTATTTTACTATATGGGGGATAAAATATAATTACATTAGGATGTAGAAAATCTTATTTTAACCTTGTTATGTGATGTTCCCAAAACACCCCTAGGCCTCTATTTTCCATTTTTAGGGACTGTGGCCCTGAAATCATTCTCCTCTTGCTAGAAGGTACTTTTCAAATTTCCCAATAAATATACCCTTTCAAATAAGTTTTCCATGATATTTTCACCATTTTAATACCTTAAGGAAGGTTCATTACTTATTCAACCTCCATACCAGCATCTCCATATCTTTGTTAAGCCACCTTAGGTGGACAAAATCATGCATACAAGCATTATGGTGTAAATATGAATAGTAAAATTATAATTGGACTTAAATGGGTTGCATATACATCTTAAAACATTCAAATTCATTAATCACACATCAAATAACTTGAAAAAAACACTAAATCTCATGTTCTAGAATGAAATCATCTCAAGAAGCTCTTGTAGATGCACATTAATGGTTGATTGACTATATATGTTATACATGAATTCTATACTCATGGAGATTGCTTTAAATAATGGAGTTTGAAATTGAAAAGGAAACTATAGTACATTGAAAACATGTGAAATGGTCTATCACAACCATATGAAGAAATTTTCAAAGTATGAAGATCTGGAAATAGTGAAAACAGGCCTATCATCCCACATAAGACAAGTCTAGAAACCCAAGATGATTTGACCATAAAAACATCTTGGATCATGACCCAAGGAATGTAAAATATTATAAGGGAGAATAAACATACGTTGTAACCAATATCAATAGTTAAGTTGTGGGTACTTTCTTAAACAAGAGCAAAACCTACAGGGTACACAAATTAGCAAGAAGAAAAGTATAGTCAAATTCATGAGGCTATTTAATGAAGCACATACCACAATTATTAAAAATATTTGTATTAAAATTAGGTTATATTATTTTATTTTAACTTTACCAAGGTGTTTTACCTAAAACCTCCTAAGCTATCTATACTAATCACAAACCTAAAGGTCACTTCTACTTGTTAAGAGGACTGTAAAAGGAGTAGAATGGTTTTGGGCCAAAAAAATGTGCCTCCAGAGGAAAAAATGTGGAAACCATATTGGGGATTCTACATAGACATTCCATGATCATATCCCATATGGCACACTTCCCCATGGGCCATACAAGTGCCATTTTCTTCATTTTTCCCAAAAAAATTGCCTTTATTTTTATGAACCAGCCACACCAATAGTTGATTAAGACTTCTTAGGACACATGTCACATGAAATCACATTTTGACACATTCACACTTCTTAATAAATCTATACAAATCATTAAATACACCTCTTTGACCTCAAAATAACCCAAAATTTCTAAAAAGACTACAATGACTAAAGACCAAGGCTAGTACAATATTAAATGACATTGATTAATGTATAAAAAACATTGTGACATACTTAATGGACCCATAAAACATATAAAATTCAATGTTTTACTAAAGGGTGCCCCAATTTGACCTCAAGGTCAAATTTGGTCAACAAATTGGTGACTCATAAGGGTAGTATGCTTGTTATGCTAACTAGACCAGTAGCTTTATTAGTCTATTAAGTTTAGGGAGTAATTTTAATTTTGAGACAAAACAATAGGAATTTTATCATAGGCTTATATCAATACAATAAAACCAATTTCCTCAATCACTCAAAGTAAAGAACACACAAAAAACAAGGCAATAAACTAACAAGGCATGCACGCGCGCACGCACGCGCGCACACACACACACACACACACACACACACACACACACACACACACACACACACACACACACACACACACACACACACACACACACACACACACACACACACACACACACACACACACACACACACGTGCTCAAGTCACTTAGAGGAATCAAAAAATAACTATTATGAACAAATAGAAACTAAACATACCTCATTTTTAGGATCAAAATTAAAACTTCTTTAATCAACTTCATGATGGTATGAATCATAGTGCCGAACTTGTTTCTCCTTGGATTAGATGCTTTATAGATCAGACCTACTCCTTGACACTTAATTTGATTTTCTCTCAAGTAGATCATATTGAAATAGGCCTACAATGTATATATATTCATCTTAAACATGTTTACATACTCAATAATTATATCCACTCTTCATTTCATGGTCAATTTGTATATCCTTAGTATACATGGCTTTAAGAGTAGTTTTATGTTCCTTAGAAGATTGAGGCCAATAGTAGCTTGTTCCACCCTTCAAGAGCTGATATTTTTCTCCAAAATAATTTATAGGATGATATCCCATATTTATTATTTCAAACATATCATCATGAAATGTATATGCTTCTTGAAAGGATAGATATTAAATGTTGTTTTTCCTTTGCATACTTACTTGAGTGCCAAAGTTGCATTCTCCATCTTTGACTAGATCATAGCCTCCTTAAAGAGGAGAATAGACTAATCCAAAGACTAAAAAAAATCATCCCAAGGTTAATTAGGTTCTTTTTCTTTCTCATCCATGATGTCTTGGATAGTGATGGAAGAATCAATGACCATTTTTCTCTCTTTAGCAAAAGGATAACATTATTCCTCATCAACCTAATCAAAATTTTCAACACAAAAGACCACCTCTTCTTCATAATTTGGGACCTATTTATGTCTCTCAAGTTTCATATCAACTTCCAAAATATTAATTTTATTCTCAATGGCTTAAATATACTCCATTTCTTTCTCCTTCTTTGTGATTCCAAGACTAGGCATTTTGAAGTCATGTGAGTTAGTCCAATGAGGTTGCCAAGGAACTAGGCTTTCTTGAAGAAAGAGTTTTGATTTTTTTTCAACCAAATACTAATATTTAGGTTCCCATACCACATTTACATCAATTAAAACGGTGATGTGGTGTGGACATGATGAATTAGTTGGTAGAGGTGGTACATAGAACTCAAAGTTAGATTGAGAGTGAAGTGTAGAGGATTCTTTTGGAAGCTCTTGAGGAAGGGGAGGTAGACCTTGTGCTAAAACAACTTGATTTTATTCCTTCCAATTTAAAACAACTTCATTCACATTTGAATTATCTTGAGTAATCTCTTTAGGAAGGGTGGATGGGGTGTGTTTAGGCATAGGATCTTCTTCTGGGTCTAAACCTTCCATCACACCTCTACTTAGCAATTTCATCTTTGCCTCTAGCTCTTCAATTTGCTTGTCTAGGTTCTCTTGGAAAATTATTTATTTAATTTCATAGGAATCATAATGAGTATAATTAAAAAAAGAGGTTTGACATGGAACAAAATAATTTTCTTGAGGAAGAGTGTGAGGAACTTTCAAAGGATCAACTTCATTCACAACTTCACACTCCTTATCAACCAAAATTATTTCGTCTTTATTTCCCCATGATTCCACTATCTTACTCTAGCTTAGGATTTTAGGATTAGAATTATTTTCTTGAGAAAATATAAGAGGGGTTTATATAGGATCAATCTCATTTTCAACTTCACACTCTTTTTCAAGACTTTTCTCCTCTTTGTTTCCCCATGACTCCACTATCTTATTCCAATTTAGAATGTTAGGATTAGAAGTCTCTTTTTGAGGTGGTGGGGATGAAATGTGAAAGGGTAATGAGGGATTTATTTCCACTTCCTTTCAATCTAAAATGTATTTTTTCATCTGCATATATTAAAATTTAGTTTTCCTATCAAGTTTTGCTTCAAGCACAAGTTTTCTCTTCTCAGCTCTCTCCTCTAACTGATTGAGAAAAGGATGAATTTGATATCTTTGATTCAACTCAAAATTAGGGATAAAATAGGCCTGATAGGAAACTTGGGGAAGTGGATATGAAGGTTGATAGGTTTGTTAAGGTTTCCTTTCATGAACTCTTAGCCTATCCTCTAAGGAAGAAAATAGGCCACTCAAATCAAGCATCTCACTTGTAAGCCTTTGCCAATTGGATCTTTTGATAGATACCCAATCTCTTTTGATAATCTCTAATGCATATATCACCTTTTTAATGACATGATAAGGAACCTCTATACCATATCCTCTTTGTGTGTTAAGATCCAACATGTAATTTTCATAGCCCAAAAGAGTTTTTTTGAAGGTGGAAATAGATTGACTTGAGAAGTGACCAGGTTGACTAGGAGAAACAAGATACTAAGGAGGCTAGCTATAGGAATAATATAAGTCATAGAAAGGCTGAATATAGGACTGATAAGGATCATGATGGGGTTGGAAATGCTCAGTAAAAGATTGTTAATAATCACACCAAAGCTAGTTATGAACTTGTTCTTATTGATAGGTAATTGCACAAGATTTAAATGTCTCACCAACTTGTGTAAGACAAATCTCAAAACCAAAATTAGCCATGAAAACTCATTGATATCAAGAACATAAATAAAAATTTAAAAAAAAATCTTCAAAATGAAACATGGGCTACTTGACCAGCTGATGTATCTTAGGATTGACCAGTGATGCTTTTATAGATACCTCCAAATGATGATTTTTGAGAGACAACACCAAAACTCTCTCAAATTCTTGGATGAAGAATCCCACCCAGCATGCAAAAACTATTATCACTTAGATTTACACCATTTTAAGAGATGGAAAATCTCTTCTAATCTAAGTGTCAAAATAGAAACACCTCTAGGATTGTGGGTAGCCTAAGGATGAGGTGAATCTCTAGATAGGGCTAGCTCACTTGATGTACCACTTTAGATCATAACTATAACTAAACATGGGGGTGAAAATGGAGAAAGATAACTCAAAGAAAACTATTCTAATGGAGGTGATACATCAAATTTTTTGATGACTTCCAACTAGCTGCATGTTACACATAAAATCAAGGGACAAACTAAACATACACTCCTTCAATCTACATGTTCTCACATCAATGTTACATTATAAGGTTATGTATGAATGTGAAAAGATAGGAGGACTAAATAATAGGCCTTGAATGTAACTAATGAAAATAATAACTCACTCAATCCTTAAATTTTTTTATAACACTTCATATTCCCTATAAGAAGAAACTTTCCAACTACAAATAGGGTGGAAGAATGAGACAACATGCTAAGGATTCCATAGTTTTCACTAAGCAAGATCCATCATCAAATAATAAACTACTTATGAATAGTCATGAAGAGCTACAAATAAGTAGTATCATTGATCAAATGGTATGTAAAGGAGCAAGGCTTTGCCATACTTATGAGGAGCATAAGTTATACATCCAAAAAGGATAGTTCTTATATAACTTGAGAGAGAGAGAGAGAGAGAGAGAGAGAGAGAGAGAGAGAGAGAGAGAGAGAGAGAGAGAGAGAGAGAGAGAGAGAGAGAGAGAGAGAAGTCCAAGGGTCACAAGGAAACTTGTAAAGCTGAGAGAAGTAGTTAATTGTGCATAAGGGGATATGGTATAAACCATGCAAGTTTAGGAAGCCCAAGTGTCTGTATAATGCATAAAATTCATGAAAAGTTGCATGAAAGTTCTTGTGTTAGCTCAAAAATATAACTTCATGATTAGCCCTATTTGAATGCCTCATAAATGATTAAGAATAGCTATAATTATTATAATTAAATCTATGGATTTCATACATGCCTCTCCATGAATTAGTTTTAGGCCTATTCCTCTGGAATCATTTGGAAAGGAGCCATCATCATCTACTATCAAGAAAACTCCTTTCCCATGCACCCTGCACACTTAGATTGTAAAAAGGCATAAAATGATCATGAAAATACATGGGAGAGATTTTATGAAACCTTTAAATACCCTCCATGGACTTATAATAATCAATTACACCTTAAAATCACCTCACTTGAAGATCTCCACCCTTCTCACTAGCTTGTCCACTAGGCCAGTTTTGACTAGCTAAGATGAAGCACTTGGTTTGGACACTTAGGATTTTTTTATTAGATTTAATGACCTTAGGGAGTTATAAAAATTATAAATATTCCCTCCAAACATGATTTCATCTTTAGACTCATCTTATAGCCTACATAATGATTAAAACTATCAAGAAATGCCTATTTTATACCCTATTCGTATAAGTTCATTCAACCAAAAATCATGGGGGATATATAGAGTGAGTCCTCTAAAACTTAGAATGGTTTTTATATTAAAAATGTGCCATTATAATGAATCTCCATCTTCATTTCTCTAGATTGGTCCTTGTAATGGTTTTCAAGGGTCTTAGGCATGTTTCCACTCTTAAGTTTCATCATAATTGTTTGATGTTTTACTTTAAATATAATTCCACAAAGTGATTTATAGAGACATATTCTAACTCTTATGAACATTTTTTGTTCCCATGGAATGCATCAAAAAATATATGAGCATCTAGACTTTCCCTATCGAGCTCCTTTTTCCAATTTTCATGGACCTAATGTTGTCTAAGATCCAAAAAATGGTTCCTTTTTTTGTCTAAATTTAAATATATTGAAAATATTTTTATCCACCCTAAAAACATGTTTCAATCCATGGGGATGATAATCTCATGCTAGAATGGTGGATGACCCCCATTTGACCTTGGCCTACACCTTATTCAATAGGCCTTCTTACAAATTCTATGTTCTATGCCATTAAATTTAACTTTTATATATTCCCTAATATTTAACAAATATATAATTATCATATAAACATGATCCTATCAATTTTGAAGCTCACTTTGATTCAAAAGTGAAAATGATCTCTTATTTGGATTTTAGGTATGACTATGTTTCATGAGCCTGTCTAAAATTTTAGAGGTATAGACCCTTATTTTTGGTTTCATCCTTATTTGAGGCATTTATAAAGTTTTTAAATTTTTTTTATAACTTTAAAAACCTTTCTTCAAATTTTCCCTAACTCCTGGTCTCATCTTTAGTCATTGTTTCTCAAATCTACCAGTTTATGCTCATAAGGGAGTGCCATCTATCTGAGACAAAATAGAGGGAAATATTGTATTTAACCATACAAATTTGACTATTTTATGATCCTAATCAAGTCATGTAGGTTTATATTTACAAACATTTATCTCTTGGTGACATCATTTTCCCTTTCAAATCATCCAAGACCTAAGGTAGACTTTTGCTATGATAGACTATATGTAGGGTTAGCATTTTAGACTGAGTAATACTTGTTATAAGACCTATATATATGCTTAAACATAATTTAAAATGAATAATTAACATCAAAAAACCTTCTCTTAGTGATCTATTATCTCTTAACTCATCCAAATAACCTAAACAAACCCCTAGTTGATTAGACTATATACAGTGTTTTGAAGTATTGGTTGTATGCTACTTGTTCAGGGTTGTTATTTTACTTATGTCTTGTGAAAAAGGTTTATGGAGACCATAAATTTCATGAATAATGTGTCATATGTCCCTGTAACACTTTAAATCCTTACATGTTTCTTCTAATACCCTAACCATACTGTGTAAAGATTCCCAATGGACTATGTTTTATGTTATAAGAAACATTTCTCTACTTGAAATACATCATGATGGTGTCACTAGGTTGTTAAAATGGTGATTAATATTCTTAAAAATATCTTTATACCCCAAAATTTCACATGTCTCCATATACTTTTTCTTGGTCTAAACTGTTTGCTTCTTTGACTATGCTCTTGCTTTTTGGAGTGTACCTATAGGTATAGGTGCATGATTGGACTTAAAAATAATGTTCAAAACATATTATACCTCCCTTATATTCATTTTATGTTTTTTTTTACTTGTATTCATACTTAGACCTAGCCTAAAACACCCTCAAAACATATTTCTCAATTGATTGTTAGCCTATAGTCACCTACAGGTGACTGGAGGGAATACTATAGGTGGCCTCTATCCTTAAAACACATGCTAAAAATAAATTAGAAACCTCCTGAGGTTATTTTTAGTCATAAATTATTGTTTTAATTCAAATGAATCATCTCTTATGTATTTCCAATGCTTAAACAATACTCAATTATGTTACTACTTATGTCAGAGTCAATAGTGGTTGACTTTTTGAGGCAAAAGGGCTTGTGGACCATCATCACTCTTGAAACCTATGACAATCATTACTTGTAAGTTATATGAGGTTTTTAAGTACATTTTTCACTATCCCAAAAAAATTTAAGTTATATCTAAGCCTTTATTATGGACTGTGTGCTCTTGGTCAGCTGTAGAAGCACAACTCTAGTAATAAGCACACATGTAGATGAATATAGGGGTCTAAGACATAGCCCATGAGCCTTATAAATGATATCTTAGGTCAAAAATAATCCCTCCAATCCTTTATATACATTTCCCCATGGTGGTAAGGCCTAATTGTTAACCTTAGGGTGATAAAGGTCTCCTTTTGACTCATAACTATAGATCAAACTACCTGTATTAAGTGTTTTTATAAGCAATTTTAGGCCTCAAAAGTACCCTCCTCCATTGATCATCATCCCTTAAAACCTTGCAAGGTAATTTTAATATATGTATTATGCAAGATAATAACATTATGGTGTTGAAAATATTATTTTAACCTTGTTATGTGATGTTCCCAAAACACCCCTAAGCCTTTATTTTCCATTTTTAGGGCCAATGGGCTTGAAATCATTCTAGTCCTACTAAAAGGTAATTTTAAAATTTGACAAGAAATCTACACTTTCAAACAGGTTTTACATGATAATTTCACCATTTTAATACCTTAATGAAGGTTCATTACTTATTCAACTTCCATACCAGCATCTCCATATCTCTATTAAGCCACCTATAGGTGGACAAAATCATGTATGCAGGTAGTATGGTGTAAATATATATATTAGAATTTTAATTAACCTTAAATTGGTTTTATATCCATATTAAAACATTGAAATTAATTAATCACACATCAAAGAACTTGAAAAACCCACTAAAGCTCCTATTCTAGCATGAAATCATCTCAAGAAGCTCTTGTAGATGCACATTAATGGTTGCCTGACTGTATATGTTATAAATGACTTCTATACTCATGGAGATTGATTTAAATAATGGATTTTTGAATGGAAAAGTAAAATATATTACATTTAAAATATGTGAAATTTTCTATCACAACCATATGAATACATTTTCAAAGCATGAAGATCTAGAAATGGTGAAAACTGGCCTATCATCATACATAAGAGAAGTCTGGAAACCCGAGATGATTTTACCATAAAAACACCTTTTATCATGAACCAAGGAATGGAAAAAATTATAAGGGAGATTCAACATACTCTAGAACCAATATTAGTAGTTGAGTTGTAGGGACTTTCCCAAACAAGAGTAAAACTTATAGGGTACATAGATTAACAAGAATAGTATTTAGTCAACTGAATGAGGATGGTTAATGAATCACAAGCCACCATTATTAAAATTATTTATATTAAAATCAAGTTATAGTAGTTTATTAACTTCACCAAGGTATTTTACCTAAAAATTTCTATGTTGTTCGTACTAATCATAAACCTAAAGGTCACTTTGTTTGTCAAGAGGACTGAAAAAAGAGTAGAATGGTTTTGGGCCAAAAAATGTGATTCTAAAGAAATAAAACATGGAAATAATCTTTTGGAATATATATATATATATATATATATATATATACACACACATTGCATGATCATATCCCATGTGGCACACTTCCCCAAGGGCCATATACATGTCATTTTCTTCTCTTTTCCCAAGAAAGTTACCTTTTCTTTTGATGAACCTACCACTTTTAGTTATCAATAGTTTATTAAGACTTCTTATTAAACATTTCACATGGAATCACCTTTTTAAACCTTCACACTACCCAATAAATCCATATAAGTCATTAAATGCCCATTTTTTAAACTCAAAATGACCCAAAATAGATAAAAAGACAAATGACTAAAGACCAAGGCTAGTACAACATTAAATGACATTGATTAACCTATAAAACACCTTGTGACATATTTATTGGACCCATAAAACACCTAAAAATCAATTTTTTACCTATGGGTGTCCTAATTTGACCTAAAGGTAAAATTTGGTCAACAAATTGATGACTCATAGGGGTAGTATGCCTACTATGCTAACTAGACTAGTAGCCCTATTAGTCCATTGGGATTAGGGAGAAATTTGAAGTCTGAGACACAATAATAGGAATTTTACCATAGGTTTTGACTAAGACAAGATGACTAATTACCTCAACCACTCAAAGCAAAAAACACACACAAAACAAGTCAATAAACTAATAAGACACACACACATATGTGATCAAGGCACTTAGGTAAATCACAAAACAAATATTATGAAAAAATAAAAAATAATCATACCTCCTTTATATGATCAAAAATAAAAATTATTGAATCATATTCATGATGGGATGAATCATAGTGCCGAGCATGTTTCTCCTTGGATTGGATGCTCTATAGATCAGACCTACTCTTTGGCACTTCAATTGACTTGATCTTGATTATATCATCTTAAAATAGGTCTCTAATGTTGATATATTCCTCCTGAACAAGTTTACATACTCAATAATTCTGTTCACTCTTCATTTCATGGTTAATTTGTATCTCCTTAGTAGATATGGCTTAAAGAGGAGTAGTTTCATGTTCCTTAGAAGATTGAGGCCAATAGGAGGTTATTCCACCCTTCAAGAGCTGATGTGTTTCTCCCAAATAATTGAGAGAATGATATCCCATCTTGATTATTTCAAACATATCATCATGAAATGTATATACTTCTTAAACAGATAGATTTTAAAATTTGTTTTTCCTTTACATACTTACTTGAGTGCCAAAGCTGCCTTCTCCATCTTTGACCAGATCATTGATTCCTTAAAGAGGAGTATAGCTTTCTCCAAAGACTAAAAACCATTCATCACAAGGTTAATTATTAGATTTTTATTTCTCATCCATGATGTCTTGGATAGTGATGGAATAATCAATGACCATTTCTCTCTCTTTAGAAAAAGGATAACATTCTTCCTCATCAACCCAATCAAAAATTTCAACACAAGAGACAAGCTCATCTTTGTGTGTCAAGATCTAACATGTACTTCTCATATCCCAAAAGAGTCTTCTTGAAGGTGGAAATGGATTGACTTGAGAAGTGACTAGGTTGACTCAGAGAAGGAGGATATTAAGGAGGCTAGCTATAAGAATAATAAAACTCATGAAAATAATATATATAGTACTGATAATGATCATGATGGGGTTGTAAATGGTTATTAAAAGATTGGTAATAATCACACCAAGTTTGGTTAAGAACTTGCTCTTATTGATAAGGAATTGCACAAGATTTAAATGTCTCACCAATTTGTGTAAGACAAATCTCAACACAAAAATTAGCCATGAAACCTAAAAGAACTAAAGAACATAAAAAAAATGTTATGAAAAGTCTTCAAAAGGAAACTTGGGCTAATTGACCAGCTAATGTAACTTAGGAGTCACCATTGATGCTTTGATAAATGCCTCCAAAGGTTGATTATTGAGAGACATCGCCAAAAATCTCTCTTCTTCTTGGACTAGGAATCCTACCAGGCATGAAAAAAACTATTATCACTTATATTTACACCATTTTATGAGATTAAAAATATCTCATCATCCAAGTGTCACAATGGAAACACCTCTAGGCTTGTGGGTAGCTGAAGGATGAGGTGAATCTCTAGATAGGGCTAGCTTCCTTGATGTACAACTTTAGATCACAACTAAAACTAAACTTGGGGGGTGAAAATGGTGAATTATAACTCAAATCAAACTATTCTAATGGAGGTGATACAATTTTTTTTTGATGACCTCCAAGCAAGTGCATGTTACACATGAAATCAATGGACAAACTGAACATACCCTCCTTTAATCTGCATTTTATCACATCAATGTTACATTATGAGGTTATGGATGAATGTGTAAAGATAAGAGGCCTTGAATTTCACTAATTAAAATATTAACTCACTAAATATTTGAAACTTTTTAGAACACTTCATATGCCCTGCAAGAATAAACTTTCCAACTACAAATAGGGTGAAAGAACGAGATATCATGCTAATGAATCCATATTTTTCACTAAAAATATCCATCATCCAAGAAAAACCTAATTGTTAAAAATAATTAAGAGGTAAAAATAATTAGTCTCATTTATCAAATGTTATGCAAATGAGCAAGGCTCTGCCATACTCAGGAGGATCATAAGTTACAAATCCAAAAAGGCTAGTTCTTATAGAACTTGAGAGAGAGAGGAGAAAAGAGAAGTTCAAGGGTCACAAGGAAACTTTTAAATATAATATAAGTATTTAATTTTTCATAATGGGATATGGGATGAACCATGCAATTTTAGTAACCCTAAGTGTCTGTACAAGCATAAAATTCATGAAAAGTTGCATGAAAGTTCTTTTGTTGGCTCAAAAATTGCCTTCATGATTATCCATAGTTTAATGCCTCATAAATGATTAGGAATAGGTATAATTATTTTAATTAAAGGTATGTATATAATAAATACCTCTCCATGCATTATTCTTAGGCCTGATCCTTTGGAATCATCTGGAAAGGACCCATCATCATCTACTATAAAAAAACTCCTCTTCCATATACCCAACACACTTAGATTCCAAAAAGGAATAAATTGATAATTTAAATAAATTAGATGGAGTTTATTACACATTTAAATACCCTCCATTGAATTATAATCATAAAGGATACCTTAAAATCACCTCATTTGAAGATCTCTACCCTTATCACTAGCTTGTCCACTAGGCTAGTTTTGACTGGCTGAGATGAAGCACTTTGTTTGGAAACTTAAGAACTTTTTATTGGAGTTAAATGAAAATAGGGAGTTATAATAATTCTAAATATTCCCTCCAAACATGATTTCATATTTAGACTCCTATAGCCTACACAATGCATAAAACTATCAATAAAATCATGTTTTATACCCTATTCATACAAGTCCATAAAACTAAAAATCATGGGGGGTAGATTGAGTGAGTCCTCTATAACTTATAATAGGTTTTATAGTAAAAATGTTCCATTAAAATTCATCTCCATCTTAATTTCTCTAGATTAGTCCTTGAAAGGGTTTTCAAGGGTTTTAGGCCTTTTTTCACTCTTAAGGTTCATCATCAAGGTTTAACATTATAATTTAAATATAATGCCACAAAGTGATTTATAGATACATATTATAACTAATATGAGATCTTTTTCCCATGAAATGCATCAAAAAAGATATGAGCATCTAGACTTTCCCTATCAAGCTCCTTTTTCCAATTTTCACAGATCGAATGTTGTCTAAGGTCCACATAATGGCTTCTTTGTGTTTTTTCTACATTAAAATAGATTTAAAATATTTTTATACACCCTAAAAACATGTTTAAATCCATGGTGATGCTTATCTCATGCTATAATTATGTATGACCCCCCATTTGGCCTTGGCCTACACCTTGTTCAATAGGCCTTCTTGTAAATTCTATGTTCTAGGCTTTTCAATTTAACTTTTCTAAATTCCGTTATATTTAACACATATATAATTATCATAAAAACATTATCCAATTAATTAGGAATATCACTTAGATTAAAAAGTGAAGGTGAACTCTTATTTGGATTCGAGGTATGACTATGTTTCATGAACCTATCTACACTTTTAGATGTATAGACACTTATGTTTGGTTTAATAATTATATGAAGTATTTATCAAGTTTTTAAAAGTGTTTTCAAACTTTAAGAACCTTTCTTAAAATTTTCCCCAACTCCTGGTCTCATCTTTAGTCATTGCTTCTCAAATCTATCAGTTTGTGCTCATAAGGGAGTACCCTCTGTCTAAGAAAAAATAAAGGGTACCCCCTATTTCCCTATAAGAATTTTAATATTTTAAGATCATCCTCAAGCAATGGAGGTTATATGTATAAAAATTTATCTCTTGGTGACATCATTTTCCCTTTCAAATCATCAAAGACCCAAGACAAACTTTTGTTATGATAGACTATATGTAGGGTTGGCATTTTAGACTAAGTAATACTTGTCATAAGACCTATATATATGCCTAAACATACTTTAAAAAGGAATAATTAACATCACACAACCTTCCATCAGTTATCTATTATCTCTTAACTCATCCACATAACCTAAATAGACCCCTGGTTGACTAGACTATATGTAGTGTTTTGAAGTACTCAAAGTAACCATAAATGTCATGAATAAAGTTTCATAGGTCCATTTAAAACTTTAATTCCTTAAATTTTTCTTATAATACCATAACAAAACTATGTAAAGAGTCTCGTGTGCAAGGTTTCCTCCAATGGACAATGTCTTGTGTTATAAGAAACATTTACCCACTTGAAATAAATCATGATGGTGTCACTAGGTTTTTCAAATTGTGATTAATATTATTCAACCTCTATTTATACCAAAAACATTCACATGTTTCCATATGCTTTTTTTTGGTCTATACTATTTGCTTCTTTGATTGTGCTCTTGCTTTTTGGAGTGTACATATAGGTATAAGTGCATGATTGGACTTTAAAACAATGTTCACAACCTCCTCTACCTCCTGTATATTTATTTTATGTTTATTGGACTTGTATTCATACTTTGACCTAGCCAAAAACACCCTCAAAACATATTTCTTAATTGATTGTTTACCTATAGGTGACTATAGGGAATACTATAGGTGGCCTCTATTCCTAAAACACATGCTAAAAATCCTTTATAAGCTCTTGAGGTTCTTTGGAGCCATCCATGATTTTTTTAATTTAAATTAATCATCTATTATGTATTTTCAATGCTCAAACAATACTCATTTATGTTACTACCTATGTCAGAGTCAATAGTGGTTGACTTTTTTAGGCAAAAAGACTTGTGGACCACCATCACTCTTGAAACCTATGACAATCATTCCTTGTAAGTTTTAGATTAAGGTAAAAATAGGTTTTGAAGGGACCCTAAAACAAAGGAAGAAGGATAACAATAACACCCTTAGGTGAGACAAACCTAACACCTACTACTGAGCAGTATCAAAAACAGGTTTAATCAGGACCTGAAACCACAAGTCAAGAACATCAAAAGATAGACCCCAGGTTTTATAGAGACCTAGAAACTCAAGTGTGTAAAGAAAACAAAGACCAGTAAATGGAAACAATTATAACATCCAACTAATAGGACTAGAACAGTAAGAACAAAAAGATCCTATTCTTCTAATTCTAGGATCATCTTCACTGCTTCCTTTCCAATCACAGCAGTGTCCTGTATGGATATTGCAGCCGACATAGCAAACTCTTGCATAGATTTCTTCCTTGAGCTTTGTCTAATCCTCTTACTAGGCCCCTCCAAAGATTTTATTTCCTCATTAGCTCATTTTCCAATGTTTTTAGCAGCTACACATATGCTAGAATTAACCTCCTCCATCTTCATTTTGCTTTCCTTAATGAGCCTTCTTAGGTTGTTTTCATAGTCTTTTAGTTTGATAGGAATATCCCTCATCTACATTTACAGATTATTGATTTTATTCCGATCAACTTCCTAATTATGTTCCATCATTTCCATTTTCTTCTTAAGGCCCATTATTTCCTTATACATCCATGAGTCTTCTTGAAGGATAGCATCTGCTTTGCATTTGGCCGAATTCATAAAGGGATGCCCCCTGTCATTCTGCCAAATGTCACTAAAATCTTGAGTATTCTCTTTTGGATTGACTTCATCCTTTTCTATTTGATCCTCCCTTTCCATTCTTTTCTTTTCTTTAGTTTCAACAAGACTTTCGTTGTGAACAAGATCATCCTTTACTTGTTCTCTAGTTTCTAATGCATGATAGGCATCCTGAACTAAATGTTCTTTCTCTATTTTTGAAGCAGGATCCTTAAATAAAACATCCATTTCTTTTTCACTTTCCCTTAGCACTTGTTGATTATCCTCAAGATCATAGTTTTTTTGTTTTGTTCTTTCCTCTATAGTGTCCCCTTCTTTTTCATTCTCACTTTTATCTTTTCCTTCCTTATTAGAGCTGGATTCCCCACTATCCGTTCCTTCCTCTTCCTCCATACTCTCCTCCTCAAAACTTTCAGTGCTTTCCCACTCCGTTTCCTCATCAACAATATATTTTTTAAAGTTGGAGGATTTGGGTTTAACTTTTTCTTTTCCCCTTCACTGTTTCATTCTTCTTACTCTGTGAGTCCTTATTTTTGTCCGAATAAGGATTCAGGACAATGGCCTTATTTTTGTAGAAACCTTCTATTATTAGGATTAATCCCTCATGTAATATAGGATGAGACTCCTTTTTTCTATGAGAAAATAGACTTTGGAGCAGCGAGAAGCACAAATAGAAAGGGGAGGAGATTCTCACTTTGTGCCTAAAATGATTAAGAAAGATAAAATGAAATTTATGGACTCTTTTGCTTCTACCATCAAGTATAAAATACTCATGGATGCAACATAAGACGTCTCTCTAGATTCCTTTTATCTGTTCTAGGTTGAAAAAATCTCCACTCTTTTCCAACTGTTGCTCCTCAGCATCCATCTTCAAGAATTTGCTATAAGCCTCATTAGATATACTGGTCTGCTTAGAGAATTTTATACCCTCCATTAGAATCCCTATGACCTCCACAATGAATTCCTCAGTGAGATTCACCATGATGCCATGGAGGGTTACCCTATCATCAACCCAATTTTTGAAAAATGTTGTTGTTATATGGGGTTTTGAACCATGCAGCCACTCTAAGTAGCTCACTACCTTTCCTCTCTGAAGGATCTTCCAAACATCTTATTTTGCCTTCCAGTCTTTGCAACTTTTAGGTTCCTACTTCCTTGGTTCACCTTTCATTTTGTAGGCCATATCATTTTCCAGCAACACCTAAACACTAATTATTGAGCAATGAAATCGGTTGTTATCAACTTGTATTAAAACTTGCCTATTTTCTGGCACATGCAGTACCCACTTTATGTTCTCATGAATATATCTGTTCAATGAATATAATCCTTCCATTATGAAGCCACTCCACCAAATCATTAACTTTCTATTCCAATCAGATCTTTCCCTCCTTTGAATGAATAGCGTCATAATTAATAAGCGCTTTGAGATTAACATCTCTATTTAATGCATCCTGCCATCTCACCTTTTGCCCTGTTCGAACAACATGATTAGCTATCCAGTCATCAACCCCATTGGCTTCACGGTAGGTATGGTTTATGGTTACTTTTTCAATTTTTTGAATTAAGGCTTTTGTTTCCATCACCATTGCCTTTATAGACCATGAAACTGAATTTTTGTTGTTTAAGATATTAATGATATTCAGGGAGTCACATTCCAGCCATAATTTAGAGAATCTTGATTCAATAGCTAATTTAATGGTTTGAAGGGCTACAATAGCTTTAGAAATATGACTATTCAACTTACCTATAGGGATAGTAATAGCATCAATTACATTTCCCACATGATCTCTCAAGACTCCTCCGCATCCTGCTTTTCCTGGGTTCCCTTTAGCAGCTCCATCAAAGTTTCCTTTGATCCATCCACAAGGGGGGACATTCCATTTTACACCTAATCTTGGATTTTCAGATTTCACATTAGGCCTTTCAGATCTTAAGGGATTTTCAATTTGAAAGGTTGGATTAGGATCCCTCTGTGATAAAAAAATTCTCCTTTATTGCTCTAATAATATTCTAGCCCAACACCCATCCTAGAAGTTCTTTGCTTCTAAATATTATATTGTTTCTTTCTTTCCATATGCCCCACCAAATATGGGGAAGAGTTAATTTCCAAAAAAAAAGAACATCAAGATTCTTAGAGGGACAGTACCAACTTTTAAAAGATAGTTCCACACTTTTTTGATGGACCCATACTATTTTGCAGAGGTTGAGGATCTCATTCCAAACTTGCTACGTATAAGAATAGTTCACAAACAAATGATCTCTATCTTCAAAACCATTTTTACATAGAATACACCTATTCACCATGTATATTCCTCTTTTCTATAATTTATCAAGAGTCAAGATTTTGTTTTAAAGCAGATTCCAATAGAATTTTTTAATTTTGGGGATAAGCCCCTTGATCCAGGCATGTGACCACAAAGGTTGATTGCCATTTCCCTTAGAAATAAAAATGGTAGAAACTTTAAATTGTCCACTAGGATCATCATGCCAGATAATCTTATCCTTAAGATAAGGATAAAGAGAGATATCATTGAGGGATAATTGTATATTATTGAAATCTTGATCAAGATCAGTTATATTCACCCAGGAATTGTTCTACCAGTATCAATTTACAAATATACCATATCATTCCTTGTAAGTTATATGAGGTTTTCTAGTATCATTTTTCACTATCCCAACATTGTTGTCTTTGTATCTAAACCCTTATTATGGACTATGTGCTCTTGGTTGGTTGTAGAAGCACAAATCTAGTAATAAGCACACCTATAAATGAATATAGGGGTCGAAGACATAGCCTATGATCCTTATAAATAATATCTTAGGTCAAAAATACTCCATAAAATCCTAAGACACATGTCACATGACATCACCTATTTACACCTTCACACTTCCTAATAAATCCATATAGTTCATTAAATGCACCTTTTTGACCTCAAAATAACACATGACTAAAATGACTAAAGACCAAGGCTAGTATAACATTAAATGACATTGATTAACCTATAAAACACATTGTGACATATTTATTGGACCCCTAAAACATATAAAAATCAATTTTTTACCTAGGGTGCCCCAATTTGACCTAAAGGTCAAATTTGGCCAACAAATTGGTGACTCATAGGGATAGTATGCCTGTTATGCTAACTAGACTAGTAGCCTTATCAGTCCATTGGGATTAGGGGGTAATTTTAAGTTTGAGACACAATAATATGAATTTTATCATAGGTTTTGATCAAGACAAGACAATGAATTACCTCAACAACTTAAAGTAAAGAACACAGACAAAATAAGGCAATAAACTAACAAGACACAAACACACATGTGCTCAAGGAACTTAAGGGAATCAAAAAACAACTATTATGCACAACTAGAAACTAAGCATACCTATTTTATAGGATCAAAAGTAAAAATTGTTGAATCATCTTCATGATGGGATGAAACATAGTGTCGAGCATGTTTCTCCTTGGATTAGATGCTTTATAGATTAGACCTACTCCTTGACACTTTAATGAACTTTATCTCAATTAGATTATCTTCATATAGGTATCCAATGTAGATATATTACTCTTTATCATGTTTACATACTTAATAATTATGTTCACTCTTCATTTTATGGTCAATTTGTATCTCCTTAGTAGACACGGCTTCAAGAGGAGTAGTTTCATGTTCCTTAGAAGATCGAGGCCAATAGGATCTTGTTCCACCCTTCAAGAGCTGATGTGTTTCTCACAACTAATTGATAGTATGATATCCCATCTTTATTATTTCAAACATATCATCATGAAATGTATATGCTTCTTAAAAGGATAGATTTGAAAAGTTATTTTTCCTTTACAAACTTACTTGAGTGCCAAAGCTGCATTCTCCATCTTTGACCAGATCATAGCCTCCTTGAAGAGGAGTATAGCCTACTCCAAATACTTCAAAAAAATCATCCCAAGGTTAATTAGGATATTTTTCTTTCTCATCCATGATGTCTTGGATAGTGAGGGAAGAATCAATGACCATTTCTCTCTCTTTAGCAAAGGGATAACATTCTTCCTCATCAGCCCAATCAAAAATTTCAACACAAGAGACCACCTCTTCTTCATCATTTGGGACCTATTCAGGTCTCTCAATTTTCATTTCAACTTCAACAATAGGAATTTTATTCTCAAGGGCTGAAATATACTCCATTTCTTTCTCCTTCTTTGTGATTCCAAAACTAGGCATTTTGAAGTCATGTGACTTAGTCAAATAAGGTTGCCATGGAACTAAGCTTTTTTCAAGCAAGAGTTTTGATTTTTTGTCAAAAAAATTATCCTCTTTAGGTTCCCATAACACATTTACATCAATTAAAGGGTGATGGGGTGAGTACATGATGAACTAATTGGTGAAGGTGGCACATAGAACTCAAAGTCAGATTGAGAGTGAAGTGTATAAGATTCTTTTAGAAGCTCTTGAGGAAGGGGAGGCAGACCTTATGCAAAAAAACTTGATTTTATTCATTCCACTTTAAAACCACTTAATTCACATCTTATTTAGCTTGATTAATCTCTTGAGGAAGGGTGGATGGGGTGTGTTTAGGCATAGGATCTTCTTTTGGGTCTAAACCTTCCATCACACATCTACCTAGCAATTTCATCTTTGCCTCTAGCTCTTCAGTTTCCTTGTCTAGGTTCTCTTGGAAAAGTCTTTCTTTAAGTTTATAGTAATCATAATGAGTATAAGGAAAATAAGAGGGCTGACATGGAACACAAGAAGTTTCTTGAGGAAGGGTGGGAGTAACTTTCAAAGGATCAACTACATTCACAATTTCACACTCCTTATCAACCAAACTTCTATATTATTTCTTTCCTCATGATTCCACTATCTTACTCCATCTTAAGATGTTAAGATTATAATTATTTTACTAAGGAAAGGTTTGAGGGTTTATATAGTATCAAGTTCCTTCTCAACTTTACACTCTTTGTCAAGACTTTTCTCCTCTTTATTTCCCCATGACTCCACTATATTATTCTAGGTTAGAATGTTAGGATTAGAAGTATCTTATTGACATGGTGTAGATGTAATGTGAGAGGAAAATGAGGGATTGAATATCAATTCCTTTACTACTAAAATGGATTTTCACATTTGCATATTGTCCAATTCAATTTCCCTAACAAGGTTTGCTTGAAACACAAGGTTTCTCTCCTCAACTCTTTCCTCTAACTGATTGGGAAAAGGATGACTTTGATATCCTTGATTGGCCTTATGAGTAGGTATAAAATATGGCTAATAATAAACTTGTGAAAGTGGATATGAAGGCTGATAGGTTTGGTGGGGTTTCCTTTCATGAAATCTTATCCTATCCTCTAAGGAAGAAACTAGGCCACTCGCATCAAACATTTCACTTGTAAGCCTTTGCCAATTGGCTCTTTTGATAGGTACCCACTCTCTTTTGACCAACTCTAAGGCATATCTCACATTTTAAATTACATGATTAGGAACCTCTATACCATATTATCTTTGTGTGTCAAGATCCAACATGTACTTCTCATAGCCTAAAAGAGTTTTCTTAAAGGTGGAAAAGGATTGACTTGAGAAGTTACTAGGTTGACTAGGAAAAGAAAGACATTTAGGAGGATGGATATAAGACTAATAAAACTCTTGAAAAGGCTAGCTATAGGACTGACAAGGATCATGATGGGGTTGTCAATGGTCATTACAAGATTGGTAATAATCACATCAAGGTTTGTTAAGACTTTGCTCTTATTTATAGGGAACTACACAAGCTATAAATGTCTCACTAACTTATGTAAGACAAATCTCAACACCAACATTAGTCATGAAACCTCATTGAAAGCAAGAACACAAAAAAATGTTACCAAAAATATTTAAAAAGAAACTTGGGATACTTGACTAGTTGATGTATCTTAGGAGTCACCATTGATGCTTTGATAGATGCCTCCAAAGGCTGATTGTTGAGAGATAACACCAAAAATCTCTCAACTCCTTGGACCAAGAGTCCCATTGGTCATGCTAAAAAATATTGTCACTTGGATTTTGACCCTTTGAGGAGATATAAAATCTCTCCTTATCTAAGTGGCATAATGGAAACACCTATAGTCTTATAGGTATCCTAAGGATGAGGTGAACCTCTAGATAGGGCTAGCTCTCTTGATGTACCACTTTGGATCACAACTACAACTAAACTTGGGGGGTGAAAATGGAGAAGGATAACTCAAAGAAAACTATCATAAGGGAGCTGAGACACCAAATTTGTTGATTTATTCCAACCAGCTACATGTTACACATGAAATTAAGGGACAAATTGAACATACACTCCTTTAATCTGCATATTCTCAAATCAATGTTACATTAGGAGGTTATGGATGAATGTGCAAATAAAACTATTATAAGGGAGCTGATACACCAAATTTGTTGATGAATTCCAACCAACTACATGTTACACATGAAATTAAGGGACAAACTGAACATACACTCCTTTAATCTACATTGGATAAGGATAACTCAAAGAAAACTATTATAAGGGAGTTGATACACCAAATTTGTTGATGAATTCCAACCAACTGCATGTTACACAAATTAAGGGACAAACTGAACATACACTCCTTCAATATGCATCTTCTTACATCAATGTTACATTAGGAGGTTATGGATGAATGTGCAAAGATAGGAAGACTATACAAGAGGACTTGAATGTAATTAATGAAAATACTAGCTTACTCAATCCTTGACATTTCTGAGAACACTTCATATGCTCTGCAAGAAGAAGCTTTTCAATTGCAAATAGGGTGAAAGAATGAGACATCATGCTAAGGGATCCATAGTCTTCACTAAGCAAGATCCATCATCCAAGAAGAAAAAACTTATGAATAGTAATTAATAAGTAAAAATAAGTAGTCTCATTGATAAAATGGTATGTAAATGATCAGGGCTTTGCCATACTTAAGAGGAGCATAGGTTACAATGCCAAAAAGGCTAGTTCTTATTAAACTTGAGAGAGAAAGGAGAAAAGATAAGTCCAAGGGTCACAAATAAAATTGTAAATATAAAAGAATTATTTAATTGTGCATGAGAATAGGATATGGGATGAACCATGAAATTTTATGAATCTCAAGTGTCCATACAATGCATTAAGTTCATGAAAAGTGGCATAAAATTTCTTGTGTTGGCTCAAAAAAAATGCCTTCATGATTAACCCTATTTGAAAGCCTAATAAATGATTATGAAAAATTAAAATTATTTTAAATAAATGGATTTATTTCATAAATTAATCTCCATTCATTGGTTTTTGGCCTAGTTCTCTGGAATCATCTTGAAAGGAGCCATCATCATTTGCTATCAAGAAAACTCCTCTTCCATGCACCCTACACACTTGGATTCCAAAAATTAATACATTTATAATTAAAATCCATGGGATCGAGTGGATGAAAAATTTAAATACCCTCCATGGACTTATAATCATCAAGGACACCTTAAAATCACCTCACTTGAAAATCTCCACCCTTCTCACTAGCTTGTCCACTAGCCTAGTTTTGACTAGCTAAGATGAATCACCTAGTTTAGACATTAAGAGTTTTTATTGGAATTAAATTACCATAAGGATTTATAATAAGTTTAAAAATTCCATCCAAACCTAATTTCATCTTCAGACTCCTCTTGTAGCCTACACAACATAAAAAACTATCAAGAAAAGCCTATTTTATACCGTATTCGTACAAGTCCATACAACCAAAATGCATGAGGTGTATCTTTATTAAGTCATATAAAACTTAAAATATTTTTAATATTCAAAATGTGATATTATAATTCATCTCTAGCTTCATTTCTCTAGACTGGTCCTTGCAAGGGGTTTCAAGGGTTTTAGGCCTATTTCTACTCTTAAGGTTCATTCATAAAGGTTTGACATTTGAATTTCAATATAATTCCACAAAGTGATTTATAGAAACATGTTATAACTCATATAAACTTATTTTTTTCCCATGAAAAGCATCAAAAAATATATGAGCATCTAGACTTGCCTTATCAAGCTCCTTTTTCCAATTTTCATAGACCTAATAATGTCTAAGGTCCAAAAAATGGATTCTTTATGTTTTGTCTAAATTCAAATAGACTTAAAATATCTTTATCCATCATTAAAACATGTTTCAATCCATGTGGATGCTCATCTCATGCTAGAATGGTGGATGACTCCCCATTTGGCCTTGGCATACACCTTATTCAATAGGCCTGCCTACAACTTCTATGTTCTAAGCCATTAAATTTAACTTTTATATATTACATAAGATTGAACACAACTATAATTATCATAAAAAAATGATCCAATCAATTTTGAATCTTAATTATATCTAAAATATTAGGTGACCTCTTATTTGGATTTTAGGTATGACCATGTTTCATGAGCCTGTCTACATTTTTGGAGGTCTATACCCTTATATATGGTTTCCTCCTTATGTGAGGTATTTATAATGTTTTTACAAGTTTTTTACTAATTTACAAACCTTTATTAATTTTCTCCCTTTCTAATTTTCTTACAAGTGTTTTCTAACTTTTCAAACCTTTATTCATTGTCTCCCTAATTCCTGGTCTCATCTTTTGTCATTGTTTCTCAAATCTACTAGTTTGTGCTCATAAAGGAGTGCCCTCTATCTAAGATAAAATAGAGGTAACTACCCTATTTACCTATATAAATTTGAATATTTTATGATACTCCTCAAGTCATGGAGGTGATATGTACAAAATTTTACCTCTTGGTGACATCATTTTCACTTTCAAATCATCAAAGACCCAAGACAAACTTCTACTATGATAGACTATATGCAGGGTTGGCATTTTGGACTAGGTAATACTTATATTGAGACATAAATATATGCTTAAAAATAATTTAAAATTCCTCATTAACATCATACAACCTTCCATTAGTTATCTATTATCTCTTAACTCATCTACATAACCTAAATAAACCCCTAGTTGACTAGATTATATGCAGTGTTTAAAAGTAATGGTTGTATGATACTTGCTTAGGGTTGGTATTTTACTTATTTCACATTAAAATTTTTTATGGATACCATAAAGGTCATGAATAATGTGTCACATGTCCTTGTAACACTTTAATTCCTTACATTTTTCTTCCATTACCCTAACTAGACTGTGTAAAGAGTCCTATGTTGAGGGTTTCCTCTAATGGACTATGTTTTGCATTATAAGAACCATTTATATACTTGAAATACATCATGATGGTGTCAATATGTTATTAAATTTTTTATTAATATTCTTCAACCTCTCTTCATACCCCAAACTTTCACATGTTTCCATATGCTTTTGCTTGGTCCAGATTGTTTGCTTCTTTGACTATGCTCCTACTTTTTAGAGTGTACCTATAGTTATAGGTGCATGATTGGACTTAAAAACAATGTTCACAACCTCATATACCTCCCATAGATTAATTTTATTATTTTTTTACTTGTGTTCATACTTGGACCTAACCTAAAACACCCTCAAAACATATTTCTCAATTGACTATCTGCCTACAGTCACCTACAGGTGACTGTAGGGAATACTATAGGTGGCCTCTATCCTCAAAACCCATGATAAAAATCCATCAAAAAAAATTTAAGGTTATTTGGAGTCATACATTTTTTTTAAAATTCAAATGAATCATCTCTTATGTATTTCCAATGCTCAAACAATGCTCATTTATGTTATTGCCTGTCACAATCAACAGTTGTTGACTTTTTGAGGCAAAAAAACTTGTGGACCACCATCACTCTTGAAACCTATGAAAATCATTCCTTGTAATTTATTTAAGGTTTTTTAGTAACATTTTTCACTATCTAAACATTGTTTTTTGTATATCTAAAACCTTATTATGGACTATGTGCTCTTGGTCAGCCTTAGAAGCATAATTCTAGTAATAAACACACCTGTAGATGAATATAGGAGTCTAAGACATAGATCACGAGCCTTTTAAATTATATATTAGGTCAAAAATACTCCATATAATCATTTAGAGAGATTAATCCATGGTGGAAAGGCCTAATTTATAACCTTAGGGTGATAAACATCTCCTTTTGACTCATAACTATACATTAAACTACCTATATTCAGTGTTTTTATAAGTAATTTTAGGCCTCAAAAGTACCCTCCTCCACTGCTCATCATCCCTTCAAATATTTCAATTTCATGCAAGATAATCACATTTTTAATTATAAAATATAAATGAAACCTTGTTATGTGATGTTCCCAAAACACCCCTAAGCCTCTATTTTCCATTTTTAGGGACTATGGGCCTAAAATCATTCTCCTCCTACTAGAAGGTAATTTTAAATTTACCAAGAAATATACCATTGAAAACAATTTTCCATGATATTTTCACCATTTTAATACCTTAATGATGGTTCATTAATTATTCAACTTCCATACTATCATCTCCATATCTTTGTTAAGCCACCTATAGGTGGACAAAATCATGCTTATAGGCAATAAGGTGTAAATATGGATAGTAACATTGTAATTATCCTTAAATGGGTTTTATATCCATATTGAAAAATTAAAATTCATTATTAACACATAAAATAACTTGAAAACACCACTAAATCTCTTGTTCTATCATGAAATCATCTCAAGAAGCTCTTGTAGATGCACATTGATGGTTGCCTAACTATATGTGTTGTACATGACTTATATACTCATGGAGATTGATTTGAATAATGTAGTTTGAAATGGCAAAGGAAAATATAGTATATTTAAAACATGTGAAATTTTCTATCACAACCATTTGAAGCCATTTTCAAAGCATGAAGATCTAAAAATGGTGAAAACAGGCATGCCATCCCACATAAGACCAGTATGGAACCCAAGATTATTTTCCCATAAAAAATATTGTAAAATGAACCCATTTATGGAAAAAATTATAGGGAAGAGTCAAAATCCTCTAGAACCAATATTATTAGTTAATTTGTATGAATTTTCCCAAACAAGAGCAAAACCTACAGGGTGCACAGATTAACAAGAAAAAAAATGTAATCAATTTCATGAAGAACATGACATAATTATTTAAAATATTTGTGTAAATTAATATCTATAAGTTTTATTTAACCTCCCCAAGGTGTTTGATCTGAAACCTCCTGAGCCATCCATACTAAACACAAACTTGAAGGCCACTTCTACTTACCAAGAGGACTAAAAAAGGAGTAAAATGGTTTTGGAACAAAAATGGTGCTTCTAGAGAAAACCAAACATTAAAATTATCTTGGGGAATATTAAGAGACATTCCATGATCATATCACATGTGGCACACTTCCCCATGGGTTGTACAAGTGCCATTTTCTTCTCTTTTCTTAAAAAAACTACCTTTTCTTTTGATGAACGTACCACTTTTAGTTACCAATAGTTAATTAAGACTTATTAGGACACATGTCATGTGACATCACCTTTTTACACCTTCAAACTTCCCAATAAATCTATAAAAGTCATTAAATGCACCTTTTTTGACCTCAAAATGACCCAAAATGACTAAAACGACCAAAGACCAAGGCTAATAAAACATTTAATGACATTGATTAACCTATAAAACACATTTTTAAATATGTATTATATCCATAAAACATTTAAAAGTCAATTACTTACCTAGGGGTTCCCCAATTTGAGCTAAAGGTCAAATTTGGTCAACATTATCACTTGATCGATTACAATGTCTTGGTTCAAAGTTTGAAGTCTATCAAAGTCAATGTCGATAATAGGGTGAGTTATCATTGTTTTATATTCTAGTGGGGAGTGTAATACATGAGCTTATGCTTCCAATTAAAAGAGGATAGGTTCTTTTGGTGCATCCTGATTCACCACATATTATTGTAACCCAAGGAATTCATCACCCAACTACTGAGCTCAGTCTTTTGGTTCATCATCTCTTTCCTCACACTATAATTCAAGGGATCCTTCCCCATGCCCTTCCCACTTGTTATGGGTCCTCTCAACACTTATAGGTTCTAAATCCTCTATCAACCTATGCTTTCGCTTATTTTAGTTTTGCCTTTAGAGCTCTTAAGTGTCAGGTTGCTCATACCTTTCCATCACACCTAACCTACACTTCCCCTTCTCACCTTCTGCACTTGTTCATATGTGAAAGGATTTTATCCTTCCATTATTATGGTTTCAATATCATAATCCACCAATAATTTATTTATTTTGGTGTCAATCCCTCTTATTAAGGTTCCCCTTATTTCACAAATGAACTCATAATCTACTTCTTTAGGGCAAGAGAAGGTCGACACTATGAATTCCAACATGTAGTTATTCAACACATCACTCCACCACTTATCTACAACATGCATCCAAACATCATCTAGGATTTCAAGCCTCTCTAGGTGTTCCTTTATCCACTCAAAGTTATGGCTATAGATTCATATTCTAGAGGTGGTATAGGTAACCAACCACTAGTACACATGCTCAAGTTGTTCACAAAATAAAACCTCATATAGAGCATCATATAGGTTAGCTTGTACCAATTCTCTTGGATTCTATCCTTGGAATGTCAAATGATTTTGTGAAAAAATATCTTCTATTTATTCTAGTTAGCACTCAATTTTCTCAAGTGAAAGTTGGAGCATCACTCTATTACATGATTATAGCAACAAAATTCAACATGGGGTCCTGACAATGGAACCAAAATGTTATATAAAAGTCTCTTGTTTAGATTTTGAGCTTAGTATTGTCACTTAGTAGTAAATCCAAGTAATTTTTTTACTTTATATAACTAGGTTAAATCATATTAAATTATATGGTGCACAACATTTAAATGCATTACTATGCCGTCATCAATTTCACACAAGGCACAAGCATTGTGCACTCACTCGAAGTGTAGTAGTGAAGGGACCAGGGTCCATGTTAATATGGTTGAAACATGGCAAAAAATTTATCTCGATAATACTTATTCATCTTTTAAATGAGCTTATACAAGTTCATCAGTGCAAGTTTATTCTGGGTAAGATCAATAGGCATAAGCCTATTCAAGGGAACTAGTTTTGACCATGGTGGTGCAAGATGGTATTAGACTAGTTCTAACTTTCTATGGGTGTAAGTATTTCAAATATTAATTAAAGTTACATTGAGGTTCTTATTGAAATGTGTGGAATATATCTTACTTAGGGGCTCATTCATCTAGCTAGCATTCTAGGTGCAAGGGTTAAGGCTTAGGTGCATGCCTATCCTAACACTTAAGATAGTTTCTAGCCTATTGATAGTTTGTTACTTTACATAGAGACACAATTTACATGGGGGGAAAACCTTTATAATATAACATGTTCATATATATCTAGATAGATATATCTCTTAGTGGTGCAAGCCGTAGGGATAAAAACTTAAGCATCCTTTAGGTGCTTAGCTGAGTCAAGGGAATGGATCATGTTTCAATATTCATTCTTCAAGGTAGCACTCTAGGTGTGGTTACTAGGGACTCAATTTAATCTTGTTTCAACACTCATTTGGTTTTAATATTAAGCCAAGTTACCACCTAGCATATGGACACTATTAACGGCCTAGAGCAAACCTTTATTTAACAATAGATGCAAAAATGGAGACTATACTATCAATACTATTAGATTCAAATCATAAACATAAAATAATGTTGTAACCATATAGAAATGATCAACACTCAATTTTTCTTAATAACATTCTTCATTAATTCATAGTTTCAATATACAAAGTTCATAATAAGAAAGTAGAGAATGTGCTCATCTTGAAACAAATCATGCCTAATGGCTCATCAGTGAGTTTGGGCTCTACATTAAGAATTATTAACCTAGTTTATGCAGATTACAATAATAATGGTGTCTCTTTATTTTAGTATAGCTTTGCTACCATTAATCACCTCTTCTTAGCCTTCAGGTTCACACTTATTTTATAGCTAAAGGGGTATCTTCCTACCATATTGGATGGGTACACACTAGGTGATAAGTTATTAATGGGGGTTTTTATACCACTTGATCCACTAATCTAACACCCACACTCTCCAAATTCCATGTGCAAGCACTTAACAAGATTCTCCTTCAAACCTAGGTGTTAAGCAGCTGCCTGCTAGCTGGTGCAAGATCTTCAAAGATTCTTCTAGATGGTACTAACAATTTCAAAAGGGAAATCATTTACAATGATTACCACATGTTGAGATGTTTAGAGTTGATGTGGTATACTTGATATCACAAAAAGGGGCCTAACATATTTGCTTATTATTGTTGAGTATACCTTCTTCTAAAATATTTTCCTTCTAATCCAAACCCTCCACTAGTGTTTTTTTTACTTGCTTTAAGATCAATGTTATAATTCTCTTTTTGTATTTTTGATCACTTATAAGATCCAATACCCTATGTTTATGCATTTATCATTTTGAAATTTCCTCTTATTCATCCCACTCTACTTATACAACTTGATGATTATTTCCCTTATTCAATTCGAAGAGATCATTCTCAATCTATTTATTGATTCCCAAAGTAGGATTTCCTTTCCACTACCATCCTTGTGATCTTACCATTCCCATAAGAGAGATTTTACTCACCTCCATGAATTTACAATTCATATTCTTCCCACTCCTCTATTTACACTTACCTTATTAATTACATAAGCTGTATGCTCTCATTGATCTCCTAGGTTTTTGCCTTTACTCACTTGAAATTGTTCACATTTGTCATCTCCCAATTTATTTTTCCTCATCTTTCCTACTTTTTATTCTCCTCTTCTCTTCAAATTGCACTCTTTTTTATTTCATAGTCAAAATATATAATTATTAACTATATAAATACACAAATTTATATTTTAATTTGTTTTTCTTTTATTTAAACAATATGTAATGATTTTATAAAATATTAGATTCCAAATATAAAAATATTATAATTTGAAATAAAATAACACATTTTTAATATAAATAAGCATTTTAGAATTTAATATTAAAATTTCACAAAAAATATTAAAATATTATATTCAAAATGTATAAAATATTAATATATGAAATGAATAACATATTTTAAAATATAAATAAGGATCTTAAAATAAAAGAAAATAATTACACCTAAACAAAAAATGTCATATAAAAGTTAATAAAATAGATGGGAATATAATGTGGAAGATGAGAAAATAAATAATATATCATCTACACTACAATAGCATGAGTTTAAATTACAAATAATATAAAAACAATGGGTATGAGCTATCACCATCTAATGTTTTTCATCTCCATCATCTATGACCTCATTATCATCAACATGATGTATGAGTTCATTATTTATACTATTTGGACTATACTCCACTCCATGTAATGACAAATTTATGTAGTTGTATTTAGGATCACCATCATTATCTACCTCTCCAAAATTAGGAACATCAACTATTATTGATGTATATGCTAAAATCTAGATTTATATATTAAACTAGTATTAACACTTTATAAGATAAATATATCTTAGGGATTTACCCTTCAGTTTGACCATCCTTACAATCAAAAGGATCACATGCACAACCTCACTAGGTCTTATTACTTACTTATTATTACAACCTTTATTAGTTTTATTATATAGATCACCTATAACCATAGAACACCTAAAATTTTATAGACATCCTTTATTATTAATTTAAAAACCTTAGCAACTCTCCTCCATCTTGGACAATTAAATTTAGGGTAGGATAGTAGTGTCAATGCTATTATCCCTACTCTAACTCAAGTTTCCTTACCCTTCAAACACTAAAATTTGAAAATATTTTGATGTGTATAGGTTAGCCTAAAAATATCATTAACCCTTCCATGGCGATCATCTTAAAAGAGATAGTATAAATACAAGTCGAAGCTTATTTATTATTTATCTAAAAATACAAAAAAGACACCCATTCAAGCTCAATCAATCATTTACAAAACTAAGCTATTATACCGTATTCATCCATATTTTCATATTAATAACATGATAGGTCATATTATAGGTCTAAATCACTCAAAATATATCCCATTATCCATATTTTTCAAGTTATAAGCTAGATCACTACATGAAAATTCATATATTATATTTCACCCTTATGCACACACATTCCAATGCATAGAAGAGAACTACATAAGTCTAAATATCTCTTTCTATTATTGGATATATAGGAAGAGTTTACTAACATAGGGATATTTGAGGTTAGCTTGATAGATGATCCCACTAACCCATTTTTTGGAAAGATAACCTAATCTAAGGTGGAGAGATAGGGTTTGAGCTATAAATAGTGATATAGATCCTATGCATGAGATCTAGATACATAAATGAAAGGCAATGTAAAATTTGGGAAGACTCATATGATCAAATATTAATATAGTGAGAATTAGATATAGGAAAATTGCGTCAATATTTAGATAGTAGCATTGATGCAAGTGTCCACATGTCAATGCAAGTGTTTAGGTAATTAGAAATAATATTTATAGAATATGATGATTGTTACCTAAACATTAGATAGTTATTTTCCACACATGTAAATCTCAAATCTATTTGTGCATAATTACATAACATAATTATTTTTTATTCTTTGTGATTACATAATCAAAATATTGTTTGAGTACTTTCCATATTTAGCATTTTTTGTAGTTTATCACTGAATTTGAATATGATAAATGGAATTATTTAATTGGCCTAATTTTAAGGAATAGTTTACTTCACTATTAAATATTCTATTCCTATTAACCCCTAATTTCCAAAAAGGGTCAAAAATTTAACACTTTTACTTTTTCCATAGATTTGTGCTTATCAATTCAAAAATTCAAAATTCAAAAAAACCCAAAAAGATCAAATATTTAAGAAAATACAAAAAAAAAAAAATAATTAAAAAATATAAAAACTATTTAGCATTTCACATGTTTTATATCTTTTACATATGCTTTTTTAATTTAATTTAGTAGATAACATATCATTTCTATACACACATATGTTTCATGAGTACTTGAGTGTGATACAAACATACATTATACCCATGATACTTAAGCATGTAGATGTTGGACATTTCCTCTTCCAACATGATACACTATGCTGGGGGAATATTATTTCTATATGATCAAAATTGACATAGGTTCTATTTTTTTATGATAAATTTTCCATTATATTACTAAGATTATATATCTTACACATTCTTATAGTCATGTTTCTATCTTATAGAGCATATTTGATATGCTATTCTACATGAAATTTTTCTAACACATGCATGCAAGGACTAGTATGAGATGCCTATGTCTCATTAATTAATATATTTACATTATCTTACTTGAGTGTAATTCTTGTATGCTTCTTTGTCTTGTTTTTGTAAAATTTGAACATGTTCCTTTGCTTGTTGGCCATAGTTCTGTAAGTGTTGCTTATTAATTTGGTTTGTGGACATTTATACATGTCTTCCACTTGAGTTTGAAGCATTTAAACATGCCACTTATTTACAGTCTCCTTGGACCCCTTTTTATGTGACATTTTATTAATTTTATGTGTGTGCTTTATTTTTTCTAAGCTTGTTATCTTTTAGACATTTCCATGATTCATATCATGCATCTTAGGTATTTTTATGTCTTCATATAAGCATGCATATTATAAGCTTCATTGATATATCTACTTTGACATGACACTATTATATGTTTAATTACTATATGATTCACACAAATACATCATATTTGTCTTATAATTTTGAGATAAGGTAATTATCACTTCTACAATCCCCTCACCTCTAAAGTGGGGGCATGTCATATAATACATGACTCCATATACATATATATGATATAATGGGGATAATTTGATTTAGTTTACATAATTTATATGATTTAGATATACATTTAGGATATAATTTTATGCATTGGGCATAGATTTGAGATAGATTTTTTTTAGATTTGTGATATATATTATACACATGTTATAGATCAGAGGTTACATTTTGATAACTACTTTAGATTTAGACATATTCACGGTGTACATGCACTAAATTATAAAAACACTTTCATATTATACACACATTTATGCATCTACATTACCAATATGCATCATTTGACCATTTATTTATTAAATTAGTTAACTATTTTTTATTAGTGTAATCGATATTATTCACCCTCAATGTACTTGACACTATGATTATATTATTATGTGTTTATATGATTACACCATTTGACGCAGTTAAGATTGGCTACATTGGCTATATTAGCTACATTGATTATATTTTAGTTGTATGGTTGATATTTTGTTCTCTCAATGAACTTGAAAAATTAATCCTTATACCAAATTGGGGGCATGATCACCCTCTAAATTCCCTCTTCACATCTCCAAGGTTTTGTTTTGAACCTCTCTCTAATTCTTGAGCTAGGAAACTTCTATACCAAGACAAAACTACCAAGGATCAATATGGTTGCATTGACATGAAGGTGTACTCCTTCCTTGCTCTCTTTCTTTCAAGTATTTTCAAATTATTCAATATTATATTATATGTAATAACTAAACTTGTAACATGATCTTGGTTGTAGTTCATTGACACACAATAAATTCAAGTTGGCTCAAGAAAAGATAAGGTGTTTTGTACACACAATGATACACTTTATTTCCTTTAACCTAGTAATTTTATCCTTATGCATTACTATATGAAAGGGGGTAAATGTAGATTCTAAAATCTAAATTTATATGTTAAATTAGTCTTGTACACTAGAAAAATATATCTCAGGTCTATACCCTTTAATTTGACCTTCCTTGCATACAAAAGGCTCACACTCACCACCTCACTAGGTCTAATTACTTCTTAGTTTAACCTTGATTACTCTTATTATATAGATCATCTATAACCATAGAAATCCTAAAATTTGATATATATCCTTCATTGTAAGTTACATAACCTCAACAACTTTCCTCCATCTTAGATAGTTGTATTCAGGGTAGGACAATAGCATCAATGCTAATTTCCCTACTCCAACGAAAATTTTCTTACCCTAAAAACACTCAAATTTTCAAATATTTAAATGTGTATGGGTTATTTTAATAATTTAATTAAAAATTATGCGAGGATCATTTCAAAAGAGCTAGTATAAATACAAGTCAAAGATTACTCATTATTCATCTAAAAAAACCAAGCCAACACCCTTTCAAGATTAATCAATTAATTGCACAACTAACTTATTATACCGTGTTCATACCCATTTATATATCAATTATAGGATCAATCATACTAAAGGTTTAAATCACTCAAGAGATGGTCTATGAGCCATATTTATCAAGTTACAAGATAGATCACTACATGCATCTTCATATAGGATATTTCACCCTTGTGTACAAACATTACCATGCATATGGTAAAAATACATAAGTCTAAGGACCTCTTTAAATTATTGGATATATAGGTAGTGCTCATGAATAGAGGGGTATTTAAGGTCAAATCAACATTGTCAGCTGATTAACCCATTTTTCAGAAAGGTAACTGTTAGCCAAAATGGCTACCATAGGCCTATGTATTTAAAAACTTTCCTTCTAATCCTTATTTAAATTTTTTGATAACATTTTGAGGTGTTTTTTCTTAGCCTAAGTTCATGCCTTGTCATAGGAAGTGGTATTTTTAAGTGTCTTTGGTCATTTCAAGGTCTCTTGCAAGGTCTAGATAAGGAGATTGAGTCAAAACACCTAGTCTTATCATCAATCCCATTCATTAGAGTCTTATGATATGTTTTTGGAGAGATTAAGGTAAATTTTGAAATGTTAAGGTAATTTTGATATAGTTAAGGTTTAATTTGTTTCAATTTTAAAGTAACTTCATTAAATAACATCAAGCATGAAGAGTTACACCATGTAAAAGAAGATCACTTGAGGCCATGTAGCACTCATGGAAGGTGATGTCATACCTAATAGGATATTTAAAAGTTTAAAAATGTTTCAAAACATTAATTTCCAATGTATATCAAGTTATAACTCTCTTTTTTTCTTTGATGTAACTCCATTTATGGCTCAATGTGAAGTGTTGTCAAGAAAAGGTAGGAGGAAGGAGATTCATATGATACATTTTCTCTATGCATGTTAGGGAGAAATTAATTAATGTATCACATGGGTATCCAATAGGACACTCCTTAAAATGATAAAATTCCATTGGACCAATAAGACATTTTAAGGAGTTTTAAAAAATTTCTACATTGGAACAAAGTTCTTTTAGTTAGGAAGATTAGGGTTCAAGGTCGTGAATCTTATCAAAAATGTCATCTAGCCTCCTGAGAGCCAAATCCATGATTAAAATAGTGTTATAGGTCCAAACAAGTAGAAAATATTTTCAAAACCTTCGTCAAGTTCTTGATAGCTTGAAGAAGGCCAACTAGTTTGAGGATGGTGCATATAAGAGAGAGATTTGGAACCAAATATATGTCAAGAATCTAGAACAACAAACATGCTCTGATACCACTTGTCAGGATGCGAAACACCGGAAGCATACAATTGATTACCAAATACCAAGCAACTATAATATGCGGAAATAATCAGATTCACCAAGTAACTAGAATTCAGAATAACACAGCATATGAGAGACAATACACAACTTGTATTAACACTTTATACAGAAAAGAATACAATAAAGAAGATGCCACTTCTTCTCCACCACCTTACAGAGGTTTCCCACACCTCAAGTGAATAGTAATTCTTCTCCCCAAAGCTCTCCCTCTCACAGGTCCCAACACCCAACTCAAATACAGAGTTGGTGTTCACCTCCCGTGCTCCATGCACTCCACAAGCACTCCACGTGCTCCACAAGTACTCAAGGTACTACAAGTAGATCTCCCATGAATCTTGCAATTTAACAGACCATACAATCCTACACACTTGTTTAGATCTCACTTTTTAAGGCATTTGAGAGCTTGTTGTTGAAACCAAATATTGGTTGAATGAGTTATGGTTTAGGAAGAACGCACCATTGCTCTACCTCACACACAGAAAGAGCTTATAATTATGCCTCTTACTCCCTAGCACACTTTTCCAATACAACCATGAGTCTATTATATAGATCTCATCCAAACAATAATTAGACATCTAATTACAATAATTAATCCGCAGCTCTCAGTCTAAAAATAGATCTCTTATGAGTTAGTCCATAATTAGCTCACATGACGTCGGTCCCTGTCTGCCTGGAGGTGAATTTATGACCAACATCGGTTGCTTCCCTTTGCTATAAGCTGTCAAACCGACCCCAACTTCTCTGTAACTCAGTAGCAAATGTATCAGGTGAAGCTTTTTCCATAATCCACAATTCCCACTTGGAGATAAATAGCTGCACTATTGTACCTGTACCCCATCTAATCTGTTTCCTAGTTTGTATCCCTCTTCAAGCTCCCACCTAAAGACAACCCACCACACATCTCGTGGTGTACCACCTGTCATCTGAGTACCCTGCCACATTCAAACCTACAACCCCTGTAGTGAAGTCCTGACCCTGCATCAACACCTCTACCGGTCCCTCTCATGAGAACCCACTTCCCTGAATTGGCTCCTAATTTTACTCAGGTTATACCAGACCTATGTATTTACTGTACCTGTCCAGCCCTTAGGTTTTGCATCCCAAACCTCGCCAACACCTGATTCACTTCCCACTCGAGACAAAATCAACCTGTGATCTCCAGGTGATTCTGCTGCTCCAAACTCCTCCTGACATGCCACTGAACTAAATAGCTTAGCAAAAATGTACACCCCTGCTAGGCATACTATCCACTTAGAAGATGTCATGAAATCCTCCTGGTAAGTCAAACCATAGTAGTTACCTGACACTGACTGAAGCCATGCTTCGTCCTCCACCTGTCAAAACCTGTACCAAGCTCCTATATGCCTAGTCTTCCGTCTCACGTATCCGTTCTCTCTATTCTTTTATCCATTCATTGCTTTCATCCAGCTGAATGGCTTGTCATTAGGATTAAAATTAAAATAATATCCAAGGATGAGACTAAGTAGCTTCCTACAGTATACCTAGTTATATAAGTTCCATGATCATTATATGGTAAGTCTTAGGTACATACTACCAACGTCGGTTTCATGACCGACGTAAATCTTACCCTGGAGGAAATATTAACTTATAGGTCTAAAGACCTATAGGTCAACATTTATACCTAAAAACTTTGTAAGTGAAGTGTGTATGTGGCTTGTGAAGACAATTTCATATGCTCTTGTCATCCATTACTGAAAAATTACCATATCCATACCTGCATGACCCTCAAGCCTGCAATTTCAATTTCCTACAATTCAGCTCCTCTATATGGAAAGAAGATATAGATTATTTTTGAACAACCAAATATGTAGTCAAGGTATATGTTTTATATTTCTATAATTGAACAACTCAAAAGAGGATCATCGTTAAGTTTCAAACACACCGGAAGCATACAATTGATTACCAAATAAAGCAACATTATCTCAATTATATATAGGGTCACTAAGAGGTATCCATAATGCTCATAAGATCTCAAGTTATGATATGTATAGGTTTCCATGAGAATACCTAAGGTTATGGGTGTAGAGGTAGATTTTTTTATTGTCTTCTATATGACCTTGACACCTGCAAATCAAACAATAAGATATTAAAGGATATGAATAGGTTGAATAAATATATTTAACAAGTGTATACATGTGTGAAGGAGGGTTTTATCATGATATTTAGATTTCATCCAAACATTTAGAACTATGAATACTAAAAATAATTAAGCACCTACAGGTCTAAGAAGGCTATCTCAAACGTCCTGATATATCACGTATCTTTCATAAGCCTCAAAATGGACTTATAAGAACCAATATATTATGATTTTATGTGCACCCTTATTCCCTTCAAGCCTATGGAAATATTTTATTATTTATGAGGGATATATCTATGAATAATCATTAACAAAATAAGGTGCCTTAAACCCTTGTAAAACCCTACAATCTCAATTTTCTCACTTTTAAAGGCATTTGAGAGCTTGTTGTTGAAAAAATATTGGTTGAATGAGTTATTTTAGGGTGTAATGTATACCATATTCAATCAAATTTTCCATTCATGTATGAGGTGAATGTGAATTTATAAGTCTGTAGTATAAATGTATAGGTTGTGAGTTAGTTTGGCATTATTTGAAGGGTTTGGGTCTTGTGAAGGAAGTCAAATCACATGAGACACATTTATTTTATTTATTATTATATATTCCATGGTTTTCTAGGTTAACTTCCATTCCCAAGGTGATTTTCTTATACCAATCCAAAGGGGCAATCCTGAAGAGAAAACTACAGGACTGTGACATGAAGAAAGGATGTTTTATTTATTCTTGTGAATGCTTGTCATTAGGAGTAAAACAAATAATATCCAAGGATACTAAGTAGTTCCTATATACTATAACTGATCATTATAGAAGTCTTAGGGAATTCTTTCAAAGTAAATCCAAAGGAGGAAATATTAACTTATAGGTCTACAGACCTATAGGTCAACATTTATACCTAAAAACTTGTAGTGAAGTGTGTATGGGCTTGTGAAGAATTTTGTATGCTCTCATCCTTACTACAAACCATCCATAATCCTCAAGTTAAATTTTTACAATTCATAGGTGAAGATATAGATCATTTGTGAACACCAAATATGTAGTCAAGGTATATGTTTTATATTTCTATAATTAAACAACTCAAAAGAGGATCATTGTTAAGTTTCAAACACATTAAAATTCTCTAAATTATATATAGGGTCACTAAGAGGTATCCATAATGCTCATAAGATCTCAAGTTATGATATATATAGGTTTCCATGAGAATACCTAAGGTTGTGGGTGTAGAGGTAGATTTTGTATTGTCTTCATGAGAATAACTATTAAAGGATATAATAGGTTGAATAAATAATTTAACAAGTGTATACATGTGTGAGGAGGGTTTTATCATGATATTTAGAAACATTTAGAACTATTAATACATAATTAAGCACCTACAGGTCTAAGAAGGCCTCAAACCCTCAATCTTTCATAAACCTAAAATGGACTTATAAGAACCTAAGAAGACTAAATGGGGTGACATCTCACATACCATGCTCAAGAGAATCCCACAATAATCAAGAAAACACAAAACACAGTCAAGAAGGTTGAAACCCTTCTTAACCCCTACAAATGTGAAAGCTAGATTGAGAGGGGGGAGCATTAAAGAGAAATTAAATACCAATTGTAAAGTTATATAAATAAATAATGAAACATAGATAAATAATTCCTAGGAAATAATGGGATCAAATGGGTCATTCCAACCTAAAAACCTAAACTGGGTGTTCAAACATAGATCTGCCACCCAAGAATCTACCTTCTCATGATCAAATATTTTATGACAAAATACACATGACCAAAAAATAATATGTATATTTGAATAATATTATTAACTCAAAATTTGTGGTGTTTTTCAAAGGGTTGAATCCTTGGTCTTTATGAATGATCGTTAAGAAGATAAAGTGCCTACAAACTGCCAAGAGACCAAAAATGATGTGATGACTATGAATGATGTATTGGTGACTCTAATGGGATATATATAACTTGAAAACAACTTTATGACATCTTAAATACTCAAGGTAATATTTTGGAGAAATCATTTGGTACATGTGATGGAGAAAGTGAGTAGAAAATGGCCTAAAACTATAGTGTTTATCTAGTTTTCATGGTTTTGGATGCATTAGAACCTTTTGATAAATTAGGGAGGTTTATTGATCTTATTTTTAAGTATAATTTCATCCTAAAAAATATTTTAAGATATATCATGGTTATTAGAGAGGTTTTTAAACAAGAACTAGTCTTAAGTGAGATTGTCACTTCACTTTCATGATGAAGGTGAGATTGTAGACCTATTTAAGGTAACTAAGGGAAGTTATAATAATATAATGGTGAGTCATTGAAAGAAAGGATGTATCATAAGTTACCCTTCATGATGATTCATATTTTCAAGTGTTTATGAGAATAATAAAATAAAATACCATCTAGAATCAAGTTACAAAATTTTGCAAAGTCAGATTTATAAACACATAAGATTGAAGAGATGTCACCAAGATGTAATGGAGGATGAGAATGAAATTTATGAAGGGAGTATGGAATAGGCCATGTGTCAAGATATAACCTATAACTTCTCTTTTGGAGTTAATTTATAACTCCATAAATAATTTAGTTTCAAGGTCTCAAGAGTGAATCATTAAAGACAATGAAGTTTCTCCTCACTACCTCTCAAGAGATGACCATCATCATACCATGTAAACACATGAAAGTGAGGAGTTATATGACTATTTTATTTCTTAATCTCTTGTTTTTTAAATAACTAATGATTGGATGACACTTTTCATGGAATTTTTCAATGTCTTTTCTATCTCCCTTCTCTCATTTCTCTTTTAGTATTACCTTGAATGGCATTATATAGATCCTCCACTTGAGGATGGTGAATCCCTACTCCATTTTAAGAGTATGAATGATTAAAATGCTGATTTTTGCCTCCTCTTATGGTTATTTTTACTATTAACTTATGGGTGATTTATTTTTTTATGTAATAATTTAGATTCTATAGCTTGAGTCTCACTCCTTTACCTCCATGCAGCTTTATATTCCTCTTATAGGTTGTAAATAGTGTCATCAGGGGTTAAGTGTGGATTAAAAATGGTAAGTATCTTCCCTCCTAGTCTTCTAATGCCTTACCTATCTACAAAACATTGATGTAATATAAATATTTCATGATAGGTCAGTCCTATAGTTTATTATGCACTTAAAAATGTGTGGTGGTGGTCATAAATTTGGTGAATCACCTCCTTATTTTGTTTACTTTCTTTCCCCCTCTTCCTTTCCCTTGAAAGTTATAGGTTTAGTAGTAATTTAGGTGATAAAATTAAGGGATCTATCCCTATCTATATATTTACCTCATTGATTAGGGCACCCATAGTATTAATGTGTCTCTATGATATCACTCAAATGAGTAAGTCTTGAAAAAGCTACTCAAGGGTGCAATTTAGATTGATAATAGTTCTAACATGCCTAGTGGGATAAGTATTTACATCTATTGAATATTTTTTGATGTTAGACTTTAATACATCAACATTTGGAGGTATGAACACAAGTTTCAATGGTTACTCTAAGTGAACCATAGTATTTTAATTATCCCAAGTACATAGAAGAGACAAATTGGTATGTATTCTTAATCTTTATTTGGTTGAAATATATCTTCTATACCTTCATGTCCTTATTATCAAACTAATAATGTTCATTTATTCACCCTAATTAACCATCAATCAAAAACATATAATATTTATCATTAATTTTACCGCAACATAGCCTCTTTGATAGCCTACTTATCCTTATACTTAGCCTTATCAAAATTATGTTGTCCCTAGTCAGTATAGTCATAATCCTACTCAATCTCTATTAAAACTCAAACAAAATCTATTTGAACATGAAATAAAAATGAGATATATTAATAGAGAATAGGATTTTGGTATAATTATCCATATCCCTTCCATTTAGAGTGAAATCATTCATATAAGGAAGGACTTCTTACAACTAGTTAGGAGTAAGTGGGTAACTATTGAGAGGAACAAACATAAAATACATATCAATGACATATTAAAGACAATAGGTTTAATTTATTGTATAAATAATAGGTTGGTTCTTTAATAGAGGCATGCAATTTAATATAATTAATCTTATGTGCTCTCTCCTACCCTAAAAGTCTTCTTTTACTCCCAACATGGCCCAAGTTGTAACATACCCTCAAGAAAATTCTAAGTATATACAAGCTCCACCCCCTCTTCCTCAAGAACCTAAAACCATTCCATCATAGAGAAATTATCATAATATGACCCAGAATTACATCATGCCAATCCTTAAGAAATAACCTTCTCCCATGTCTATCCAAAATCAAAAAAGGAGAGGGTAGTAGAGGTCAAACCAAGAGAGTCTTCAAGTCTCCCAAATCCTTCACCAACCCCTCAAGTTGGAGTATTTAATGAAGACCAAGGTATATAAAAATGTGAGGGGTTGATTTCTACCTCAATGATTATAATTAAGAAGTCTTAGCACAAAATTATCTTCCCCTTCTCCAAGATCTCCCAAATAAGTCCTTTAAAGTCCCAAGTTGGAAAGATACCCTCTCAAGATTTAAACAAGATAATGATCTCTCTACTAGAGAGTTGTCAATGATGTCATGGTGATGTCATGAAGGTGTCATAATGAGTGGATTAAGAGAATTGATAGTATATATTGTAAATACAAATTGTGTAATGTGCTTGTCTTAGTATGCTTGATGTTGGCTTAGTTGATCTTCAGAGTTTGACATGGCTAAAGATGTTAAAGAATGAGTATGGAGTGTTAATCATGTGAAATGGGTCCTATAATAGTTTTTATATGATTTGGGTGATTGTGTGCATGAGTGGATTTCATCTGGTTGATCATAGTTTTCATCTAGATACTTTGGGTTTAGTGGCAGAAAATCTGAGGAGGTAGTTTGATAATGTCACCATGGCCACATGGGAATGAGTCAAGGGGAGTTGGTCATATGGTTTTGATCACATTAGTACCTAGTTTTTATGCACCAAATATAAAAGTCATGCATTTAATTTTAGACAAATATATGAAGGTAAAAATTTGGCTTCACATTTAGAATTCATTATTTTCCCATGCTTAACCAAATTTGCATATGGCCAGAAAGAGCCAAGTAAGCATGTTGATAAGGTTAGTATTCACATGTGTGAAGGTGTCAAGACAAAATTATCATATAGGTTTGTTCATTTGTATGCCTATTCTATTTATTCTAAATTTTATATCATGTGATGTAGCATGTTAAAAGATATGCATATGCAAATTTAGGCTTCTAAGTAGTTTGACTATGTTTTCCCATACTTAGCCAATTTTTTAATGATCTAAGAAGAGGTGAGTGATAATTTTGATGGTGGAATATATTGTACATGTAAAGGTTTAAAAATGAAATGATCTTATGCATTTTTATATTTTTTATCTTAGTTTGGTTTCACTAAATTTTATATCATGTACTGAAGTGCAATAAAAGTTATGCATGCTCAAAGTTGGCCTCTAAGGTAGGTTTTGACATAGCTCTATGACAAAAGATTTTGAGAATGATTTTTAATGTAATTATATCTCACATGCATGAGGGTTATAGGAGTTGTTTGTTATATGTTAGATTATCCTATGTGAGGATGTCATCTAGTCCAAATCTGAGATCATGTGTCTAAGCAAAAAACAAGTTAATAAGGTTCAAAGATGGCTACTTAGGCAGATAAACAAGGTTCTCATACTTAGTCATTTCTACACAAGTTAAAGTTTTATTAAGATCTATGGTACGAATTTTTCTAAGAAGTTAGGAAGAAAAAAGATGAGAATAGGTGTATGTTGTTTAATGACTGAGTAAAGGTACATTTTAAGGATCCAATACTGAGAAAGTGTTTGTATAGATTTATCTAATGGTGAGCATTGATATTTAAAGACTTGGTTGATCCGTAGAGATCAATGGAGTGTGTTGATTCAAGATTTCAAGATTTCATGAGATGAGGTCAAAGTGACTAAGGCTTAAAATTTGGCATTGGTTGACTATGTGTTAAAGATAAAACAATATTGATGGTGATTATTCAATCTAATTAGCAAAGACATGAGATGATTGAAAAGTTTCTAGAGTTTAATTGTAATTATATGAATTCAAATATTTGAATTTAACACAGGGAAAAACCAAAGCTCTATATTTTGTCCATATCTTTTGATAGAAGTCAATTTTTCTAGTGCTATAAAAATAAAATATGAAGAGGAATCCATGGTGTATCTAGTGAACCTAATTTAAAGATGTGAAAGTGAGTACAGTCAAAGATATTAATTTTCAAAGTTGACTATGTGTTCATGTGTATTCTGCAAGTGACCCAAGAAGGATATTTGAGTTCATTTTGATGTTGTTTCAATGTCTCATAATGAACTAGCTATTGTGAAGTGTTATAGACTCCATAAGGATTATTTATGTGGATTTTGGAGTTGTGATAAATCTTTCTTGAGTATGAAAAATGCTTAAGAAGTTGATTGATGTTTGGTAATGGTGTTCCTATATATAAGATCTCTATTTGAGTTGTTTGAACATACATAGAGGTGAGATAAGATGACTATGATCATTTGAGTATGTCAAAGGGAACATAAGGAATGGACTCATGCTTTTGAAAGTGGTCTTATGTTCTTATTTGTTTGATGATGTGCTAAATTGGTGAGTAGGTCTCCATGAGACCTATACGAGATACAAAAGCCTTATTAAAAGGTGTAACTACTTAAGGGTGACCCATAGATGATATAAACAACCTATGAAGATTATTTTGAGATATGTTTTCTTGTGAGAGATGCCTTAAGGGCTAAGGCATGCCTAATGGCTGACCAAGGTAGTGATTATCAAGATTGCTCTATAAATAGTGAAATCAAAGAGGGTGATTTTTAGACTTTGAGCATGAGACTAAGGAGAGATTTGAGAGAGGTTTGTGTGTGTGTTTTATGGAGTGAATCAAAGGTAGAATTACCTGAGGATGAGTTCAATATCATAATAGATTTAGTACTATTTTTATGACCTATAGGTCATAATTCTATTGGTAGAATAGTTATCTTGTAGATTGAATGTGAGCAAAGGTAAAGAGTGATAAGTAGAGGTTCATCATCAGGTGTTACAAACATTAATTTAGAGGTGGATGTGTTCATATGTGTTATTTTGATAGTTTAACATCTAAGGTGGTTACATCCTCCTTTCAAGGTAAAACTTGCTAAAAAGTTTGGTTGTTGTTGTAACTCAGTTAGATAGGTATGGTATCACCTTATGGGATTGCAGTCTTACTAAATAGGGATAGTAGTTATTTGATCATTTATAGATGGTATAAATTAGTTATTTTCATTATATGAAAGTATTCCAATTGTAGGTTCTAGTGGGTTTTATTCCCCAAGAGGTTTCCCATGTATGCCATATGTTATGTGATTGATCTTGCATTATCTCTCTTGCTCATTTCTATGAACGATATGTATGCTTCATGAATGCATATGGTAAATAATAAAGTATTTGTAAAGATAATAATTGAAGTTAGAGTTATTTGGGATCATTGATTCATCACCCATCTCAATGATTATACCCATAGCAATTATTATCAGAGTAGGTCCTTTGGTAAAGGCTTAAAAACTTGAAGGTGATCCAAGGTACAATATGGGTAGTCATCAACAAGATTTATATACTAATATTCAATGGATCCAATTATGCTTTTTTAAGTGCAAGGATGAGGACATATATTATGTCCCTAGGGTTTGATGTATGGAAATCTATTATGGATGGTTATATGGTGATGAATGTTATCATTTGTGGTCTTTTAGATATTGAATACACTGAGTTAATCCATTATACATTTGCTAAAGAGATATGGGACAAAATTAAGATAATTTTTGAAGGAGATTAAAAGGTCAAGCTTGCTAAGTTACAAACTCACAAAAGGCAATTTGAAAGTATCAAGATGAAGGAAGAAGATTCTATGGTATCCTTTCTAAAAAAATTGGTGATACTATGAACATCATCAGAAGTCTTGAAGAGGAAACTATAGTCCAAAAGGTATTAAATTCTTTATCTCTCAAGTTTGATCCAAAAGTATTTACTATATAAGAGAGTCATGATCTTACTCAATTGAATATGGGTCAATTTCATGGCACCCTTATGAAATATAAGATGAGAATAAATGATGATATACCACCAAAGAAGGAAGATACATTCAAGATAGAGATGAATCCTAAGAATAAGTTCCAAGGTAATAAATATAAAGAGGATGGCATATATGACATTGATGAGGATGAACTAATTACTTTGATTACTAGGAAATTGAACATAGGTTCAAGGAAGTATAAGGGTAAAATACACTTCAAATGTTTCAATTATGGAGAGATAGAACATTTTACTCATAAGTGCCCTCATAAACATGAAAATACTAATGATGAAGATCATGGTGAAGGAAAAGAAGACATATAAGAAGAAGGGATTAAAAATATATAACAACAAGAAGAAGTCCTTCAATAACAAGAAGAGTCTTTACACCAAAGAAGATTGTAGCTCATTAGATGAGAGTGAAGATAATGACTCAAAATACAATCATGAAGATAATGGCCCTACTAAAGATGAATCTATATTCATGGTTGATGAAGGAAGTTGATCACATTAGGAGTATACTTGGATTGGTCCAGATGATGATGAAGATGAGGTGGACTATGAGATAGTTTTGATGAATGCTCTTGAAGAACTAAAGATTAAGAAGAAGATTAGTAAGAAGATGAAATATAAACTCAAGGAATATGAGGACAAATTCAGTGTGTATGAGGCAATATTTAATGAAGACACAAATGAGAATGAAGATATGATTAAGCATCTCAACTATCAATTGGAAATTCTATCTACAAGCCTAAAAGCTAAAGAAGATGAATGTTCAAGGTATGTTTCTAAAAATGAGTCTTTGAAATCTGAGCTAGAAAAGATAGCTAGTAAGGTGAATAAATTTGTGAGATTTGAAATGAAATCATGTGAACTATACAACATTATGAGTGGTCAAAATCATGTTAGTGATATAACTGGTCTTAGATATGAATAAGAATAAAATAATGTTACTCAAAATAAGATGAAGACTAATATGAACCAAAATAATCATACTTTGAAGACAAATCATTAGACAAGGACTAAATGTGCTGGTATAATGAAGATAAATAAGATCAAATAGCCAAATTCCATGAGGTATGAAAGATTTAATGGTTATTGTTACACATGTAATCAATTTGGTCATAGGGATAGAGAATGCAAGAGACATATTAGAAATGAGTTTGCATGGGACTATGTTTGGGTTCATCAGTCAAAAGGAGTGAGGAAAATTCAGTTATTTAATTTTCATGACATATGACATGTTTTAAATTTCTTTCCAAATAAGGTAAGGTAATATACGTTTCTTATAAAAGGTATGGTGTGTTATAATTGTGAATACAGAGGTCACATTACTAGGTTCTGCAAGCAAAGGTCTATAAGTCAAGATAGGTTTAATCAAGATCATAGAGTGAAAGGAAGAAGGCATGGTAACTCATGGAAGCCAAAGGTGAAAAGTGTGAGTCATGATAAGACTATAGGTCCAAGTAATTTTTTTGATATGATAGAGAATGATTCAGAAGTTGAAGAATTCTAAGGACTCTCATTGTCTACTCATGTTGAGAATGAAGAGATCAAGATTAAAGAAAAAACCAAGGTACTAGTTGAAGCTAGTCTTGAGGTATGTATGGATCCAAGTGAACATAATAATATTGATGAGCATGTATCATGCAAATAACATCATTTTTTTGTGCCTAAGGAAGAGGTTCCAAGATGCAAGGCAGATTTTATAAATGAAAGGTATGTCATAAATCTTTATTGTCTTTATGTATTATCAATCTAATTATAGAATAAAATTATAATGTTTTAGAGGTTAAGCATGTTTCTTCTCTTAAGACTAAAAAAAGAAGAAGAACTATAAGCATCAGATGACCAAGGAGGAGAAGGAATATTAGGAGTTGTGGGAAACTCCTAGTTTCACACTATGGTAGAGCATTGTGGTGTAGAGGAGGTCTCTCTTTATGCTTCTTAAGAGACTCCTTCTAGTGTATAATCATGTTTGTGTGCTCAATATGATAATTTAAATTAGAGAAGGTCTTTGGTTAAGGAGGAGTAACATGTTTATGAGCCTATTTCAGTTGTTTGTGAAGGAGTTATAGTACAAAGTTAGAATGGGTGGTTCTAGATGGCTTAATAAGATTGATGAAAATGTCAAGAAGATTTTGATGATCATAAAGGTATATGCACTTCTTTGTGATGTGATCTAGGTTCCATTTATGTCGTTTGAAGGAATTTTTGAGTCAAATTGAAGATTTTGAGTGCTCTCCAATTTCTCAATTTTTGGCTTAAGGGCGAGTAGGCCTAAAATGGGTTATAGTAATTCAATGATCCTAATGGTGTGGAAGCTCAAATTTTGGTCTATAAATTTTTAATGGTTATCTTTAGGTGTACAAGAAATTTTAGAGGTGGATATTGACTGGAAGGTGCTCTGTTGACCTTGTTTGTTTTAAGATTCTAGGGTTTTGGGCTCTGATAGAAAAATGGTTTTATTTTTGAATTGAGGTATGAGGCTTATTAATTATTTTAATGGGCCAAATATGTGTTAAAATTAATTTTCATATATAATTTAAGTTTTTTGGATCTCAAATTATGCAAGTTTTTGTCAATATGGAGGATTAATTGGCTAGTAGTTTTGTGAATGAAGTATGTCATAGAGGATGAGATTGATGATGGAAATTGGTGTGCTTGAGGGGGAATGTGAGAGTGCTCCAAATATGAATTTTTAGGTATTGAATATGTATCTAATAAAATTTTTGGGCTTTGAAATTTCCAAGTAGGGCGACAAGAAGGCTAGATAGGCCTAGTTTGAAGAAGAGTGATTTATGATCAATTTCTCCAAAAGAGAGAGGTATGTTTGTTTCAATGAGAGTTATCAAGTTGGTTTATTACATGTTTCCTATTTTTTTAGTGGAATCAATTTATGCTGGTGGTCCTTGAAGTTGTTTGAGAGAGAAGGTTTGTAAGCCTATATGATGGTTCCTCATGGTGTACAGAGATCTGAAGATGTTCAAGTGATGTAATGGCCCAAAAATCTTAGGGGGATCCCTCTCAAATTATTCTTGATGTGTTCCATCATATTTATATGGTTTTTTGTGTTCTTTCTTCATTAGTTTTAGTTCTTAGTTAAAGAGAGTGTTGGTACGAAACAAGCAAGAGGAAGTTGTCAAGATAAGTAGAAGTAGGATCAAGGTTAGGGGGAGTTTGTATGATATTTGTAAGATGGACTTTTCCTATTTTGATAGTCCTTTTATCTACTCAAGATAATTTGGTGCCCACTTTATCTTTATGTCAAAGGGGGAGAAAGTTCCTGTTGTGGGAGTACTTGAAGAGAGATAAGGTGAGATGTATATTGATATATAAGATGGTTGTTGACATCAATGAAAAATGGGGAGATTATTGAAGAGTTTATAGTGATTTCATGGTGATGCCATGAATATATCCTAGTGAGTAGATTAAGATCCTTGATAGCCTATGTGATAATTACAAAGTGTGTAATCTACTTGTCCTAATATGATTGATGTTGGCTTAGTTGATCTTCAAAGTTTGACATGGCTAGAGATTTTTAGGGATCAATATGTAATATTAAGCATGTAAAATGGGTATTATAAGAGTTTTTATATTCTTTGAGTGCTTATGTGCATGATTGGATTTAATCTAGTTGATCATGGATTTCATCTAGCTGATCATAATTTTCATCTAGATACTTTGGGTTCAGTGGTAAAAAATTTGAGTAGGCAATTTGATGAGATCACCATTGCCACATGGGAATAAGTCAAGGGGAGTTGGTCATATGGTTATGATCACATTAGTCCCTAGTTATTATGCACTATATCTCAAAGTAATGCATCAAATCATGGTTAAATATATGAGGGTACAAAGTTAGCTTCTCAATCAGAATTCATTGTTTTCCCATACTTAGCTAATCTGCATATGGCCAAAAAGAGCCAAGTAATCATGTAGATAAGGTTAGAATTCACATGCGTGTATGTGTCAAGACAAAATGATCATATAGGTTTATTCATGTTTGTGCCTAGTTTATTTGTACTAAATTTTAGATTATGCAATGTAGTGCATTAAAAGATATGGATATGTAAAGTTAGGCTCCCAAGTAGTTTGATTGTGTTTTCCCATACTTAGCCAATTTTTCAATGAGGCAAGAAGAGCCAAGTGATCATTTTTATGGTGGCATATATTGTACATGTGAAGGTTTCAAGAGGAACTAATATTATGGTTTTGTTTAGTTTTGATCTTAGTTTATTTGCACTAAATTTTAGTTCATGCACTAAAGCATAGTAGAAGTTATGCATGTTCAAATTTGGCCACTCAAGTAGGTTTTGACATAGTTAGCTCTATGACAGAAGATTTTGAGAATGATTTTTAACGGAATTATATCTTGCATGCATAAGGGTTATATGATCTATTTTTTATATAGTTGGATTCTCCTATGTGAATAAATTATCTAATCTAAATTTGAGATCATGTGTCTAAGCATAGAAGAATTTAATAAGGTTCAAAAATGGCTACTCAAGTAGATAAGCAAGGTTCTCATACTTAGTCATTTTTCATAAGTTAAAGTTCAATCAAGATCGGTGGTGCACATTGTTCTAAGAAGTTAGGAAGCAGTGAGATGAGGGAAGGTCCATAATGTTTAATGGCTAAGAAAAGGTACATGATAATGATCCAAGGGTGAGTGGGTTTTCATACATATTGATCAAATGGTGAGCATTGATAGTTAAAGACCTGGTTGATTTGTAGAGATTGATGGAGTGTGTTGATTCAACATTTCAAGATTTCATAAGATCAGGTCAAAGTGATTGAGGTTTAATGTTTGGCATTGGAAGACTAAGTGTTAAATATTGAACAAGATTGATGGTGTGTATTTGATATGAGTAGCAAGGACATGAGATGATTTCAAAGTTTCCAAGTTTAACTATCATCGTTTGAATTCAAATATTTCAATTTAATAGAGGGAAAACTAGAGCTTTGTATTTTATACATATATTTTGATATAAGTTAAATTTGTTATTACTGTAAAAATAAAGGATGAAAAACACTCCATGTTGCATATAATGAACCTAATTTGAAGATTTGAAAGTGAGTATAGTCAAAGATATTAATGTTCAAAGTTGACTATGTGTTGGTGCTTGTTATGCAAGTGACCTGAGAAGGATATTTGAGCTCATTTTGATATTGTTTCGATGTCTCATGATGAATTGGCTATTATAAAGTGTTGTAGATTCTATGAGGATTATTTGTGTGGATTTTGGAGGTGTGATAAATCTATCTTGAGTATGAAAAATGCTTAAGAAGTTGATTGTATGTTTGGTAATGGTGTTCTTGTGTATAAAGTCTCTATTTTAGTTATTTGAACATATGTAGATGTGAGATAAGATGATTATGATCATTTTATGATGTTAAATGGGACATAAATAATGGACTAATGATTTTTTAAGTGGTCATATGTTCTTAGTTTGTTTGATGATGTGTTAAATGTGTGAATAGGTATCCAGTAGACCTATAAGAGCTATATTGGCCTTATTAAAAGGTATAACTACATAAGGGCGACCCATAGATGCTATGGATGACATATGAAGATTTTTTTGAGATTTATCTTTGTTTGAAAGATGACTTAAGGGATAAGGCATGCCTAATGGCTGATCAAGGTAGTGATTATCAACATTGTTCTATAAATAGTGAGATCAAAGATGGCGATCTTTAGAATTTGAGCATGAGACTAAGGAGATATTTGAGAGAGGTTTGTGTGTGTGTTTTATGTAATTAATGAAGGGTATAATTCCTTAAGGATGAGTTGAATATTATAATATATTAAGGACTATTTGTATTACCTATAAGTCATAATTATATTGGCGAAATAGTGCTCTTGTAGATTGAGTATGAGCAAATGTCAAGAGTGACAAGTAGAGGTCCATCATCAAGTGTTATAAACATCAATTAAAATTTGGATGTGTTTATAGGTGTTACTATGGAATCTTAGCATCTAAGGTGGTTACAACCTCTTTGCAAGGTGAAACTTGATAAAAAGTTTGGTTTTTGCTATATCTCAAAGAGATAGGTGTGGTAGCACCTTGTGGTATTATAGTATCACTAAATAGGGATTGTAGTTCTTTGGTCATTTTTAGATAGTCTTAATTGGTTATTTTTATTATAGGATAATAGTCTAGTTGTAGATTTTAATGGGTTTTATTCCCCAAGAGGGTTTCCCATGTATGTCATTTGTTATGTGATTGATCTTGCAATGTCTCTCTTTCTCATTGTTATGAATGATGTGTATGCTTCATGAATGCTTATGGTAACTAATTAAGTGTTTGTGAAGATCATAATTGAATTTGGAATTATTTGGGCTCATTGATTCACCCCCACTCTCATTGATTGTACCTCTAAAACTCTTTTTACCTCCCACCCCCTCATTTTATGAAGGAGAACCTATTATATGGAGTGAATAAGATGTAAATCCATCTGAAAAAGAGAGTTTGTCAAGAAAGGATGATAAAATGATATTTCTTTTAGATCTTGATGAAAAATAGTCAACTACAAGTGAGCTTAAAGAAGGCTATGAGGAGAGTGATTGAAGTGTGTATGATGAATAAATCCTCATGGACAATCCTTTTTGTCAAGAGGAAAGAAAATTATAGTCTTCAGAGATGAGAAGAAAGATGATATTGATGAAATATTATAATGTAACATGGTAGCAACCTCTATTCAAAGTGATAGTCATGAAGAGTATGAAGAAGAAGATTCTAATTAGGTAACATGGAAAATATTATACCATGATTTCATGAAATAATTTGAGGTGCTTACAAAAATTAACACTAACATGAAGTTACAAAAATTGATAGATCCCAAAAAGAGGAAAATTTAGGTTTGAAACAAGAAAATCATGGTGAATTAGACCTTGGGTGGGCATATTAACTTCCATTATACATGGAAGAAGAGGAAGACCAATCTAATTGTCATGGTTTGAGTCTTGACTATTAAGTTTAAGATGATCATGTAGTAGTAAGTGAAGTTGTAGCAGACCCTAAAAGAGATTATTTTCCCCAACATAGATAGGATAAAGTTTTGATTGATGATGTAATAACCCTTAGTGAGTAAAGAACAAATCTACATGAAGTTAGGTTGAATTTATCCTATGATTACATTGAGACGATTGAAGCCTTGGACTTTTTTTTATCCCTAAAGAGAAAGGTAAATATGATATTTAAGTTGATATCCCTTAAAGTGATCAAGAGGAATTTGTCTTTTGGGAAGAACTAGATTTTTTTATTCAATCTTGGATAGTAGACTTGGATCTTCAAATGAGGATATTGGTCAAGTGGTTTTCAAGATAGAAGAACATGTTCAAGAAGAATTTGATTAGGGTACACTTAAATAAAAACATGATAAAGCTAGATATTATTACTTGGATATACCTAAAGATTTGGAACAACTTGTAGAAGTTGGCAAGCTAATTAACATATCTCAAGATGTCATGGGAGACTAAGAGAATGATCCTAATGAGTCATCAAATAATAATTTTGTAGATATAACCACATTACAATATTGTCCTAGTGTTGAAAAGCAACATGAATGAAGCATCAAAAATCAAGGAATTTTTTTATATGTTGGAGGTATGTTTGCTTCAGTTATTTCCTTTGGAGGCAAGCAAGGGAGGTTAAAAAGTAGAGAAGAAGATGATCCAACTAAGGAACTATCCAAAAAATATCTTAATACTCATCCTTCTTAATCTCATGAAAATATATAAGGACTTCCACTTTTGATCTAGGAGAATTAGACCTTGAAGGTTAGTTGTATATAGTAGTTTCTTGTGTTTATTTTCGATAAGTGTTTATTAGCATAGTGTGTGTTTTGTTTTGTTTTGTTTGGTTTTGTTTTTGGTGTGTTTATTTATTGTTTATTGTGTGTGTTCAAGGTAGATGGTAATTTCATCCTTTTCAAGAGTATTATATTAATCTTTCAAGGTATAAGTCATGTTTGGGTTGAGTTGAGATGACCCCATATCCCAATGGATACAAGAAGGCTACTAGTTGAGGTGCATATAAAGCAAACTACCTATATGAGTCACCAAACATGTTAGCCAAAATGGCTACCATAGGGAATTTTATTTCAAAAAAATATATTTTAATCCTTATTTAACTTTGTTAATATCCTTTTTAGGGTGTTTTTATTAGCCTAGAGGTCATGCATTGTCATAGGAAGGTGTCTTGTTAAGTATCTTTGGTCATTTCAAGGTCTCTTACAAGTTTTAGCTAAGGAGAGTGAGTCAAAACACCTGGTCTTATCATCAATCCCCTTCACTAGAGTCTTAAAACATTTTTTTGGAGAGATTAAAGTAAATTTGGAAATTTTAAGATAATGTTGAGGTAGTTAAGATGTCATTTATTATAATGTTGAAGTGACTTCAGTAAAGAACATCTAGCATGAATATTTACACCATGCAAAATAAGGTCACTTAAGGCCATGTAGCACTCATGAAAGGTGATTTCATACCTCATAAGATCTATATAAGTTAAAAATGTGTCAAAACATTCATTTCCAATGTATATCAAGTTGTAACTATCTTTTGTTCTTTGATTCAACTCCATTTATGGCTTAATGTGAAGTGTTGGCAAGAAAAGGTAGGTGGAAGGAGTTTTTTACATTACATTTTCTATATGAATGTTATGTAAAAATTCTTGAATGTCTCACATAGGGATCCAATAGGAAACTCCTTCAAATTATCAAAATCCATTGTATGAAGAAATCATTCTAAAGATTTTTTGCAATTTTATATGCTAGAACAAATTTCCTCCAACTAGGTAGATCAGGGTTCAAGGTGGTGAAAATTATTCACCATGTTATCCAACCTCCATATCAAAATTCATTATTAAGAGATTTTTATAGGTCCAAATAGGTAGATTTTTTTTTCAAGCCTTCCATTGAGTTCTTGATAGCTTAAGGAAGGACAAACGGTTTGAGGATGGTGCACATAGGAGAGAGAGAGAGAGAGAGTTAGAACCAAATTGATTAGGGGTTTATGGGGGACCTTATTCCCTTAAAACCTATGTCAATATTTTAGGTTTAAGGGAGCCTAGATATAGGAATAATTTTTAACAAAATAAGGTGTCGTAAACCCTTGTAAAACCCTATAAACTCAATTTTCTCACTTTTGAAGGTATTTGAGAGCTTTTTGTTGAAAGATATTGGTTTAATGAGTTATTTTAGGTTATAATAAACCATATTATACCATATTAAATAAAATTTTCCATGCATTTATATATTTAATGTGAAGTTACAGGGCTGTAGAGTATGAATATGCTGGTTATGAGTTAGTTTGGAATTGTTTGAAGGGTTTGGGTCTTATGAAGGAAGTCAAAGAACATGAGACACATTTTTTTTAGTTCATATTATATATTATATTATTATTTAGGTTTACTTCCATTCCCAAAGTTATTTTCTTGTACCAACCCAAAGGGGAAATCCTCAAAATAAAACTACAGGACTATGACATGAATAAAAGATGTTTTATATGTGCTTGTGAATGCTTGTTCTCAGGAGTGAACTTCAACTAAGATAAAAGGATAAAAAATATATCCTATAGACCTTTATCTAACTAATAATTATGTTGTAAATCTTATGTAACTATTTCAAATCAAAGCCAAAAGAGGTAATGTTGACCTACAGGTTTGTAGACCTATAGGTCAAAATTTAACCTTAAAACTTGTAGTGAAGTGTAGATGGGCTTATGAAGATATTTTAATATGATATAATCCTTAATAAAAACCATTAATAAGCCTTGAGTTCAATTTTTCAAGTCATATATGAAGAGATAGATCATTTACAAACACCAAGTATGCAGTTAAGGTATAGATTTTGTGTTTTTATAGGTGAACAAATCATAAGAGGATCATTGGTAAGCATCCATACCTACTCACATTCTTTAAATTCTATAAATGGAAAATCACATTATTTGAATTCTATAAATGGTAACTAATAGGTATCCCTAATTCTCATAAGGTCTCAAGTTGTGAAATATATAGGTTTCCATGAGAATGTCGTAGGTTCTAGGTCTAGAGGTAGATTTTATCATTATCTTCATAAGCATAAGTTATTAAAGGATAGAATAATTTGATTAAATATCTTTCACAAGTGTATATAGGTTTTATATGTTATTTTATCATGATCATTATAAAAATTTATAACTCTTAAGACCCAAGTAAGCACCTACAAGTCTAAGAAGGCCTCAGACCCTCATTAAGCGTTTGCAGACCTAAAATGGACTTCCAAGACCCTAATAAAACCAAATGGAATTATAATACTCTAAATATACCTAAATAAATAGTTCATTAAATATACTATAGTTCCTATAACATTTAATATTCTTAGGAGAATATCATAGAATGAAAAAACACAAAACATAGTCAAGAAAGCTAAATCCCTTCTTAACCCCTACAAATGTGAAAGTTGGATTGAGGGGGGAAAACATTAAATATCACTCAAATAACAATTTTAAATTTTTATAAATAAATAATTATACCTATAGGAAGTATTCCTAGGAAAAAATGAGCTCAAAATGGGTCATTCCAACCTAAAAAGCTAATCTAGGTGTTCAAACATAGGTCTACCACTTGAGATACTACCTTCTCATGCTCAGATATTCTATGATGAATTGAATGGGACAAAAAAATACTAGGGATAGTTTAATAACATTATTAACTCAAACTTGGTGGCATTATTCATAGGTTTTAAGGCTTAGTCTTGATGAATGATCGCTAAGAAGATGGAGTGCTTACAAGTTGCCAAGAGACCAAAAAAGATCGATGACTTGAATGATTTATTGGTGACTCTAATTAGATATATATACCTTAAAAAAAATTATGAAATTTTAAATTCTTATGGTAATCCATGGGAGAAATAATTTGGCATTTGTGAAGGAGAAAGTGAGTAAAAAAGGGCCTAAAACTATAGTGTTTGACTAGTTTGCATGGTTTTGGATTCATTAGAGTATTTAAATTAGTTAGGGACATATCTTGAGATTATTTATATTTAACATGACATATTAAATACTATTTCATGATATATAATTTTTATTGGATAGGTTTTCAAATAATAACTATCCTTAAGTGAGAATGTCACTTCATTTATATGATGAAGATGAGATTATAGACATGTTTAAGGTCACTATGGGAAGTTTCAAGAAGATAATGGTGAGTGATATAAGGAGATAATTTATCCCTATTTAACCTTCATTATTATTAATATTTTTAGTTTTTTATGAGAATAATCAAATTAAATATTGTCTAAAACCAAGTTATAAAAGACTACAAAGTCAGATTTGCAGACACACGAGCTTGAAGAGGTGTCACCAAGATGCAATGGAGGAGATGAATGAAACATAGCAAGGGAGTATATAATATAATATGTGTAAATTTATAACCTATAAAATCTCTTATATAATTGACTTGTAACTTCGTTTAGAGAGAAGTTAGTTTCAAGGTGTCAAGAGTGAAACATTGAAGACAATGAAGTTTCTCCTTACTACCTCTTAAGAGACGATCATAATCATACCATGTCAAAAAATGAAAGTGAGGAATTATATTATTTTTTTATTACTAAATATATATTTATTTTAACTAATTAATTATTTTATGACACTTTTCATGAACTTTCTCAACATCCTTTCTATCTCCCCTCTCTCATTTCTCTAAAAGTACTACCTTGAATGGTATTGTATGGATCCTCCACTTGAAGATGGAAAAGTCATACTCCTTTATAATAATATGAATGAATACAAGAATAATTTTTTTCTCATCCTATTATTTTATTTAGTGTTAAATTTTGGGTGATTTATCTTTGTATATGATCATTCAATTTTATGTAGCTTGTGTCTCACTCCTTTACCTCCATACAGCTTTATTTTCCTATTACATGTTGTAGATAGTATCATCAGGGGTTAAATATGGATTATAAGTGGTAATAATCTTCCATAATAGTATTTAAATTCCTTACATATCTATAAAACATCAATTAAATATAAATTATTTAGGATTAGTATATGATAGGTCAGTCCTATAGTTCACTATGCACTTACAAATGTGTGGTAGTGGTCATAAATTTGGTGCATCACCTCCTTGTTTTTTTTTAAATTTTTCCCCTCTCCTTTCACCTTGAAATTAATAGGTTCAATATTAATTTTAGGTGATATCATCAAAGGATATATCCCTATCTATAGATTCACCTCATTGATTAGGCCACCTGCTATCTAAAGGTGTATTTATGCTATCAAGTAAATGAGGAAGGATTGAACGATCTCCTCAAGGGTTCAATTTTGATTGATAATAGTAACCTAGCCTAATGTGTAGAGATAAGGTTTGGGATATAAATATTAATACAAATCATGGGTACAATATCTAGATACATCAAATGAAAGGTGATAGAAAAAATAGTAATACCTAGGTGGTCACATTTTAATACAGGGAACATTATGTATAACATAGTTGCATCAAGATTCATAAAGTATCATCAATTAAAGTGTCCACATGTCAACATAAGTGTCCAATTAGATAGAAATAATATTTAAAAAATTGGCTCATAAATATCAAATAGCCTATTTCCACACTTATACATCTTAAATCTATTTGTCCATAATTTCATAAGATATGTATTTTTTACTCTTCATAATTATGTAATCAAAATAATTTTTAGCATTATACTTTCCATAATTATAATTTTTCTTAATTTACCATTAAAATATAATATCATTAATTAAATTATTTATTTGGCCTAGATTTGAATAATAGTTTACTTCACTTTTGAATACTCTATTCCTCTTAACCCTTAAGTTTTCAAAATGGGTCAAACACTATTCCCCTAGAATGACATTATTAATAATTACTAAAATGTTAAAAATTAAATTTATGTTAAATATATAATTTCATTCACAAGTTAAATTTTTATTAAGTCACAAATAATGTCATATTAGCATAAAATCCATTGAATGCTCACTTTTTGAATGCATCGATGTTCCATCCATGGGGTTTCATCTACTCTTACACTTGATCAGTGGACTTAAATTTTTACATATTCTCTTTAAAAAAACTAAATGTAAAATTTATTGAGGTGTGAATAAAAAAACTACAAGCTAAATTGTTTTTAAAAACTTGTGAAGTTGAAAGTAACATGTTATACACATATTAGTCCCAAACAATGTGTCACCAAGTTCTCTTGACTTATTTTTTATTGGTGGGCTTTGTCATAAATAATTTAGACCCCTATATTAATAATAAAACTTAAAAAAATCAAATTAATTAATATAAATAAATTAAAAAAAAAACATGATATGGTTTTATTTTCTATAATTACCAACATCCTATTTTTTATCCTATTTGTGCCACTATTTGCATAATTTTTTCCATGGAGTTTCACTCATGACTAGAGGTTGATGGATTACTCTATCCTCATGTGTATTACCCATACAATTATCCTAAACATTAAATATTTTATAAATTAATATAAGCATATAAATAATTTAAATTAATTATGTTATCATACCCATATATGTCATCTCATTCTCCTAAGCACTTCTATTGTGAATATTTAAATAATATTAAGATTAAAGTAGGAAACACCAAAATATTTATGAAAAGGAATAATCAACCATTATTTCTACTCAATAGGTTGATATTTGTATACTAGGTGGTAATTTTTTTAAAATAATTTTTTTGCATGGGAAAAAAACTTTTTTTAAGTAACTAAAGAAAAATAATGAAATTATAGTAATTTTTTTTTTAAATGATAATAAAAATTAAAAAAAAATTTAAATTAAAAAAAATGTAAGCAAATAATTACTTTCTCCAAGTATTTTTTAATATTTTCATTTTATTATTGATGTACAATCTCACCCATAAAATTCCTAACACAATATACTTATACTTATATAATATCATATGAGATGTCCAATCCTCATCATATTAGGTAGATATTTTTTATCCCCCTCAATGATATGGCTTTTGGTGGTGTTCTCATGTCATTTCAATTAGTAGCATGATATTGATGAGGCTATGAGGAAGGCAAATAAGACAAAGATCTATAGTTATAAAATAAGGTAAAAAACCAATAAATTAAAAAAGATAATAAATTAAAAATTAAGTTTAAGAACATGATTATAACTATGATAAAATAAATTAAAATGTTTACCTCCTTGGCTTCCTAAAAATGATAAAAATATGACAACTCTTCTCATGACTCTCACCACATGTAGATTTTCAAATCACCTCAAACATTTAGTATGCATCTAAATATAAATGTATATAGGATAATCAAGGCATGTGATGGGTATGGTATTTAAGGGTTCAATATTATTCATATATATGTTGTGTATCGACTTCATGAACAATAATTTTATCACGCCTCGTACTTTTTAAAACATTTAAGCTATGGTTGCAGGGTTTCTTCATTTATTATTATTATTATTATTATTATTATTATTATTATTATTATTATTATTATTATTATTATTATTATTATTAAACTTGAATAAGGATAATTAAATAAATATGGAAAATAAATTATGTTAGGTTTTTTTTCTTTCTATGCATTCTATATATTTGGTAAGGTTTTTTCGTATGATTTATATTTGATGTTTTTGGTATGGTTTTCTTAGAATTTATAATTTTTTATAAGGTTTAGGGTTTCTAGATACTATTTCCCCTATGGTTTTTACATTTTTTGGCTAGGGTTTATATTTTTTAAAGCTATGAGAAAACTAGTTTTGTGTAAGATTTTTGGTTGGGTTTTCCTACAGTTTGTGTTTGATGTTTTTATAGGGTTTTATTTTTTTGGGTTTCTACATATTATTTTCCTTAAGTTTTCTACCTATTATTTTTTCTAGGGTATTTTCTCATTTTTGCTAGGGTTTGTACCTACTATTTTATAGTATTTTTTCTTGTTATTTTTTAGTATTAAAAGAAACTATTTTGCATAAAATTTCTAGTAGAATTTCTTAATTTTTTTTACATTAAAATAAATTTACTTATTCCATTGAAAAAAATCTATTGAAACCATTTAAATACCTTTGTACTTTTTATCTCAAAACTCTTCTTGCTATTTCTCTTTGTTAATTTCACATAGTTTTTATTTTCATATCTTTTATTCAAATGAACTCATCCCTTTCCCTCTTATTTATTTCCCTACACTACATTTTAACCTTGACATTTTTTATATTATATGGGTATTCTTAATTTTCTAGCCTATCATTTCTCTATCGCACTAAATTTTTTCACTATATGTCCATCCAAAGAAAACAAAAAACTGAAATGGGTTGTGTTTTTTCTTTTTTTTTTTGAGGGGGGGGGGGGGGGGGGGGGGGGGGGGGGTCTAGGTAGGTAGATGTGCACTCCCATTTTAATTTTAAGGTGCAAGGAAATTCAAATTTTGCACAATTTATACTATATTTACATCATCCTCAACAATTTAAAAAAAAAGCCATATAATTTATCTTTTTGACTCAATTAACATAATAAAAATAATAGATAATATATAAAATTATATAAAATTATTTAGAGTAAATGTTAAATAATAAATTATTTATTAAAAAAATAATAATAAATGAAATGAAAAATACATATTAGACTAGATAATGATTTGTAACTAGAATTTTAAATGTGATAAAATATTTGAAGAAAAGCTTATTATTACTAATAAAGTTAGATTTATCATCAATACTATGATTAATAATTCATAATTCTCATCAACCCTATGATGTTCATGTTCATCTATGTCTTCCATTAATATTTAATTATAAAACATGATACACTTAGTTAATTTAGTTCAAAACATAAGATTAAATTTATAAACAACCTAAAAATATTAGTACAAATAACATTTAAAAAAATTATAAATACATATTATTTTCATTCAAATGTTTGATACAAATCAAAAAAGGGGGTATTTTTCCAACTAAGGTGGAGATGGTTGTATTCTTTTTTTTGTTCTTAGATGAACTCAATCAATTATTTTCCTAGTCTAAGGATAAAATAAAGAACATGATATAAAATATTAAGAGGTGATGTACATGATGTCAATAGATGCCTTACAAATGAATGTCGAGTAAATGTGCACATGGAGTTTGAAAAGGTTCATCTCTTATTCTAGTGGATATTATATGAGGTCCCATGCATGTAGGGTTATTGGATAGCATAGTTGATGGTAGAGGTGATGGTTTCAATAGTGAAATATGAGTCAATCTGGGATCTTCATCATAGTGAAAAGACACTGATGATGTGCCATGACAAAAATATTTCTTCAATATTTTTCAAAATTTAATCATGTTCATTAAATTCATATACAAGTAATTAGAAAATTATTTTCAAACTATTTAAATGCATAAAAAAACTAATATAAATTAGAATTAACTATATTTTACATTACATAAAAGGACATAACATTCGAAAAGTACATTTTAAATCTAATACTATAAAAAATAGTTTTTTTTTTCTTTTAAATTTAGTTTCAAAATATGGTCACCAATATATACATCAATCATTATTTTTAAATACATTTTGTTTTATCATTTTTTTTTGTTTTTTTTTTCTCCATTTAAATTGATAGTCAATAAGAATTTATTCACCAAATTATATATTGAAAGTTACTTCTACAATAGCATTATGAGGTAAAATTCAAGGAATGCCATCCTATTTTTCATTAGTACACTCTATGTATTGACAATTGGGAGACATGAAATTTGTATACTCATGTGTACTATTGATGAAACCAAAAGTGTTATCTAATGCATAAAGGCACCCATCAATTTATATAAAATCATGCATACATCAAATTTCCTTTGGGATAGTATGAATCCACTCTCCCATTACCTTTGAATTAGAACACATGCCATAAGTTGACATAATAAACTTGTATCTCACCTTACCATTCTAATCTATTAATCATTGGGCTATAAAAAGGTAAGATTGACACACTTGATACACGTCAAGTAGTAGGACCAATATTAATTGCAAAGAATGTGAAGACTCAAAGACTTATATTAGGGAGAGTTGGTGATATATAACTTTGCCTCTAAAGTTTAAATACATCATAATTTTTGGTAATGGTTCATGAATTATCCATGCCTAATAATATCACCAATTGGAGAAATCATGTTTATATTTTGTAAAAAACTCATTAGGAAGTTCCAAATCATATTTGGACTATTCTTCATAACTTTTAATATTAACCTTCCCCTTACCTACAATAAATTTATTTAAAATTGTTGACATCCTAATACTTAATCATCCATTAGCATAATTGTTTTGGACCTCTTCCTCTTCAACATATGTTCCCTTATCATATTTTGTCATTGTCATACTATCTTCATATCCATATGTAGATGATAATAGTGGTGAAGAATAAAAATTGAATTTTTTAGAGATTGGCATATCTATAAAAAAAATGAAAATTAAGATAATAATAATATTAAAATAATGGAAAAAATGAAACTATAATTTAAAATTAAGATGAAATTAATAATAGTATCAAATGAAAAATGTAAAATTTCACTAATTATGTAATTTTATTATTTTTAATAAAAACATATAATGAAAAATATGTATACTTTCACTAATTTTACCCTAATTTCATCAATTTTACTCTAATTTTAATTTAACTTCTATAATTATTGTATTTATCACTATTTCCCCAATTTCATCATTTTACCCTAATTTTACTCTAATTTATTTAATTTTATGTTGATTTACCCAGTTTCTATTATTTTCCCTATTTGTCACTATTTTCCTTAATTTCATTAATTTACCTTAATGTTACTCTATTTTATTTAGTTTTACCCTTATTCCCCCAATTTATATAATTCCTCCTATTTATTTATTTTTTTCCTATTTTTGTTAATTTTACACTAATTTTACTCCAATTTCTTTAATTTTACCCTTATTTCCTTAAGTTTCAAATTTTATTTATTTTCCTCTAGATTTTTTAATATATCTAGTTTCCCTAATTTGATCAATTTTACCTAATTTTCCCATGTTATATACTAATATATATTTGAGTTCACTTTATTTATCCTAAGTCAATTTAGGTCTATGTAGGCTTTCTTATTATGTGAATTTTTAGTCCACATATTCTCAATTTTATGATGTGCCACACATCTCTTTTCCCTTTTCAAGGGAACCTTGGAGTTTCATGTCATATGTAACTCCTTACACTCTTGTCACACACTTCCCACTCACTTCATGGGGATTAGTGACTCTAGGCACACACTAAAAATATTATGTAAGGTCATGATGAAGATTCTTTGTAACTCCATTCCTCACTCTATTTAAAGAATTGTCTCCTCTTTCTTTATTCAATAAATACATTTGAAGTTCATTATTATATATTATCTTTTCTTCTACTATGTTTTTAATTAAAAAACATTGGTTTGTAAACCTTCTTAATGCATATGAGGTTTTCTTCCATTGATTTAATTTCCCCACTTAACAACTTGTGTCTCACATTTATGGTTTGGATTAATTTAAGGTAATATTTACATTTTGTTCATTAATTCATATATTATTTCAATGTTATTTTATAACAACCTTGGCATATATTCCTTCATGGTACTAGATCAAGTTGTTTTTAACATTGAACTTTCAAGCATTTCAGTGGATAAATATGTTTTTTTCACACTTTTTTATTAAGGATTTACACCCTTGTAAATAAAGTATCATGTATTTTTCCATTTATCTTAACTCATTAATGCATCTAACCAATATATTTTATATATTTGAGAGATAATATTTCATTTTAGATTGCTTAATAAGGAGGATTTTGAGCTAATTCTATTTTTTTATTTAGTTGCATCCTCCTACACCATTTTTTTGTATTTAAAAAATTTAAAACATTAATTTCAATAATAATTAAGTAATATATATTTTCATTTGTTTCATTCTATATTTATGATATCCATTAGTATTTCAAACAAACATTTTCTTGTATCTTTTGTTTGATGAGAAATTGGTGAACATGTTGATTAAACCCCGTCTAAGAAAAATGGTTGTATCTCATGATTGAAAATCTAGGTTTTTATGATTTTTTGAGTTTTTTCATTTCTAATCTAGAAATAAACTATTAAATTTTTTCCAAAACCTAGATTATCATTTCAGAGAAAATTGTAAAAATGGTAATTGCTACATTTCAAAAAAATGTGATGAAGAGTAGTTTTCAATAACTTCATTTGATTGTATTCATGATTTTATTTGTTTTTTTTCCTCATAATATAAATAAAATTCAAACAACAAGCCATTTTTATTTTTAATATTTTCAAACCTAAACAAATAATAGATTTTTATAGCATCTTTACTCATAGTTAAAATAAATGCAAAGTTTTCTCAATGTTTGAACAACATCTTTTCATCTTTATTCATTTTGGGGGGAATTTTCATTGTTCATTATCTTCCAATATATTTTTTCAAACCATTGGCATATGAAGCCATAATTTATTTTATAAAAATTCATATTATCTCATATTTACACTTTTTAATGCAACAAGTAATGTGCCTATATATTTTACTATTGAAATGCTTCAATAAGACTATTACTCCAATATGTTTTGTGTGTTTTATGAATTTTACCGTTTTTAAATTCAAACAAAAACAAGAAAGGTGATGATGAATAACTATTAAAACCAAAACAAAATATAATATTATTTTAATGTTTTTAATAAAAAAATTAATTTTATTTGGCATTATTTAAAGTTCCCATATACTTAAAACTTCTTGGCTCTTCAACACCATGTTTAAAACAAAAATATATCTTTTTTTTATTATTGTCATAATAGTCATTTTCTTGGAATTTTAATGCCTTTTGATATTTATTTGGAGTATCTTATATGCTTAAATTAGTGTGTTTTCATGTTTTCCTTAATTTTATGTTTACTTCATAAGTTGTCAACAACAAATGCCTTTTTGGATCTTTTTTCACTAACAAAGAACTTTTGAATAATATTTTAATACCTTATATTTGTAGAGGTAAGATTTGTATATAGTATTTGTTATGTTTTGACTAACTTCCTTTTGACCTTGTAGGATTCATAAATTAGGAAGTTGTTTATTTTCTCTTATTAGATCTAATTTGATGTATGTAGATTATTTTTATAGCATACTTATTTTATTAACCCAAAGATTCAGTGCTAGATTTTGTGTTTTGTAGGTTATTGTGGATCATTTTTTCCATATTCTTTTTAATGGTCTTCATTTTGAAGTGAATTGATCATCTTTATTTTCCATGAGGATTCTTGGAGATTATCTATGATCACACCTTCATATTTGAAAGAATATTAGTGAGATATATTCTCTTCTTCTTTCTTCTCTCAAACCATTGTAATATTTATAATTCCTCTCAAAGGTACTTATCATCAATGAAGAGTATTATGTAATGTCAACTCTTTTCTTTGTTTGTAAGATTTTCTCCACTTTTTTAACCCCAAATAAAGATTAAATGGAAATGTTAGAGATTAATATTTATTTGGGTTCACTTTATTTATCTTAAGTCAATTTAGGTGTGTGTGGGTTTTTATACTAAATTAATTTTTAATTCACATATTCTAAATTTTATGAGGTATCGATATACATGCTAAATTATTTACTCAACTCTTTGAGATCTAAATGAGGCCATTAGTGTAATGGATGGGTTATGGGTTTGGTTGGTTGTTTTGTGGAATGATATTTGGGATAGGTGATGGAAATGGTTTCTCATGATGGAATTAAAAAACTTCAATGGCATCTTGATGCTCTTTCAGAGTGTCAAGATATGTTGAAATAGAGCTTCAAGTTCCTTCAATCTATGATATCACAAGAAGATGAATGTCTTAGTCAATTATAAAATTGGGTAAATGAGAAAGATTGGGTCGGATGACTTGTGGAAAAAGGTCTACTCTATTTGTTGATTTTTCCTGGTCAATGTCATCCATTAGGTATGAATGGTATAGGATGAGGATAGACCCAAGGAGAAAAAGGAGATGTGGATAGGAAGCTATGCTTGGATGACATTGTATTGATGTCTTTTGCTATATGGGAGGACAATGATAGTTATATTTTGAATATATTATTGTTCTTATGAAGTGGCTAAGGAGTCTATGATGAGATGAGGAAAGTGAGAGGAATGGAAGACTTCACATCTATCTTTAGTTCTAATATCATAGTGTGTGACATTGGTGGGACTGGGTGCTCTAACTCTAGGGAATAGACTTTGTAGGACAAGAACTAGTGTCTTGAAAAAGGTCATCCAAATGAGGCTAGGCAAAATCCAAGGAAAAGTGTGTGATCTTGTTCAAGCAATAACTTGTAATGTGTGCTTGCTAGAATGTTGAAGTAAGGCTTTGTAAGGTGTGATTATGTGAATGTATAAGGATTTGTATATGATGATTTTATGGATGGAAAAGTCTTTGTATAATATAACTGTATGGATGGACAAGGCTTGGGTGGAATGTGTTTACTTACATGTGTTTTCAAGGCTTTTTAACATTATTTTGTTAAGTTTTTATTGTTTTTGGTTTTAGTTGGTTTTATGGAAATAAATGCTTTGTTTTCTAAAATGAAATGCTAAAAGTGAAGGAATACCAAAGCTGAAATTAAATGAAATCACAACTCTATTTTTTAATATTTTCTAAGGTTTATAATACATGCAAAGCAAAAGATAATAAAACTATGCTATTGTGCAAGATGGAGAATTTTCCTTTCTTTATTTGTATGTGTTGGCTAACAAATTTGTCCTTATATAAAGATATTTTATTTTAACTCCATACCCTTCTCTCAAGAACAAATAAGTTAAACTACAAATGGGTGAACTATCAAGATTAGTTTCCCTATGAATTAAGGTATAGCTCCCTTTAAGATTTTCAATGAATTTGAATATTCAGATACACTTTTAACCAAAAAGTGTTTAAAGGTCGACTAATATCCATACATCATTATGTTATGAATATGAGATTTTATAACAGTAATAGGTAATAGAATACATAGATTCTATTTTCAATAACAATTAAATAGATAAACGTATATATTGTTGAGCTAGTAAAGAATAAAACACATATAATAAATTGTCTAATGGAAGAGTAATCACTATATAAAAGAAGGTTTCACATAGAAAACCCAACTTCAAATAATCAAACACACAGATCTAAGTACGCAGTAATTAATTATCCTTTTCATTCATAGATGAAAATGTTTCAGACAAACATCACATATATTACTAACAATAGTGGTTCAGTTCTCTAATTTTCTAACTCCCTCCTTTTTTCTGTATATCTATGTCTTTTTAAAATTAAAAATATATATAGTTGCCATAACTAATCCACTTGTCAAACTAAACTAGAGTTAAAGTAATTCTGACCCATACGGGATTTAGTTTTTTTACAAATTTAATAAAGATCAAGTTTTGAATAGAAAAGTAACTGAATAATTGAATTAAAAAACTATTTAAGTAAAGTCATTTTTGAAGTGACAAGTTAGGATCTCCAAATTTTCTCTATTTAGCTGGGTAGACACGTTGAGCTTTCCACTCTTGAAATGTTGTAATAAACTCTTGAATTTTTATAAGATTGGGAATGCTAATGTGATTTATCCTTGCTTTCCAAATATTTTCTTCCCTCCAAATTTTCCCCATCTTTTCTGCATGTTCTAGGAGAGTGTTGATGCAGCAATAAAGCAGTGAATCTACCTTTCAAATTTGAGAAAAATCTTTAGTTGATAACTTGTCACTTTCTTTAATGATGTTAACGTTTTCCCTAAAGGATTGAATCACTATATTGATATCTTTTTTTGGTTTTCCATCATCTTTTATGTATTTGATATCAATACTTTGTAGATCATGTTGTAATAAATGGATGAATTCAGTTATTTCCTAGATCATTTTTGTGATTTCCATTCATCCTTGTCAGGATACTAAATTTCTCCATTCAATATTTTTTTTACTTACATATAATACATCTTCATCTAGATTTGTCAAGTTCTTCTCTGACAAAAACTTTGTTATCCCATATTTTTACACCTCATCAATGTGGTTCATCACGCTCATCCATTTTCCTTCATCTTTTATCCACAAAGCATTTTGAGTCTTCAAATATTCAATATTAATCATGGTTAGATCATATACATTCTTTAATTTATGAATGTATTTTGTACCTTTCAAGATGATGCCATCCAACCAACTATCAAATATTCTAGTAATCATTTTACCTCTATGTATTTAGTCCAACATCCTTTGATTGATAGGAGATTTTGGATCAAAAGATATGGGCATTTGGGTAATTGGTTGTGGATCTGGACTATGAATGTCATCAATGTATTCTACCATTGACCACATAGTTTGTTTTAACTCCCTTTTATCCTTTTCATCCTTCCAAGTTCTGATAACTATCCTTTTAGTGGATTCTTCTAGATGATGTACATTTGTAACACATGATGCAGTCCCAAGGTTTACCTTTTCAACTATAAAATACTAAACAATAGGATCTTGAACTTCTTCATTAGTTTTTGGCTTGGCAATTTTTGCATTCCAATTCCCTGTGTTTAGGTCAACATCTACCCTAGATGTCATTTTTAACTTTTTGGATTTAGCAGCTTTCCCTAAATACTAGCTCACCATCTCTTCCAAGGGTAAAGAAAATGGAACTACTTTCCTTTTATGACTAATTGAACTTTATAGCCATTTAGGTATAGAGGTCGAGGCTTCTTTTTTAGGATTCAGTTGATCAGAAGGCACAGTTGAAATAATCATCAATTTGACAAAATTAGAAGGAATCATCATTTATTGATCTATAATAATCTCTTCTATCATTGGTGAATCAAATTTTTTATCACCTTTGGCTTCTTTTGAATCTTCTTTAGAATTTAAATCCATAATCACTTTTTCAAAAATCTGATTCTTTTTCTTGCTTTGAGTCCTTGACCTGGTGGCATGAGGAGGTAGGGTAGTTACAAGGGATTTCTTGGATTCTTTGATGACAACATCCCTTCCATTTTTTAACTTAGAATTACCTACATCATAGATAACAATAGTCTAGTTAGATGAGCTTATTGGGAATGGAGATTCAATTATTGTTATACATTATTGGGAGACTTGTTTTGAGCTCCTCCCAATTTTTTCTCTCTCATCCACTTTTTAGTTCTCCTTATTATTGGAAGGGTCTTAAATTCAATTATATCTTTTTCACTTTTCTCCCAATCAATTTCTAGAATAGATGATTGTTTTATTTGTTCAAATTGAGGATCAGTCATCTATTCATCATTGTCAACAATTCTAGAAATGTCCATATATAATTTAAGGGTAATTATCTACCCAAGGGAGAACTTGGACCATAGTCTTCTTCTGACTTCAAATTCATCTAAACAATCCTCCCAATAATCCTCTAATTGAGGAATATGTGAAAACCCTATTCCAAGATCCAAGTTATCTCTGGCAAAACCTTTGCTGTCAAATTGTGGTCTGGTTGTGAAGTATTGAAAATTGAATTTCTTAAGATCCAAATATAAATTCAAAGCATCAAATGTTGTTTTACATGAATAATGTCCAAGTTCAATAGGAAAAGATATACCAGATTTATTCTTCATTGGGAATTTTTTATCTACATATGTTGATTGCCTACAGATTTCTATTAACACAAATCTATCAAGAACATACCTCGGTAGCCTCAAAGGTTCACCATCAAAACCCCCAACTCTGATATAAGTGAACCTAGAAAATTTAATGAAGAAACTACTATAAATATTAATTAGCTACATAGCTTCATCAAACAACCTTTTATTGATGTTGTTTGACAATTTGAAAGTCATTTTCCTAGTAAAAACATCATTGACCCTTCTATAATCCTCATAGTAGTTATGCATTTTTAACTATGAGTTATAATCATAAATTTTAATATCTTCAGACAAGGGTACATGAATTAACCCTACCCATTATCTTGTAGAAGCCAGACAATAGAGTAGGTACGAAGACATAAAACTCTCTATTTCCCAAACAATTACTTAAACCCTGATGCAAATTTTTAGCTACAATTTATGCCCAATCCAAATATTTCTCTCCTTAGAGGATCACCTATACAAAGAAGTAAATCCAATCTTTCCAATAGTATGCATGAGCATTACCTTTTAGTCTATGTAGTAAAACTATAATATCTTGTACTTCTAGAATCATATGATTTATTGTTAATGGTCTGGGCAATCTTGAACTCCCTTTTTGGAATTTCAAAATCCAATTTCTAGTAATCACATTCTTGTAAATTACTTTCTTTAATGAAAAATAACCATATGAAGAAGTAATACTAAGGTCAGAGTATGATTCCTTGGGAGGAATTCTCATTATATACATTAGGGTTTGTCTATTGATATACAGTAAAACACTACCATCTACAACCCTGATGCACCTATTCTGAGGTTCATATCTATTCATGCATTCAAGGACTAATTCAAGGCATTGTATAGCTATGGGAAAGGTTGCAGCTTCAACTAAACCACTTTCTATAATGTTTTGCATCATAGGATTTGATAGAGGATTTCTAGCCCTTTCCTTAAAATCTCCTAAATCATATTGGACTAGAGAGGTGTCCCCAAGTTTAGGCAGAGAACATATGAGACTAGGGCCATTCTCGTAATCATGACAAGCAAATTTTAGGGCTATAGGTCAGATAATATAATGAAAAGAGAATGTTTTTAGTTTTTAAATAATGCTACAAACTGAAAAGAATCCTTCTTTCCAACCAATTAAAGGAACCAACTTATAGTAAGAGTGAAACTTACCTTAAATTTATTTGAAATCACTGTGAATTCAAGTAATCGACTATCTTATACCACCTATGTTGTTCTCTTTTGTAACACCCATTATGCTTGTTTACTGAATTTGAATTGTTTTCTCTCAATGTAGATATTAACCAAATCAAATGATTAAATCAGGATAATAAGTGATAAACATGATTGATAAGACATGCACTCTGACATATGCATTAATGGAAAGCATTTTTTACATGTGATTTTGATGAGTAATGATTATTTGTAACCTCATGAAAATTCAATTTTTTTTAATTTATAATGAGTATTCAGATATATTCTCCTCTAAATCTCTCACTAATTTTAACTTAGAGAAAGCCTCAGGGCAAGATGAGAGTATAGTCATTGAACCATTAAACCATTGAACTTTTTGAAAATTTGGTTCAACTTTAGGGTTCAATGATATGAGATGAACTACACAGACTGACCAATAGTCATATGATCTTTCCAAAAACTTCAAATTTTGAAACATTAAACCATTGAAATTTTAAACTCCACTACATAGGTTCAAACATTAGTTTCAATTGGTAGGTTTAATGATAGGTTCAATTGGTAGGTTCAATGAGAGGTTCAATTGGTAGGTTTAATGATAGGTTCAATTGGTAGGTTCAATGATACATTAATTTATACAAGGTAATTGAGTGAACATGACTCTTTACAAAACATTGAGTATTGAACTTTTGAATAATTGAACTTATTGAACTCTAAAAAAGGGTTCAAGTTCAACCAAAAAATTCAAAATCAAAATTGAAATACACAAAGAGACAAATAGTTCACTTTGAGAAATATTAAACCATTTAACTAATTGAACTTTTAAACTTATTAAACTCTTGAACTCTAAAAAAGGTTCAAGTTCAAAGGTTCAATTCTTTTAAGAATTTACACACAAAAGGTGATAAGCGATTGAACTTATTTTATGGAAAAATTCATGAAAAATTGAATAAGGGTGACTCAAAATGTAACATTAGCTCTGACTGGGGACTGTATTTAATGGCAAAATGTAGAGAACTCAAAAAATCTAGTTACGCAGACTGAAACATAGTAATGGAAGAAAAGGAGAAAGACAAACCAAAAATGGGAAAGGAAAACACAAAATACAACAACAAAAGAAAGGGCTATGTACAAAATAGGGGACACCTATTTCACAGTCGATACAATTTGAGATCCTATCCATTATAGGATAGGGGTAAAATAGTTCCATCCAGATATTCTAACTTAAAATAATTAGGACCAAGTGCCTAATGACTTTTGAAAGGCCCTTTCCAAAGTGAATCAAATTTACCATGTGCTCCTTTAGGTTCTCTCCTTCTATCTCATAGCAATACTTCATCTCCTTTCATGAACTTTTTGGGTTTAGTTTTCTAATAAAAATCTTTTTAACTCTGGTTTGATGAGCAGTAATATGATCAACTAGTTCATTCCTCTCTTCTTTAATCTTAGTTAAATGCATAACTCTTTTTTCTAAAGAATCTTGAAAATACTGATCTTCAATGACATTTTGTAATCTAGCTACAGATAATTCTAGAGGTAATGATAATTGTGCTCCTATTCCATAAACCAACTCAAATGGTGCCATTCTTATTGCTCTTTTTGGGGTTACCCTATCATCCCAAAGTGTTTTTAATAGTCTCTTATGCCAATCTCTAGGGTTATCATTCACCAATTTCTTCATGATGGATATCAGATTTTTATTACTAGACTCTACTTGTCCATTCCCTTGAGGGTAATAATTTGATGAGTGAGAAAGAGAGATACTATGTTTATATCAAAATTAAGTAAGATCCATTGAAGAAAAATTGGTAACATTATCTGTCACAGTCTTCTAAGGAACACAAAAATGTACCAGTATATTTTTTTTGAGAAAATTACATACCACTTTTGAAGTGGTTCTCTTGATAGGGATTACTTCAACCCATTTTGTAAAATAATTAGTTGCTATTAAAATATGTGTATGACTGGCACTTGAAGGAGGTGAAAGAGGCCCAATGAAGTCTAATCCCCACTATTTGAAAGGTTCTTCAATAATGATAGGTCTCAGAGGTAATGCTACAAGTCGTGGTCTTCCTAAAAACAAATTGCATTTTTCACAGTTAGCCACCCATTTATATGTGTCTTTAAACATACTTGGCCAATAATTACAATTTTTAAGGATTTTGAATGTTGTAACCAAAGAAGATAAATGTCCACCACAGGCTTCATTATGAAAAACTTCCAATAATTTAGATTGTTTTTCCTTATCTACACACCTCAAAAAGGTTCCATCTAATCCCTTTTTGTACAGGACATCACCCCAAATCACATATTTTTCTGATTTTAAATTCAAGTTTCTTTTCTCCTTTTGGGATAAATGATTGGGAAAGTCTCCATAATTAAGATAGTGTGCCACATTTAGGAACTATGGATCTTATAAACTCACCAATAGAATAGTAGGAAGTTCTTCTTCTTCCTGTTCTTTACTTCTGACTATCAGTTTACATAAAACCTTGACCACTAAATAATTTGGTTGGCCTAATAGCCAAGTCATATTCTTGAATTTTAGCAACCCATGTTGCTATATTGTTCATCCTAACCTCTTGCTAAGTCAGAATGCTTTTCATAGCTGAACTAGGAATAAATACAACTAAATGAGAATGAAGTATATAATATATGAATTGTTTAACATCCTTCACTACAGTAAAAGCTTGTTTCTCAGCCAAAGAATATTTATGTTCATGTTTCTTGAGAGGAACACTCATAAAGGCTATTGGGGCTTCTAAATTTACATCATTTTTTTGTAACAAGATACCAGACATGGTATGTTTTAAAGCATAATAGTAAATAACAAAATCTTTTTGGAAATCAAGATTTACCAAAGTAGGTGTTTGTGTAATTACTTCCTTAATATCTTTAAATGCTTTTTTAGTAGCTTCATTCCATTTGAATGCTTTTTTTCACTTATCATCCCCAAAATATGTTTCATAATTTTACCAAAATTAGGAATGAACCTTTTGAGAAAATTAATCTAACTAAAGAAAGACTTAACTCTAGTCCTATTAGAAGGAAGAATTAATTGTTGTATTGTTTTAACTCTTTGTAGGTCAATTTTAATTCCACCTTTTGAAACTAGGTGTCCTAATAATTTCCCTTTTGTAACATAGAAAACTAACTTATTACGATTAAGAGATATCCCATGACTTAGTTATCTTTATAAGATAGTCTCCAGATCCTTCAGATAATATTTTATTTTTCTAGAGAAAATAGTCAAATCATCAAGATAAATAACAATAATTCTATCTTTAAAATCTTTAAAGGATGAATCCATCACCTGTTAAAAAGTTGTACTAGCATTAATCATAACGAAGGGCATACGGTTATAAGCAAAAGTTTCTCAAGGTGTAGTGAAAGTAGTTTTATGTTGGTCAATTGTAAATACATTTATCTAATTATAACCTAAGAACCCATCTAACATGGACATCATTTCTAACCCAGTAACAATTTACAAGATGTGATCCATCATAGGCAAGGGATAATTATCTTTTAAATCATCTTGATTCAAATTCTTGAAGTCAACATAAATTCTTATTTCTCCATTCTTTTTGTGCACTAGAATAATGTTCGCCACCTAGGTGGAGTGATGAATTGGATAAATAATCCTAGCCTTTAGCATATTGTCAATCTCTTTAAAGATAGCTTCAGTAAATTTTAGGTTATAATTTCTTAGCTTCTACCTAAAAGGAGTTGCATTTACTTTCAAAGGAATATGATGTTGAAACTGTCAACATCTAAAATCTTTGAGGTCATCATAGCACCAAGAAAAGACATCTTTATACTTAATCAGTAGATTAATTAATTTATTTTTATCCTCTGGTAAACAAAACTTACCAATAGATATCTACTTTGGGTCAAATTCACTTCCAATGTTTATTTTCTCATAATCCTCTATTTTGTTAGCATTCTAGACAAGTTTGCCTTTAGTATATTCATCTTGTCTAGTGAACAAATGTTCAAGAGAGATCAGTCCTTTAGGGATTTTATTTCCTTTTAATTAAATGACATCATCTTTTGGATTGATCCCTAGGTCAGGAGTGAATTCTTTACATTTTATTTTTTAACCTTCAAAATAAGTCCCTAGGAACATATCAACATTCTCCAAAAAAATTATGATATGTTTATTATTCTCAAAAACTTGTCAATTTTCAGCATTATCTGGGACATTAGGACAATAGATTAGTTATATTCTATATGAATCCTTTTCAAAATTAAGGTGTGGGAGAAGAAGAGAAGCTGATACTACTAGAGAATTCATTCGAGTGTTTTGGTTTTTAGGAATTACCTCAATAGAAAAGGCATCAAAACATTCTATCTCATCCCAAACTCTATTTCTATAATGTCTTAATCTATCATTTTTAACTGATAAAACTCCTCTCACTTGTTTGATAATTAATTTAGCATCTCATTTTGCCTTGATTATTTTTATACCCTTTCCTTTAGCTTCATTTAACCCAAGTAATAAAGCTTCATATTCTATAATATTATTAATGTTTTTAAACTCTAACTTGAAAGAGTAAGGAAAAGTTTTACCTTCAGGTGAGATCAACAAAACTCCTACTCCTAAACTAGTGGTAGTACAACTTCCATCAAATTTCATGGTCCATAGATCATTTGAATTAAGAGACTTTAGGACAGATTCTTCCTTTGAATCTTTAGAGGAGAGAAAATAGTTACCAAATTCACATTCTTTAAATAAAATTTGAGACTTAGGATCATCAGAAGGATATATTGTAAACTTGCATTTAGGTTCAGGTTCCAATTTAACTTTCTACTTTCCCAATAGAATTGTAGCTTTTAACCGATCCAATTTAATCTACCCTCCCAAATCTTTGTAAAATGTCGTGCTCAACAACATTTCATAACTAGTAGGGATATCTACTACCGAGATAGTCAACTTCACCTTTTTATCAGGATAGGATGCAAGAGCAACTCGTGCATCTTTAATTTGTCCAAGCAAAGAGATCTATTTTCAATCCATGGAGTAACATCTACCAATTTTTTTTGTAAGGGTTAAGCCTAAGGCTTTGGCTCAAAAGAAGGCATTATATTATCAAAAGCACCTGAGTCTATGATACAATTGTTAGGTTTATGACCATTTATGAACAAAGAAACATAAAATGGGTTGGGTTTCATATCACCTATATAAGGAGTATCATCAGATGAATTGAGGGTCATTATAGAAGTATGAGTGGGTGATTCAGATGGAGAATTAAATAATTGGGCAATGGAAGACTCAGTATTAATGTTTAATTTACTATCAGGTTCGACTTGTGTAGGACCATTTTTGACATATTTGACCAATTTATCAAGCTCTTTGGGTTTCAACTTGAGGTATTCATTAGGCGATATTTGAATTTTTACATACTTACAAAATTTTAAAATATCAAAAGAAGTATCACAATCATTGCTATGCAACAATTTGCTTTATTGTATCTTCTGATTAGCATTAGAGATTTTAGTAAAAGGTTCCTTACCTTTAATGGACATTTCTTGAGTATTGTAAAATCTCATATTCTTTTGACTTCTGGTGAGTACAGCACATGAAGGATCTTCAAGAGTAACCAATATTTCACCTCCTCTTTTTTAATCTGAATCATATTCAAAGAAGTGTATTTCATAGTTGCCAGATCTCTCAAAGATCCTTTCTTCTTCAATAATTTCCCCTAAGACATCTTGAGTAGTAGTCATTTGAGTATATCTAAGCATCTCTAGACAAGAATCTCCATCATGATCAGTATTCAAATGAAAGACACACATGTTATTTCTTCCAAGAGGGGCTTCTATAGTCAATCTCGGTTGTGTTGATGCAAGTGGTAATGTCCTGCCAGTATTTACTTATTGATTTCTCCTACCCATATCCTGATATGGTTGTTGGAAAGTAGTACTAGTCTTAGGTAATTATCTTTTTAGAGCAATCATATCATTGACTAGCCTTTGAAGTACAGGATCCATGGAAGATGAGGGATGAGCATTAGGTACTTGGAGTTCTTTTTTCCATTTTCCAACCATAATGAGATCTTCCAACTCAACTGCCAATGATTGTGCATCTGTTAAATCAATAATTACACCTCTTCTAAGATGAAAAATTATATTAGGAGGCATAGAATTAATAATAAAAATTTCTAGTTCTCAGCAGTTAGTTTTTTAGCAGTAGGAATCTTGTACACAATTCTATTGAATTTGGCTATAAATTCTCTCATGGATTCATGTATCTCCTTCTTGAGCTGAGTCAATTGAGCAAGAAGGGAATGTTCATCTTCTATACTTTTAAACCTATTTTCAAACAAAATTTTAATATCATTCCAACTTGTGATTGAGGAATTATTTAGATGATAAAACCATTATGCTACAATATCAGTTAGAATTTGTATAAAAATCCTTATGGCTACATCTTGATGTTGTACAGCTAACACACCACATGCCACTGCAAAGGCACTCATATGTTCCTCTAATGATTGTCTTCCATCTCCATTAAATTTGGGTAAATTTTCCCTTGCATTTTTAGGCAAAGGATTCAAGTTGGCCCTTAAATTTAGAGGTCATATGGCTGCACCCCAAGGTTGGGCCATTGGAAGAAAACTTACGGTAGAAGGGAAGGTAGTACCAAAAATGGTTAAGGCTTGACAGATATAGGATGTAGAGGGTTTAGGAGGGCTAAGAGGTCTACTTTTATATTTTCTAATGCAGGTAGGAATATAAGGAAAATTTAAGTTTTGCAATACTTGAAAAGTAAGATCCTCAATTCCTTCTCTTCTCAAAGACCTTGTGTATCTTCTAAAATCTAATTTATGATATTATAATTATTAACTTCACACTTCAGAGGAATTAATTCCTTGCTACATTTTTTTATTATCTCCTTATTTTCCTTAGTAACAACAGTATTATATTATCAGTCAATTCTTTTTCTTTTTCTAATATTCTATTTGCCAATCTATAATCATCAATATTCTAATGAGAATGCAAAGCAAGAGTATTTAACTGGCTAATTATATCTTCTTGTTCATCTTGAAAACCAAGATTAGGTTGTAAAATAGGAATTATATTTTCATGAGGAAGAACCATTGTTGCCTCATATTAAGGTGACCAAATCAATTCCATTCCCTAGTGGAGTTGCCAAAAAACTATTGAATTACAGATTTGTCTTTATATAAAGATATTTTATTCTAACTTTGTACCCTTCTCTCAAGAACAAATAAGTTAAACAACAAATGGGTGAACTATCAAGATTATTTTACCTCTAAATTAAGGTACATCTCCCTTTAATATTTTCAATAAATTCAAATATTCAAATACACTTTTAACCAGAAAGTGATTAAAGGTAGACTAATATCCATACATCATTATGTTATGAATACAAGATTTTATAATAGTAATAGGTAATGGAATACATAGATTCTATTTTCAATAATAACTAAATAGATAAACATATATATTACTAAGCCAGTAAAGAATAAAACACATATAATGAATTGTCTAATGGAAGATTGATCACTATATGAAAGAAGGTTTCACATAGAAAACCCAACTTTAAATACTCAAACACACAGATCCAAGTATGCAGTAATTAATTATCCTTTTCATTCATAGATGAAAATGTTTCAAACAAACATCACACATATTACTAATAATAATGGTTAATTTCTCTAATTTTCTAACTCCCTCCTTTTTTCTATATATCTACATCTTTTTAAAATTAAAAATATATATAGTTGTCATAGCTAATCCACCTGTCAAACTAAACCAGAGTTAAAGTAACTCTGACCCATACGGGATTTAGTTTTTTTTAAAATTCAATAAAGATCAAGTTTTAAATAGAAAATTAACTAAATGACTAAATAAAAGAAACTATGTAAGTAAAGTCATTTTTGAAGTGACGGGTTAGGATCTCCAAATTTGCTCTATTTAGTTGGGTAGACATGTTGAGCTTTCCACTCCTGAAATGTCTTAATAAACTCTTGAATTTTTGTAAGATTGGGAATGCTAACATGTTTTATTTTTGCTTTCCAGATGTTTTCTTCCCTCTAAATTTTCCCCATATTTTCTGTGTTTTGGGAGAGTGTTGATGTAATGATAAATTAGTGAATTTACCTTTGAAATCTAAGAAAAATCTTTAATTAATAACTTGCCACTTTCTTTAATGATGTTAACCTTTTCCATAAAGGATTGAATCACTACATTGATATCTTTTTTTGGTTTTCCATCATCTTTTATGTATTTGATGTCAATACTCTATAGATCATGTTGTAATGACTAGATAAATTTAGTTATTTCCTTGATCATTTTTGTGATTTCCTTTCATCCTTATTGGGATTCTAAATTTCTCCATTCAATATTTTTCTTACTTGCATATAATACATCTTCATCTAGATTTGTCAAGTTATTCTCTGACAAAAACTTTGTTATCCCATATTTTTGCACCTCGTCAATGTGTTTCATCACGCTCATCCATTTTCCTTCATCTTTTATCCACAAAGCATTTTGAGTCTTCAAATATTCAATAGTAATCATGGTTAGATCATATACATTATTTAATTTATGATTGTATTTTGTACCTTTCAGGATGATGCCATCCAACCAACTATTAAATATTCTGGTAATCATTTTACCTCTATGTATTTGGTCCAACATCCATTGATTAACAAGATATTTTGGGTCAAAAGATAGGGGCATTTGGGTAATTGGTTGTGGATTTGGACTATGAATGGCATTAATGTATTCTACCATTGACCACATAGTCTATTTTAACTCCTTTTTATCCTTTTCATCCTTCCAAGTTCTACTAACTATCCTTTTAGTGGACACTTCTAGATGATGTACATCCACAACACGTGATGCATTCCCAAGGTCTACCTTTTCAACTATAAAATATTGAATAGTAGGATCTTGAACTTCTTCATTAGTTTTTGGCTAGGCAATTTTTGCATTCCAGTTCCCTATGTTTGGGTCAACATCTACCCTGGATGTTATTTTTAACTTTTTAGATTTAGGAGCTTTCCTTAAACACTTGCTCACCATATATTCCAAGGGTAAATAAAATGGAACTACTTTATTTTTATGACTAATTAAACTTTTCATCCATTTAGGTGTAGATGCTAAGGCTTCTTTATCAATATTCGGTTGATTATAAGGTAGAGTTAAAACAATCATTAGTTTGGTAGAATCAGAAGGAATCATCATCTATTGATCTATACTAACCTCTTCCATCATTGGTGAATTAGAGTCTTTATCACCTTTGGCTTCTTTTGAATCTTCTTCAAAATTCAAATCCACAATCACTTTTTTAGAAATTTGATTCTTCTTCTTGCTTTAAGTCCTTAACCTGGTGGCACAAGGAGGCAGGGTAGTTACAAGGGCTTTCTTAGATTATTTGATGATAGGATCCCTTCTAGTTTGACTTGGAAGTACCTGCATCATAGATAGCAATAGGTTGGTTAGATGAGCTTATTGGGAATGGAGATTTAATCATTATTGTACATTGTTAGGAGACTATGTTTTGAGCTCCTCCCAATATTTGCTCTCTTGGCCATTTTTTAGTTCTCCTTATTACTAGGAGGGTCTTAACTTCAATTCTATCTTTTTCACTTTTCTCCCAGTCAATTTTTGGAATAGATGATTGTTTTATTTGTTCAAATTGAGGATCAGCCATCTGTTTATCATTGTCAACAATTCAAAAAATGTCCATGTTTAATTTAATGGTAATTATCTACCCAAGGGAGAACCTGGACCATAGTCTTCTTTTGACTTCAAATTAATTTGAACAATCCTCCCAATAATCCTCTAATTGAGGAATATGTGAAAACCCTATTCTAAGATCCAAGTTATCTCTGGCAAAACCTTTGTTGTCAAATTATTATCTAGCTGTTAAGTATTAAAAATTGAATTTTTTAAGATACAATTCTAAATTTAAAGCATCAAATGTTATTTTGCATGAATAACATCCAAGTTCAATAGGAAAATATATACCATATTTATTCTTCATTGGGAATTTTTTATCTACATATGCTAATTGCTTGTAAGTTTCTATTAACATAAATCTGTCAAGAACATACCTCGGTAACCTCAAAGTTTCACCATCAAAACCCCCAAATCTAATATAAGTGAAACTGGGAAATTGAATGAAGAAACTACCATAAATATTAATTAGCTACATAGCTTCATCGGACAACCTTTTATTGATGTTTGATAATTCAAAAGTCCTTTTCCCAGTAAAAACATCATTGAACCTCATTTAATCCTCATAGTAGTTATGCATTTGTAACTATGATTAATAATTATAAATTTTACTATCTTCAACCAAGGGTGCATGAAGTAACCCTACCCATTGTCTCGTAGAAGCCAGGTAATAGAGTAGGTACAAATACATATAAAACTCTCTATTTCCCAAATAATATCTTAAACCCTTATGCAAATTTTTAGTTGTAATTTTTTCCCAATCCAAATATTTCTCTCCTTAGAGGATCACCTATACAAATAAGTACATCTAGTCTTTTCAATAGTATGCATGAGCATTTCCTTTTATTCTATGTAGTAATACTATAATATCTTATACTTCTGGAATCATATGATTTCTTGTTAATGGACTGGGCAATCCTAAACCCGCTTTTTGGAATTTTGAAAGCCAATTCATAGTAATCACATTCTTGTAAATTTATTTCTTTAATGAAAAATAACCATTTGAAGAAGTAATACTAAGGTTAGAGTATGATTCCTTGGGAGGAATTCTCATTATAGACATTAGGGTTTGTCTATTGATATGTAGTAAAACACTACCATCTATAGCCCTGATGCACCTATTCTAAGGTTCATATCTATTCATGCATTCAAGGACCAATTCAAGGCATTGGATAGGTATGAGAAAGGTTGCAGCTTTAACTAAATCACTTTCTACAATTTTTTGCATCATAGTATCTGACAAAGGATTTCTAGCTCTTTCCTTAAAATCTCCCAAATCATATTGGATCAGAGAGGTGTCCCTAATTTCAAGTAGAGAACATATGAGACTAGAGCCATGCTCGTAATCAAGACAAGAGGATTTCATGGCTATAGATAAGAGAATATAATGAAAAGAGAATGTTTTGAATTTTTAAATAATGCTGCAAACTCAAAAGGATCCTTCTTTCCAACCAAGTAAAGGAGCCAGCTTACAGTAAGAGTGAAACTCACCTTAAATTTATCTAAAATCACTACAAATTCAAGAAATTAAATATCTTATACCACTTGTGCTATTTTATTTTGTATCACCCAGTATGTTTGTTTACTTAATTTGAATTATTTTCTCTTGATGCTAATATCAACCAGATAAAATGATTAAATTGGGATAATACGTGCTAAACATACTTGATAAGACACACACTCTAACATATGAATTAATGGAAAGCAATTTTTTACACACAACATTGATGAGTAATGATTATCTATAACCTCATGAAAATTCAAAAATTTCCACTTTAAAATGAGGTTTTGGATATATTCTCCTCTAAATATCCCACTAATTTTAACATAGAGAAAGCCTTGGGGTGAGATGAGAGTATAGTCATTGAACCATTGAACCATTAAACTTTTTGAAAATGTGGTTCAACTTTAGGGTTCAATGATACAAGATGAACTAAATAGACTAACAAAAAGTCATTTGATCTTTTCAGAAACTTCAAATTTTGAAACATTGAACCGTTGAACTTTTGAACTCCGCTACATAGGTTCTAACGTTATGTTCAATTGGTAGGTTCAATGATAGGTTAAATTGGTAGATTCAATGATAGGTTCAATTGGTAGGTTCAATGATAGGTGTAACTGGTAGGTTTAATGATACATATATTTAACTTTTGAACAGTTGAACTTATTAAACTCTGAAAAAGGGTTCAAGTTCAATCAAAAAATTTAAAATAAAAATTGAAATACACAAAGAGACAAATAGTTCACTTTGAGGAATATTGAACCTTTGAACTTATTGAACTCTTGAACTCTAAAAAAGGTGCAGGTTCAAAGGTTCAATTCTTTTAATAATTTACACACAAAAGATGATAATCGGTTGAACTTCTTTTATGGTAAAATTCATGAAAATTTGAATAAGGGTGACTCAAAAGGTAACAGTATGCAAACTAGATGACAATGTTTTTTTTTTTTTTTTTTCGGTTGTTTTGTATGAGGTAGAATAAGCATGTAAATTTAACCTAGATGTGACAATAAAGTAACAATAAATATAATCTAAAATAAAAACAACACAACACTTTCTTTGGATTTTCTTTGTTCACTAACAAACTAGACGAGCTTTTCAACTTCTCTAATTTTCTATGAGCAAGATTTTTGAATGAATGGATAAAATGCAAAAAAAGGAATGCAAGTAATAATTTTATTTTTTATATAAGAGAAACAACAATACTTTTAACTCTCCAAAATCAAATAAAATCAGAAATATACTACCCTTGTGTATAAAAAAATGATTGTCTAGATGATTATTTAGAGTGCAATAAATTATTTAGATCTTGGAAAGAAAATATTTATTGGATATAAATAACTTGAATAGTTAATAATATATTTAATAAAATTATTGATAAAATGTATTGCTAATTGGAATAAAACTAATTTTCTGTAATACAAACACAAACCAAAGCTAACTATCTTTTTTTTGTAACAAAGATAATGAAAAGAAACATATCTCCTTTCCTATGAATTTGCTCCTTTTATGAATATCTAAACTAATATATTACAACCAAAAATACAATAAATAAATTATAATAAATTAAAAAATGATATAAATCAAATAAACCTCCAACTTGACCAAGGCATAGATCAATTGAAGTGTATGTGATTTATTTGATAAGAGAATCCTGAGTATGCTAGTTCTTTATACTCTTGTATAAATTATATAAAATCTCTATCTAGAGGATAGATTATCTCTATAACAAGATGAGGGAAATAAGATACACAACCACAAATGAGTGGTAATTAAACTAAGGTTGGCTAATGTCATGGTTTACAAAGTCTAAGTTGCTTACACTAACAACACTTCTCCACTTATAGTAATGTTGTCCACTCAAAAACAATAGAGGATAAATATTTAGGTAATTATAGAAAGACTGTGGCTAAAAAATCTTCATAATAGTAAATTCTAATGGTAATTTTTGGATCTAAAATTAGGCCAAAATTAGCCTTCTTATAGAAAGGGCTATGAGATTGTATGGGAGAGTTTAACTAAGTCCAATATGGAGTTTAACTTAAGAAGAACTAAAGAGGATAAAAATATAAGATGGAGTGAGATGGCCTAACTTCAGGTAGAGAACATATGAGACTAGAGCCATGCTCGTAATTAAGAAAAGAGGATTTCATGGCTATAGGTAAGAGAATATAATGAAAAGAGAATGTTTTGAATTTTTAAATAATGCTACAAACTCAAAAGGATCCTTCTTTCCAACCAAGTAAAGGAGCCAGCTTACAGTAAGAGTGAAACTCACCTTAAATTTATCTAAAATCACTACAAATTCAAGAAATTAAATATCTTATACCACCTATGCTATTTTATTTTGTATCACCCAGTATGCTTGTTTATTGAATTTTAATCATTTTCTCTTGATGCTAATATTAACCAGATAAAATGATTAAATTGGGACAATACGTGCTAAACATACTTGATAAGACACACACTCTAACATATGAATTAATGGCAAGCAATTTTTTACACACAACATTTATGAGTAATGATTATCTATAACCTCATGAAAATTCAAAATTTTCCACTTTAAAATGAGGTTTTGGATATATTCTCCTCTAAATATCCCACTAATTTTAACTTAGAGAAAGCCTTGGGGTGAGATGAGAGTATAGTCATTGAACCATTGAACCATTAAACTTTTTGAAAATGTGGTTCAACTTTAGGGTTCAATGATACAAGATGAACTAAATAGACTGACAAATAGTCATATGATCTTTTCAGAAACTTCAAATTTTGAAACATTGAACCGTTGAACTTTTGAACTCCGCTACATATGTTCTAACGTTATGTTCAATTGGTAGGTCCAATGATAGGTTAAATTGGTAGATTCAATGATAGGTTCAATTGGTAGGTTCAATGATAGGTGTAACTAGTAGGTTTAATGATACATATATTTAACTTTTGAACAGTTGAACTTATGAAACTCTGAAAAGGGGTTCAAGTTCAATCGAAAAATTTAAAATCAAAATTGAAATACACAAAGAGACAAATAGTTCACTTTGAGGAATATTGAACCTTTGAACTTATTGAACTCTTGAACTCTAAAAAAGGTTCAGGTTCAAAGGTTCAATTCTTTTAATAATTTACACACAAAAGATGATAATCGGTTGAACTTCTTTTATGGTAAAATTCATGAAAATTTGAATAAGGGTGACTCAAAAGGTAACAGTATGCAAACTAGATGACAATGTTTTTTTTTTTTTTTTTTTGGGTTGTTTTGTATGAGGTAGAATAAGCATGTAAATTTAACCTAGATGTGACAATAAAGTAACAATAAATATAATCTAAAATAAAAACAACACAACACTTTCTTTGGATTTTCTTTGTTCACTAACAAACTAGACTAGCTTTTCAACTTCTCTAATTTTCTATGAGCAAGATTTTTGAATGAATGGATAAAATGGAAAAAAGTAATGCAAGTAATAATTTTATTTTTTATATAAGAGAAACAACAATACTTTTAACTCTCCAAAATCAATTAAAATCAGAAATATACTACCCTTGTGTATAAAAAAATGATTGTCTAGATGATTATTTAGAGTGCAATAAATTATTTAGATCTTGGAAAGAAAATTTTTATTGGATATAAATAACTTGAATAGTTAATAATATATTTAATAAAATTATTGATTAAATGTATTGCTAATTGGAATAAAACTAATTTTCTGTAATACAAACACAAACCAAAGCTAACTATCTTTTTTTTGTAACAAAGATAATGAAAAGAAACATATCTCCTTTCCTATGAATTTGCTCCTTTTATGAATATCTAAACTAATATATTACAACCAAAAATACAATAAATAAAATATAATAAATAAAAAAATGATATAAATCAAATAAACCTCCAACTTGACCAAGGCATAGATCAATTGAAGTGTATGTGATTTATTTGATAAGAGAATCCTGAGTATGCTAGTTCCTTATACTCTTGTATAAATTATATAAAATCTCTATCTAGATGATAGATTATCTCTATAACAAGATGAGGGAAATAAGATACACAACCACAAATGAGTGGTAATTAACTAAGGTTGGCTAATGTTATGGTTTACAAAGTCTAAGTTGCTTACACTAACAACACTTCTCCACTTATAGTAATGTTGTCCACTCAAAAACAATAGAGGATAAATATTTAGGTAATTATAGAAAGACTGTGGCTAAAAAATCTTCATAATAGTAAATTCTAATGGTAATTTTTGGATTTAAAATTAGGCCAAAACTAGCCTTCTTGTAGAAAGAGCTATGAGATTGTATGGGGGAGTTTAACTAAGTCCAATATGGAGTTTAACTTAAGAATAACTAAAGAGGATAAAAATATAAGATGGAGTGAGATGGCCTAATTTCAGGTAGAGAACATATGAGACTAGAGCCATGCTCGTAATCAAGAAAAGAGGATTTCATGGCTATAGGTAAGAGAATATAATGAAAAGATAATGTTTTGAATTTTTAAATAATGCTACAAACTCAAAAGGATCCTTCTTTCCAACCAAGTAAAGGAACCAGCTTACAGTAAGAGTGAAACTCACCTTAAATTTATCTAAAATCACTACAAATTCAAGAAATTAAATATCTTATACCACCTATGTTATTTTATTTTGTATCACCCAGTATGCTTGTTTATTGAATTTTAATTATTTTCTCTTGATGCTAATATTAACCAGATAAAATGATTAAATTGGGACAATACGTGCTAAACATACTTGATAAGACACACACTCTAACATATGAATTAATGGCAAGCAATTTTTTACACACAACATTGATGAGTAATGATTATCTATAACCTCATGAAAATTCAAAATTTTCCACTTTAAAATGAGGTTTTGGATATATTCTCCTCTAAATATCCCACTAATTTTAACTTAGAGAAAGCCTTGGGGTGAGATGAGAGTATAGTCATTGAACCATTGAACCATTAAACTTTTTGAAAATGTGGTTCAACTTTAGGGTTCAATGATACAAGATGAACTAAATAGACTGACAAATAGTCATATGATCTTTTCAAAAACCTCAAATTTTGAAACATTGAACCGTTGAACTTTTGAACTCCGCTACATAGGTTCTAACGTTATGTTCAATTGGTAGGTTCAATGATAGGTTAAATTGGTAGATTCAATGATAGGTTCAATTGGTAGGTTCAATGATAGGTGTAATCGGTAGGTTTAATGATACATATATTTAACTTTTGAACAGTTGAACTTATTAAACTCTGAAAAAGGGTTCAAGTTCAATCGAAAAATTTAAAATCAAAATGGAAATACACAAAGAGACAAATAGTTCACTTTGAGGAGTATTGAACCTTTGAACTTATTGAACTCTTGAACTCTAAAAAAGGTTCAAGTTCAAAGGTTCAATTCTTTTAATAATTTACACACAAAAGATGATAATCCGATGAACTTCTTTTATGGTAAAATTCATGAAAATTTTAATAAGGGTGACTCAAAAGGTAACAGTATTCAAACTAGATGACAATGTTTTTTTTTTCTTTTTTTTGGTTGTTTTGTATGAGGTAGAATAATCATGTAAATTTAACCTAGATGTGACAATAAAGTAACAATAAATATAATCTAAAATAAAAACAACACAACACTTTCTTTGGATTTTCTTTGTTCACTAACAAACTAGACTAGCTTTTCAACTTCTCTAATTTTCTATGAGCAAGATTTTTGAATGAATGGATAAAATGGAAAAAAGGAATGCAAGTAATAATTTTATTTTTTATATAAGAGAAAAAAAAATACTTTTAACTCTCCAAAATCAAATAAAATCAGAAATATACTACCCTTGTGTATAAAAAAATGATTGTCTAGATGATTATTTGGAGTGCAATAAATTATTTAGATCTTGGAAAGAAAATTTTTATTGGATATAAATAACTTGAATAGTTAATAATATATTTAATAAAATTATTGATAAAATGTATTGCTAATTGGAATAAAACTAATTTTCTGTAATACAAACACAAACCAAAGCTAACTATCTTTTTTTTGTAACAAAGATAATGAAAAGAAACATATCTCCTTTCCTATGAATTTGCTCCTTTTATGAATATCTAAACTAATATATTACAACCAAAAATACAATAAATAAAATATAATAAATAAAAAAATGATATAAATCAAATAAACCTCCAACTTGACCAAGGCATAGATCAATTGAAGTGTATGTGATTTATTTGATAAGAGAATCCTGAGTATGCTAGTTCTTTATACTCTTGTATAAATTATATAAAATCTCTATCTAGAGGATAGATTATCTCTATAACAAGATGAGGGAAATAAGATACACAACCACAAATGAGTGGTAATTAAACTAAGGTTGGCTAATGTTATGGTTTACAAAGTCTAAGTTGCTTACACTAACAACACTTCTCCACTTATAGTAATGTTGTCCACTCAAAAACAATAGAGGATAAATATTTAGGTAATTATAGCAAGACTGTGGCTAAAAAATCTTCATAATAGTAAATTCTAATGGTAATTTTTGGATCTAAAATTAGGCCAAAATTAGCCTTCTTGTAGAAAGAGCTATGAGATTGTATGGGGGAGTTTAACTAAGTCCAATATGGAGTTTAACTTAAGAAGAACTAAAGAGGATAAAAATATAAGATGGAGTGAGATGGCCTAATTTCAGGTAGAGAACATATGAGACTAGAGCCATGCTCGTAATCAAGAAAAGAGGATTTCATGGCTATAGGTAAGAGAATATAATGAAAAGAGAATGTTTTGAATTTTTAAATAATGCTACAAACTCAAAAGGATCCTTCTTTCCAACCAAGTAAAGGAGCCAGCTTACAGTAAGAGTGAAACTCACCTTAAATTTATCTAAAATCGCTACAAATTCAAGAAATTAAATATCTTATACCACCTATGCTATTTTATTTTGTATCACCCAGTATGCTTGTTTATTGAATTTTAATTATTTTCTCTTGATGCTAATATTAACCAGATAAAATGATTAAATTGGGACAATACGTGCTAAACATACTTGATAAGACACACACTCTAACATATGAATTAATGGCAAGCAATATTTTACACACAACATTGATGAGTAATGATTATCTATAACCTCATGAAAATTCAAAATTTTCCACTTTAAAATGAGGTTTTGGATATATTCTCCTCTAAATATCCCACTAATTTTAACTTAGAGAAAGCCTTGGGGTGAGATGAGAGTATAGTCATTGAACCATTGAACCATTAAACTTTTTGAAAATGTGGTTCAACTTTAGGGTTCAATGATACAAGATGAACTAAATAGACTGACAAATAGTCATATGATCTTTTCAGAAACTTCAAATTTTGAAACATTGAACCATTGAACTTTTGAACTCCGCTACATAGGTTCTAACGTTATGTTCAATTGGTAGGTTCAATGATAGGTTAAATTGGTAGATTCAATGATAGGTTCAATTGGTAGGTTCAATGATAGGTGTAACTGGTAGGTTTAATGATACATATATTTAACTTTTGAAAAGTTGAACTTATTAAACTCTGAATAGGGGTTCAAGTTCAATCGAAAAATTTAAAATCAAAATCAAAATACACAAAGAGACAAATAGTTCACTTTGAGGAATATTGAACCTTTGAACTTATTGAACTCTTTAACTCTAAAAAAGGTTCAGGTTCAAAGGTTCAATTCTTTTAATAATTTACACACAAAAGATGATAATCGGTTGAACTTCTTTTATGGTAAAATTCATGAAATTTTGAATAAGGGTGACTCAAAAGGTAACAGTATGCAAACTAGATGACAATGTTTTTTTTTTTTTTTTTTTTTGGTTGTTTTGTATGAGGTAGACTAAGCATGTAAATTTAACCTAGATGTGACAATAAAGTAACAATAAATATAATCTAAAATAAAAACAACACAACACTTTCTTTGGATTTTCTTTGTTCACTAACAAACTAGACTAGCTTTTCAACTTCTCTAATTTTCTATGAGCAAGATTTTTGAATGAATGGATAAAATGGAAAAAAGGAATGCAAGTAATAATTTTATTTTTTATATAAGAGAAAAAACAATACTTTTAACTCTCCAAAATCAAATAAAATCAGAAATATACTACCCTTGTGTATAAAAAAATGATTGTCTAGATGATTATTTAGAGTGCAATAAATTATTTAGATTTTGGAAAGAAAATTTTTATTGGATATAAATAACTTGAATAGTTAATAATATATTTAATAAAATTATTGATAAAATGTATTGCTAATTGGAATAAAACTAATTTTCTGTAATACAAACACAAACCAAAGCTAACTATCTTTTTTTTGTAACAAAGATAATGAAAAGAAACATATCTCCTTTCCTATGAATTTGCTCCTGTTATGAATATCTAAACTAATATATTACAACCAAAAATACAATAAATAAAATATAATAAATAAAAAAATGATATAAATCAAATAAACCTCCAACTTGACCAAGGCATACATCAATTGAAGTGTATGTGATTTATTTGATAAGAGAATCCTGAGTATGCTAGTTCTTTATACTGTTGTATAAATTATATAGAATCTCTATTTAGAGGATAGATTATCTCTATAACAAGACGAGGGAAATAAGATACACAACAACAAATGAGTGGTAATTAAACTAAGGTTGGCTAATGTTATGGTTTACAAAGTCTAAGTTGCTTACACTAACAACACTTCTCCACTTATAGTAATGTTGTCCACTCAAAAACAATAGAGGATAAATATTTAGGTAATTATAACAAGACTGTGGCTAAAAAATCTTCATAACAGTAAATTCTAATGGTAGTTTTTGGATCTAAAATTAGGCCAAAATTAGCCTTCTTGTAGAAAGAGCTATGAGATTGTATGGGGGAGTTTAACTAAGTCCAATATGGAGTTTAACTTAAGAATAACTAAAGAGGATAAAAATATAAGATGGAGTGAGATGGCCTAATTTCAGGTAGAGAACATATGAGACTAGAGCCATGCTCGTAATCAAGAAAAGAGGATTTTAGGGCTATAGGTAAGAGAATATAATGAAAAGAGAATGTTTTGAATTTTTAAATAATGCTACAAACTCAAAAGGATCCTTCTTTCCAACCAAGTAAAGGAGCCAGCTTACAGTAAGAGTGAAACTCACCTTAAATTTATCTAAAATCACTACAAATTCAAGAAATTAAATATCTTATACCACCTATGCTATTTTATTTTGTATCACCCAGTATGCTTGTTTATTGAATTTTAATTATTTTCTCTTGATGCTAATATTAACCAGATAAAATGATTAAATTGGGACAATACGTGCTAAACATACTTGATAAGACACACACTCTAACATATGAATTAATGGCAAGCAATATTTTACACACAACATTGATGAGTAATGATTATCTATAACCTCATGAAAATTCAAAATTTTCCACTTTAAAATGAGGTTTTGGATATATTCTCCTCTAAATATCCCACTAATTTTAACTTAGAGAAAGCCTTGGGGTGAGATGAGAGTATAGTCATTGAACCATTGAACCATTAAACTTTTTGAAAATGTGGTTCAACTTTAGGGTTCAATGATACAAGATGAACTGAATAGACTGACAAATAGTCATATGATCTTTTCAGAAACTTCAAATTTTGAAACATTGAACCGTTGAACTTTTGAACTCCGCTACATAGGTTCTAACCTTATGTTCAATTGGTAGGTTCAATGATAGGTTAAATTGGTAGATTGAATGATAGGTTCAATTGGTAGGTTCAATGATAGGTGTAACTGGTAGGTTTAATGATACATATATTTAACTTTTGAACAGTTGAACTTATTAAACTCTGAAAAGGGGTTCAAGTTCAATCGAAAAATTTAAAATCAAAATTGAAATACACAAAGAGACAAATAGTTCACTTTGAGGAATATTGAACCTTTGAACTTATTGAACTCTTGAACTCTAAAAAAGGTTCAAGTTCAAAGGTTCAATTCTTTTAATAATTTACACACAAAAGATGATAATCGGTTGAACTTCTTTTATGGTAAAATTCATGAAAATTTGAATAAGGGTGACTCAAAAGGTAACAGTATGCAAACTAGATGACAATGTTTTTTTTTTTTTTTTTGGGTTGTTTTGTATGAGATAGAATAAGCATGTAAATTTAACCTAGATGTGACAATAAAGTAACAATAAATATAATCTAAAATAAAAACAACACAACACTTTCTTTGGATTTTCTTTGTTCACCAACAAACTAGACTAGGTTTTCAACTTCTCTAATTTTCTATGAGCAAGATTTTTGAATGAATGGATAAAATGGAAAAAAGCAATGCAAGTAATAATTTTATTTTTTATATAAGAGAAAAACCAATACTTTTAACTCTCCAAAATCAAATAAAATCAGAAATATACTACCCTTGTGTATAAAAAAATGATTGTCTAGATGATTATTTAGAGTGCAATAAATTATTTAGATCTTGGAAAGAAAATTTTTATTGGATATAAATAACTTGAATAGTTAATAATATATTTAATAAAATTATTGATTAAATGTATTGCTAATTGGAATAAAACTAATTTTCTGTAATACAAACACAAACCAAAGCTAACTATCTTTTTTTTGTAACAAAGATAATGAAAAGAAACATATCTCCTTTCCTATGAATTTGCTCCTTTTATGAATATCTAAACTAATATATTACAACCAAAAATACAATAAATAAAATATAATAAATAAAAAAATGATATAAATCAAATAAACCTCCAACTTGACCAAGGCATACATCAATTGAAGTGTATGTGATTTATTTGATAAGAGAATCCTGAGTATGCTAGTTCTTTATACTCTTGTATAAATTATATAAAATCTCTATCTAGAGGATAGATTATCTCTATAACAAGACGAGGGAAATAAGATACACAACCACAAATGAGTGGTAATTAAACTAAGGTTGGCTAATGTTATGGTTTACAAAGTCTAAGTTGCTTACACTAACAACACTTCTCCACTTATAGTAATGTTGTCCACTCAAAAACAATAGAGGATAAATATTTAGGTAATTATAGCAAGATTGTGGCTAAAAAATCTTCATAATAGTAAATTCTAATGGTAATTTTTGCATCTAAAATTAGGCCAAAATTAGCCTTCTTGTAGAAAGAGCTATGAGATTGTATGGGGGAGTTTAACTAAGTCCAATATGGAGTTTAACTTAAGAATAACTAAAGAGGATAAAAATATAAGATGGAGTGAGATGCCCTAATTTCAGGTAGAAAACATATGAGACTAGAGCCATGCTCGCAATCAAGAAAAGAGGATTTCATGGCTATAGGTAAGAGAATATAATGAAAAGAGAATGTTTTGAATTTTTAAATAATGCTACAAACTCAAAAGGATCCTTCTTTCCAACCAAGTAAAGGAGCCAGCTTACAGTAAGAGTGAAACTCACCTTAAATTTATCTAAAATCACTACAAATTCAAGAAATTAAATATCTTATACCACCTATGCTATTTTATTTTGTATCACCCAGTATGCTTGTTTATTGAATTTTAATTATTTTCTCTTGATGCTAATATTAACCAGATAAAATGATTAAATTGGGACAATACGTGCTAAACATACTTGATAAGACACACACTCTAACATATGAATTAATGGCAAGCAATTTTTTACACACAACATTGATGAGTAATGATTATCTATAACCTCATGAAAATTCAAAATTTTCCACTTTAAAATGAGGTTTTGGATATATTCTCCTCTAAATATCCCACTAATTTTAACTTAGAGAAAGCCTTGGGGTGAGATGAGAGTATAGTCATTGAACCATTGAACCATTAAACTTTTTGAAAATGTGTTTCAACTTTAGGGTTCAATGATACAAGATGAACTAAATAGACTGACAAATAGTCATATGATCTTTTCAGAAACTTCAAATTTTGAAACATTGAACCGTTGAACTTTTGAACTCCGCTACATAGGTTCTAACGTTATGTTCAATTGGTAGGTTCAATGATAGGTTAAATTGGTAGATTCAATGATAGGTTCAATTGGTAGGTTCAATGATAGGTGTAACTGGTAGGTTTAATGATACATATATTTAACTTTTGAACAGTTGAACTTATTAAACTCTGAAAAGGGGTTCAACTTCAATCGAAAAATTTAAAATCAAAATTGAAATACACAAAGAGACAAATAGTTCACTTTGAGGAATATTGAACCTTTGAACTTATTGAACTCTTGATCTCTAAAAAAGGTTCAGGTTCAAAGGTTCAATTCTTTTAGAAATTTACACACAAAAGATGATAATCGGTTGAACTTCTTTTATGGTAAAATTCATGAAAATTTGAATAAGGGTGACTCAAAAGGTAACAGTATGCAAACTAGATGACAATGTTTTTTTGTTTTTTTTTTGGTTGTTTTGTATGAGATAGAATAAGCATGTAAATTTAACCTAGATGTGACAATAAAGTAACAATAAATATAATATAAAATAAAAACAACACAACACTTTCTTTGGATTTTCTTTGTTCACTAACAAACTAGACTAGCTTTTCAACTTCTCTAATTTTCTATGAGCAAGATTTTTGAATGAATGGATAAAATGGAAAAAAGGAATGCAAGTAATAATTTTATTTTTTATATAAGAGAAAAAACAATACTTTTAACTCTCCAAAATCAAATAAAATCAGAAATATACTACCCTTGTGTATAAAAAAATGATTGTCTAGATGATTATTTAGAGTGCAATAAATTATTTAGATCTTGGAAAGAAAATTTTTATTGGATATAAATAACTTGAATAGTTAATAATATATTTAATAAAATTATTGATTAAATGTATTGCTAATTGGAATAAAACTAATTTTCTGTAATACAAACACAAACCAAAGCTAACTATCTTTTTTTTGTAACAAAGATAATGAAAAGAAACATATCTCCTTTCCTATGAATTTGCTCCTTTTATGAATATCTAAACTAATATATTACAACCAAAAATACAATAAATAAAATATAATAAATAAAAAAATGTTATAAATCAAATAAACCTCCAACTTGACCAAGGCATAGATCAATTGAAGTGTATGTGATTTATTTGATAAGAGAATCCTGAGTATGCTAGTTCTTTATACTCTTGTATAAATTATATAAAATCTCTATCTACAGGATAGATTATCTCTATAACAAGACGAGGGAAATAAGATACACAACCACAAATGAGTGGTAATTAAACTAAGGTTGGCTAATGTTATGGTTTACAAAGTCTAAGTTGCTTACACTAACAACACTTCTCCACTTATAGTAATGTTGTCCACTCAAAAACAATAGAGGATAAATGTTTAGGTAATTATAGCAAGACTGTGGCTAAAAAATCTTCATAACAGTAAATTCTAATGGTAATTTTTGCATCTAAAATTAGGCCAAAATTGGCCTTCTTGTAGAAAGAGCTATGAGATTGTATGGGGGAGTTTAACTAAGTCCAATATGGAGTTTAACTTAAGAATAACTAAAGAGGATAAAAATATAAGATGCAGTGAGATGGCCTAATTTCAGGTAGAGAACATATGAGACTAGAGCCATGCTCGCAATCAAGAAAAGAGGATTTCATGGCTATAGGTAAGAGAATATAATGAAAAGAGAATGTTTTGAATTTTTAAATAATGCTACAAACTCAAAAGGATCCTTCTTTCCAACCAAGTAAAGGAGCCAGCTTACAGTAAGAGTGAAACTCACCTTAAATTTATCTAAAATCACTACAAATTCAAGAAATTAAATATCTTATACCACCTATGCTATTTTATTTTGTATCACCCAGTATGCTTGTTTATTGAATTTTAATTATTTTCTCTTGATGCTAATATTAACCAGATAAAATGATTAAATTGGGACAATACGTGCTAAACATACTTGATAAGACACACACTCTAACATATGAATTAATGGCAAGCAATTTTTTACACACAACATTGATGAGTAATGATTATCTATAACCTCATGAAAATTCAAAATTTTCCACTTTAAAATGAGGTTTTGGATATATTCTCCTCTAAATATCCCACTAATTTTAACTTAGAGAAAGCCTTGGGGTGAGATGAGAGTATAGTCATTGAACCATTGAACCATTAAACTTTTTGAAAATGTGGTTCAACTTTAGGGTTCAATGATACAAGATGAACTAAATAGACTGACAAATAGTCATATGATCTTTTCAGAAACTTCAAATTTTGAAACATTGAACCGTTGAACTTTTGAACTCCGCTACATGGGTTCTAACGTTATGTTCAATTGGTAGGTTCAATGATAGGTTAAATTGGTAGATTCAATGATAGGTTCAATTGGTAGGTTCAATGATAGGTGTAACTGGTAGGTTTAATGATACATATATTTAACTTTTGAAGAGTTGAACTTATTAAACTCTGAAAAAGGGTTCAAGTTCAATCGAAAAATTTAAAATCAAAATTGAAATACACAAAGAGACAAATAGTTCACTTTGAGGAATATTGAACCTTTGAACTTATTGAACTCTTGAAATCTAAAAAAGGTTCAGGTTCAAAGGTTCAATTCTTTTAATAATTTACACACAAAAGATGATAATCGTTTGAACTTCTTTTATGGTAAAATTCATGAAAATTTGAATAAGGGTGACTCAAAAGGTAACAGTATGCAAACTAGATGACAATGTTTTTTTTTTTTTTTGGTTGTTTTGTATGAGGTAGAATAAGCATGTAAATTTAACCTAGATGTGACAATAAAGTAACAATAAATATAATCTAAAATAAAAACAACACAACACTTTCTTTGGATTTTCTTTGTTCACTAACAAACTAGACTAGCTTTTCAACTTCTCTAATTTTCTATGAGCAAGATTTTTGAATGAATGGATAAAATGGAAAAAAGGAATGCAAGTAATAATTTTATTTTTTATATAAGAGAAACAAAAATACTTTTAACTCTCCAAAATCAAATAAAATCAGAAATATACTACCCTTGTGTATAAATAAATGATTGTCTAGATGATTATTTGGAGTGCAATAAATTATTTAGATCTTGGAAAGAAAATTTTTATTGGATATAAATAACTTGAATAGTTAATAATATATTTAATAAAATTATTGATAAAATGTATTGCTAATTGGAATAAAACTAATTTTTTGTAATACAAACACAAACCAAAGCTAACTATCTTTTTTTTGTAACAAAGATAATGAAAAGAAACATATCTCCTTTCCTATGAATTTGCTCCTTTTATGAATATCTAAACTAATATATTACAACCAAAAATACAATAAATAAAATATAATAAATAAAAAAATGATATAAATCAAATAAACCTCCAACTTGACCAAGGCATAGATCAATTGAAGTGTATGTGATTTCTTTGATAAGAGAATCCTGAGTATGCTAGTTCTTTATACTCTTGTATAAATTATATAAAATCTCTATCTAGAGGATAGATTATCTCTATAACAAGATGAGCGAAATAAGATACACAACCACAAATGAGTGGTAATTAAACCAAGGTTGGCTAATGTTATGGTTTACAAAGTCTAAGTTGCTTACACTAACAACACTTCTCCACTTATAGTAATGTTGTCCACTCAAAAACAATAGACGATAAATATTTAGGTAATTATAGCAAGACTGTGGCTAAAAAATCTTCATAATAGTAAATTCTAATGGCAATTTTTGGATCTAAAATTAGGCCAAAATTAGCCTTCTTGTAGAAAGAGCTATGAGATTGTATGGGGGAGTTTAACTAAGTCCAATATGGAGTTTAACTTAAGAATAACTAAAGAGGATAAAAATATAAGATGGAGTGAGATGGCCTAATTTCAGGTAGAGAACATATGAGACTAGAGCCATGCTCGTAATCAAGAAAAGAGGATTTCATGGCTATAGGTAAGAGAACATAATGAAAAGAGAATGTTTTGAATTTTTAAATAATGCTACAAACTCAAAAGGATCCTTCTTTCCAACCAAGTAAAGGAGCCAGCTTACAGTAAGAGTGAAACTCACCTCAAATTTATCTAAAATCACTACAAATTCAAGAAGTTAAATATCTTATACCACCTATGCTATTTTATTTTGTATCACCCATTATGCTTGTTTATTGAATTTTAATTATTTTCTTTTGATGCTAATATTAACCAGATAAAATGATTAAATTGGGACAATACGTGCTAAACATACTTGATAAGACACACACTCTAACATATGAATTAATGGCAAGCAATTTTTTACACACAACATTGATGAGTAATGATTATCTATAACCTCATGAAAATTCAAAATTTTCCACTTTAAAATGAGGTTTTGGATATATTCTCCTCTAAATATCCCACTAATTTTAACTTAGAGAAAGCCTTGGGGTGAGATGAGAGTATAGTCATTGAACCATTGAACCATTAAACTTTTTGAAAATGTGGTTCAACTTTAGGGTTCAATGATACAAGATGAACTAAATAGACTGACAAATAGTCATATGATCTTTTCAGAAACTTCAAATTTTGAAACATTGAACCGTTGAACTTTTGAACTCCGCTACATAGGTTCTAACGTTATGTTCAATTGGTAGGTTCAATGATAGGTTAAATTGGTAGATTCAATGATAGGTTCAATTGGTAGGTTCAATGATAGGTGTAACTGGTAGGTTTAATGATACATATATTTAACTTTTGAAGAGTTGAACTTATTAAACTCTGAAAAAGGGTTCAAGTTCAATCGAAAAATTTAAAATCAAAATTGAAATACACAAAGAGACAAATAGTTCACTTTGAGGAATATTGAACCTTTGAACTTATTGAACTCTTGAACTCTAAAAAAGGTTCAGGTTCAAAGGTTCAATTATTTTAATAATTTACACACAAAAGATGATAATCGGTTGAACTTCTTTTATGGTAAAATTCATGAAATTTTGAATAAGGGTGACTCAAAAGGTAACAGCATGCAAACTAGATGACAATGTTTTTTTTTTTTTTTTTGGTTGTTTTGTATGAGGTAGAATAAGCATGTAAATTTAACCTAGATGTGACAATAAAGTAACAATAAATATAATCTAAAATAAAAACAACACAACACTTTCTTTGGATTTTCTTTGTTCACTAACAAACTAGACTAGCTTTTCAACTTCTCTAATTTTCTGTGAGCAAGATTTTTGAATGAATGGATAAAATGGAAAAAAGGAATGCAAGTAATAATTTTATTTTTTATATAAGAGAAACAACAATACTTTTAACTCTCCAAAATCAAATAAAATCAGAAATATACTACCCTTGTGTATAAAAAAATGATTGTCTAGATGATTATTTAGAGTGCAATAAAATTATTTAGATCTTGGAAAGAAAATTTTTATTGGATATAAATAACTTGAATAGTTAATAATATATTTAATAAAATTATTCATAAAATGTATTGCTAATTGGAATAAAACTAATTTTCTGTAATACAAACACAAACCAAAGCTAACTATCTTTTTTTTGTAACAAAGATAATGAAAAGAAACATATCTCCTTTCCTATGAATTTGCTCCTTTTATGAATATCTAAACTAATATATTACAACCAAAAATACAATAAATATAATATAATAAATAAAAAAATGATATAAATCAAATAAACCTCCAACTTGACCAAGGCATAGATCAATTGAAGTGTGTGTGATTTATTTGATAAGAGAATCCTGAGTATGCTAGTTCTTTATACTCTTGTATAAATTATATAAAATCTCTATCTAAAGTATACATTATCTCTATAACAAGATGAGGGAAATAAGATACACAACAAAAAATGAATGGTAATTAAACTAAGGTTGGCTAATGTTATGGTTTACAAAGTCTAAGTTGCTTACACTAACAACACTTCTCCACTTATAGTAATGTTGTCCACTCAAAAACAATAGAGGATAAATATTTAGGTAATTATAGCAAGAATATGGCTAAAAAATCTTCATAATATTAAATTCTAATGGTAATTTTTGGATCTAAAATTAGGCCAAAATTAGCCTTCTTGTAGAAAGAGCTATGAGATTGTATGTGGGAGTTTAACTAAGTCCTATATGGAGTTTAACTTAAGAAGAACTAAAGAGGATAAAAATATAAGATGGAGTGAGATGGCCTAATTAGAGGTGAACACAAGGTGATAAAAATAATAAATGAAACACTCATCATGTAGAATGTGTCAAAACTAGATTCACGAGAGTTAATTTTGGAAGATATTTAAACTATGACAAAATTGCCACCTTGTGCAGGTGAAGTTGAATAAACATCACTTATAATGATATAAATATTAATATGAAATATAAAACCACCAAAAATTAATATGATACCATCACTTAAGTTAGATACTAATACTTAAGTTACAAAACCACTATGGTGGTTGTGTGATAGAAGGGGTAGTTCTGTAATAGAGTGGGTAGTTTTGTCACCTCGAGCGATGGTTTTGTCACACATGGCCATTTTTAAAAACAAGGTGAAATAAGTTATCAGTTTTTAAACCAAGGGGACCAAAAGGGGTCAAGGGAGGAGTATGAAGGTAGAGGAAGGGGAAGGGCTAGAGATTTCCCTATGGATCATAGAACAAGAGATCACTACATCACCATTAGATCTGTATCACAAGTGTCATACCATATAATTTTTTGGTACATACATATTTCCCATTTTTCAGGGTGCCTTTTAATTATTTGGAAATTCATTTTCCTAAGTAAGACATGTATAAATGAAATAACATATTAGGAATAATCACCTTACTTACCCAAATAATGGAGTGAAACCAAGTTGAGCCTTTGCACAACCTATAAATAGAAGACAAGACTCAAGTATGATTGTAATGGAAAATTAAAAAAATGGACTATATAATTTAAACATGGAAATAATATGTAACATAAATTCATGGGAGATCATACTACCTTAACTATCCTATCAAGGTACTAAACCTGGTGCTAAGTCATCATGTACCTATAAAACTATAAAAACTTGATATAAAGAATAGAGATGTTAAAATGTTAGTTGTGAAATCTAAGAGAAATATGACATATAATTATGAGAATAAGTATAAAATAAAATATATTCCAAAATTAGAAAGTTTTAAAACTAAAACAACTAGTTTAGAGTCTAATATATTCAAAAACTTGCCAAAAACAATTTATTTGTGCCATTTACCTTAAGATATTTTTTAGCTCTAGATTGCTCATGACTATTTTGAGTGTGAAATAAATCAATGGGATGAGGGTGAGAAGAGTATGGTAAATTTACCAATGGGAGGAGATCTCAATCATAACTAATTTATATTTTCTAACTTTTTTCATTTTTGCCCCATATTTAGAATTTTGAGCAAAACTTGGTTATATTCTAATGAATTTCAAAAAAACTAGTTTATAGTGATTGTTAGGGGTAGATTAAGGATTTATGATATTTATGTGATTTTAGGTGATTTTTTTTGGGTTTTGGTAGATTTAGGATGGTGCGCAAGTGGTAAATAGAATCATTGATCATGTTACGAAATCATCACCTTTTATAAGGTGGTCATATTTTAACCATTATGTTAGTAGCATAACTATAACATAGTGGTTACACCATCACAACCCTAAGGCAATTGTAGAATCACCTTGGGTGGTTACATCACTATCATATGGTAGTTTCATAACCACCACAAGGTGGTTTTATAACTACCACTTGTAAATTAGGGTGGTTTCATGGGTTACAAATGTATGTATTTGACTTGTTTTGAAAATAGGTTTATTTTTTAGGATAAATTGGGGTATTTTTCTTTGTTATAAGTATATTACACATAATGGATTAGATCCTAGATTTAAGAGTGTATCCCTTGATTTTTGGCACTTTTGATGACTGATGAGTTGGTCTTGCTTGATCAAGTGGGGATACTTCAGATAGCATTGGTGGGGATCACCCCAACCTATAACTAGATATTATGTGATAATTTGACTTATTATGATCTTGAACATAACACTTTCCTGTTCCCCTATCCCCTAAGGGAGTACACAATCACTCTCTTATATTTGTATTAGATGACCAATCTTCTCTCAACTAGTTGATTGGTATTTATTTAGGATGTTAATAACCACTATGAGAGACATAACTAGGTTGATTACTTTAGAGACTCTAACACAACTAATGTGGGAGTGAAATATGGAGTGATAATTTATCAATTTTAGGGATTAGTGATACCCAGCCTGAGGAAGTCTATCATTAGCATTCTTTTCTCATGATTAGTGGGAGATAAGGTCACATATAAGATTTTATATAGTTGGTCACAGACCATGTGACATATTAAGGAGTGAGGGGAATGTTACACATGGAGTCAAGAGACATTATCATAGAACTACATATACTTATACCAAGTGGCTCACTTGGATCCCTTTCTATTATCCACCAAACCATCATTATAGTTTGGATCTATGAGAGTATGATCCCCTATCGGAGGGGTGTGTCAATTGGGGCACCAAGGGATATTAGGGCCACTATATGGATAGAATTGGTACCCTTCCATGATTTCCCCCTAAGGTTTGGTTACTCTGATAAGAATAGATTTGATTTCCCTTCCTTACTAAGACATGGTTGGGAAATGAGAAAATGGGGGATCTATCTTGTGATAGCCACTATGGCCATTCAATTTTGAGATAAGTAGTTATATATTAAGGTACACCTCATGGATCAAGTACCCCAATATTATGATATTCCCTACATAGGCAACCTATCAATCCTTAGATTTTTGTATAAGGGGATTCATGAAGTGAGAGCTAAAAGGTAGGAGTGACTAACATGGTAGCCACTCATGCATGGGTATCTATCACCCAACCTACTCCATAGGTAGATAGAAAAGGAGGATGATAGGTTAGATTTGGGTAGTAACATATGGGATCACCACCACCACCACTATAGGACCCTACTTAAGGGGACCCTACATAGTATCAGTAGCTAAGAGATGTAGATGGAGAGGCTCAATTATATGTTGATCTAGAGAAGGATATCCATATATATGAAGAGGAGGCTATTGAGTATGATTCTAATCTAGAGTGGTATATGGGGGATACAATTAAGAAAATATTTTTTTTCATTTGTGATTATAGCTCATATTTTAATTCTTTCTAATCGATTATCTAATTTTTCATCCATCAATTTTTATATTAGTTAGATCTCATTTATTTTATGTAATTTATGATTGTATATATTGTGGATATTTAGAGGCAGATGATCAAGGACACCCTAATAAATATTTTTTTAGTTAAGCACTAATCAAACTTAGAATGAACCATTGGTAGACCTTAGGCTTCCCATAGGGATTGGTCTCCATACAGATGTCTTTACCCCAATGTACCATACTTTAGTGTTGGTGATAATATTAAAGATAGAGAACAACACTCTATTGTCCAAAGTGAGGAGGGTGAAGGTCCTAGTGGATACCATGGGGCGTAAGGGAGGTGTCAAAGCCTCCATCTATAGGATAGGGGGATAGCTTTGGAGGGAGGTACTAGTAGGAGATGTTATCAGAGCCAAAGCCTTAGGCACTCTTTTTCATTAGGACCCTCATACAGGAGGAGGATAGGTTCTTAAGACTTGTTTACAAATATTTTTTATAGCATTGTATATGTCACTTACTTTTAGATGTCTTCAGACATACTAACCCTCTATGGAGGTGTTTTTATCAGACATTTTTATTATATAAACTCGATAGTTTACATGATATATATAGATGTTTTTATTATACCTCTTAGTGATTTATTATTACATGTTATGTGATGTGTAAGAGTCTCTCTTTCAAAAATAATAGACCCCTTCATGTCTCTAAAGTAACATAAACCATGAACTAGTTTTCACATGCCTTCATAGACCTATTTAGAAAAGTTTACGGTTCATTAGCAAAGTTTAAGGTATTTGTGAAGTCCTAGGTTTCATTTTCTCCCTTCATATGCCTAGTCAATCAATTCCAAAAGTTTTTCCTCATTAAGTATGTGAATAGGGGTGTTTAGGGTCTTCATAAGTCATCTTGATCAATATTCAATAGTCCATATGGAATATATCAAAGGGTATCTTCTAAGTGATAGTCATATTATATAATTTCACCCCATAGTAGGCTCTAAATTCCAAATTTAAAATTTCATAAAACTATGTGATCATCACCTATAGGTTTAATCCCTTCTTCCCAATCCCAATGCATGGAAACAAGGTCAAATGCTCCATAATACTATCAATGATCAATATAAGTATGAGAAAAGAGTCTATTTAGTTATGGATGCCATTGACAAACTATGACCAAGTGTAGGAGATAAACTCAAGCCCAACCTTTAATGGGTTTCACAACCATCATATATAGTTGGAACTTAAGTATTTAAATAAGGGTCATAGGTTGTGAATATAATATATAAAAGAGTGTGATTTGGATGTAAGGAAGGTCAATTTATCCTCAATCATAGCATGGAAGCACTCTTTTGATCAAGGGCTTGTTTAAGGACCCCTTGATAGTCAACACACCTAGACCACTGCATATAGGAATATAGGTAGTTTATCCCCAATAATAAATATGAAATGATATAGACACATTAAAGAGGGAAATCTCAAAAAAGAGGTAGGGCATGGAGGTCATGTTATTGAGAATCAATGAAACTTGAAGGGATTACCAAACAAGCTCACTCATACATGAGCAATAACATAGGTGCATCCAAATCTACTTAGATAACTAGAATGACTTAGTGATGTGAATTATAAGTAAAACTAATGGTACTAAACTATTGAATATACATAAATTTTTGACCAATCTTGAAGATATACCTAGTCTAGACTGAACACCCATAACACACATCCCTGTGGGTATGACTATGTAAGTAAGTTTGATAAGAGAGATAGGGAAGGCCAAGTAATAAAGGATATGGTTAGATCTTGAGAAAATGTTACATGATCCCCCCTAAATTCCACCCCTAGTGAAGAAAATAAGACAAAATTCCTACCTAGGCATCTAACATAACTAACTCAAACACTTAGGCTAGTCAATGACACTCAAGGTAGACCTAAGAGAGATAAAGACTGAGATGGTGGTTAGGGAAGATAAGGACAAATGAAAAACGTGTATACTAGGTGTAAATGGATTCCATGGTTACATTTAATCCATTAATCACTACCTATAGGTGACTCAAGGCTCTGACAGTTAGTATAAGCCTGTAAGGCCTAGATCCCTCCTTAAACCCTCAAGACCCTATCTCTATCTTAGTGACATATCCAAACCCCCAAGTAGACTTAATGACATGATAAGGTGTATGATGTGTATATAGGTCATTAATAATGTGCTTGGAATAGGTAAATACAAGTAAATGGTAAACTTGGTCTCATTACCCCTCTCAAGCTTTGCTACCCTAGTCTACCATGTCAAGCTTCCACCTCCAATGCTTACCTCAAACATAACAAGATGAATCAGGACTAGTGATCTTAGGGGGAATTGGGGACCCTTATGAACTTAATATCCATATAAGAATGAGTTGTAAGAAGCTTGAATTCCACCAACTTTCACTCATAACTCATCGTATAGTTTTTATAGGACTAAGATATATTCAAGAGTTTTGAAGGGGTCTATGAGATAAGCATCCATGGTAATAAGTTATGGGTTTGAGGCCTGTACTCTATGAACCATTTTAAATATGATAGGCTACAAAAACCCTCTCTAAAACTTTATAAGGAATTGATTAATTAATTACACCCTCAAATGTTTTTAAATGAGGTATTTGAGCTTTAAAATAGTCTTAATGGTCTCCCATGTCACATGGGCACCCAAATAGTCTAATGATTGACACATACAAACTATATGTTATACTAATTAGGCCTAAATAGAGATAATCCAAGCCTATATGTAAGACATTATAATATTTCTACACATTCTACATGTTTTTGAGGATGGAGATGGATCTAGAGGTCTTAAAGAGTTTCATAATGACCACCTACATAGGTCTCCATGTCTAATATCCACTTGAAGACATGCTTAGGTGCCTAGTTAGAAGACTATTTGTACATAAATAAGAATTAAGTGGATTAATCAAGCCAAAAAATATGATATGAAGGCCCTAAAATATTTATTTCATACCATAAAGGGTGGTCAAGTACCTCATAACTCTAGTTTGAGGTCAAGATATAGGAATCCTATTATTAGGCCTATTAGTCTAACACATTTCTCAAGGTAGTGCTACTTGAAGAATAAAATCAAAGGATAAGAAGGATTATATAAGACCTTATATCATCATGGATATGTACTTCAATGTATTTATATGTGCTTAAGGTGTTATTTTATAGAAACAAGCCCATAAATGGTCATTTTTGGCTTAAAACTACCTTGAGAATGCATAAAATACATTATAGTCACTTGAGAAGCATCTTGATGAGCTCATAATTTTATGGAATAGTTGCATGGGTTTTTGAGAACATGGTTAAAGTTAAAGGGCCTTGTCTAGAAGAAACTAGTGGCATTAATTAATTGGTTAGGGGGATAACCTTTATGAACCATTGTTAAGAACATAAAACCCCCTAAACCTCCCTAAAACCCTAATAGTGATCCAATGGAAGAAATATTGAATAATTTGAAAAAAAATGCATTATAATTACTTGGGAGACAATTTAATCTCATAGTGAACTCTGAGGAGATCACATGCATGGCATTGGTCTGTACAGATAGTTATACAAACCCATCAAAACATTGTTTTTGTAAGATTTAGTGATGAATTTAGGGTAAAAATCTTGATGAAAGGTTAAATATAATTTGGAAAGGTATTATGAGGGATATTACACCCTCTCAAGCCATAAAATACTCATAATTCTTCTTATAAATGTCCTTGCAAGTTTGCACCAAAGAGCCAATCTGTAGGTGCTAATAAGAGGTAACCTAATCACCTAAATGAACTAAGGTTGAAAGTGTGCACTAATTAGGAGACACAAGTCATGGTATAACATGTTTTTTCAGACTTTAAATGTCATCACTTATTCATCTTGAAGGTTGTTGTCTCCCAAAAATAACAGTCATTTTTAGAACAACATTTGAATTATTTTGGTTCTACAAACCAAAATAATATCTTCCATTTTTAAAATTTGTCTTAGACATTCAGATTTCTCATTTTCAAAGCTTCTCAAAAAATATATGGACTCTATAGAGTTAAATCTATAGAATTTGTAGGCTTGAATCTATAGACTCAATAGGAAGAAAAATCTATGGACTCTACAAGAAAAGGAAAATCTACAAACTTCTGCAGGCAGTTTTTAGTCAAAAGAATTGATTCTCAACATTTGTTCATTTTCTAGGATTGGTTCAAAGTTTTGGTTCAATTGAAAATCTTCATCGGCAAGCATCTGAATACAAAAGGATACCTGAATCATTGAACCATGGAACCATTAAACCAATTTGGTTCAAAGGTTTAATGGTTTCAAAGTTCAACAAGTTCAATGTCATTGGTAAAAGTTAAGCGCTTCATAAAGGTTCAAAGTTCAGTCGCTTCAATAGGTTCATCAGCTTCCAAATATTTGGTCAAATTAAAATGACTTGAACCATTAAACCATTGAACCAATTTGGTTCAAAGGTTCAATAGTTGGTTCAACCAAAGGAATAGTTCAATCACTGGTTCAACCAAGTAGTTTAATGCTTTATTTCACTCAGATGGTTCATTTCCTTTGTTTCAGTGTCTTTTGGTTCAATCATTTGGTTTGTCAGTCAGTTCAAGGCTTTTGTTGAACCGTTGAACCAAATTTTTTGTTCAACATCTTGGTTCAATGGAAAGGTTCAACAGCAGGTTTATCACTTTTTGGTTCAAAAGGTGCTTGGCGTGCTTCACTGAATCATTGAACCAGTTTAACAGATAGGTTCAATCAAATGGTTTAACTCTCAGTTCAAAGGCAAGTACAAATATTTGGTTCAATGCTTAGTTTATAGGCCTATTTTATTTGTTGAACCATCATCTTGAACCATTGGCTTGAACCATTTTGGTTCAAAGCCTTGGTTCAACTGATTAGTTTAATGTATTGGTTCAATGGTAAAAAGTGCATTCAATGGTTTGTCAGCTGTTTGCTTCAAAGTCTTGGCGCGCTTCATAGTCTTGGCGCACTTCATTAAACCTTTGAACTAGTTCAACAAATGGTTCATTGACTAAGTTCAAAGGGATGGTTCAATGCCAAAGAACTTTTTCGAAGGACAAGTGCCCTTGCGGAGGACACTTCATCGACCAAAGCACCCTTCAGCTTGTCCAAAGACTTGTTTAAAGCCCAGGGGAATTTTCCCCAGAAATTTTGACTTTGGGAATTTTACTTAGGGAAATTTTTTGTGAGAAACGTTCAAAGGGAATGGCCCAAGGAAAAACCCAGGGGAAATTTGTGAAGGGCCAATGAGGGACCCCGAAGGGTAGGTGCCCTTGTGGGGAACTCTTGACCATTAATTTGAGGATACTTCCCAAAGCCAAAGGATCATTTCTAAAGGCCTGAAAAGGCAAAGTCCAATCTAGAAAAGCATGAAGCAAAAATCCAAAAGAAGACCAAGAGGTGACGCGCTTGAACACGTCAAATTCAACACAGTCAACTAGCTATTGGAAACATAGTGATGGGTGCGTGAACATCAAAATGAAGATAACAAAATAAATGTTGATCCTTTGAACATACAAAATAGAATACATTCACAATTTTCAAGGCCAAGACTAGTAGAAAGTGGGGAAGGAACAAAATAGCAAGCTGAATCCAAGACCTGATTCAATTAATCAGAAAGGGAAGAACGATGAAGATAAGATCAGACCACCAGACAGACATTGAAAGTTGTAAAACTTTCAATTGCATGACTTATTTATCTACATTAAGAAGATCCAATGGGTAAAAGGCCCCAAAGTTCTAGCTTGTCTTCCTAACATTTCCCAATGCATCATGATGTATTACTATTCCTGAGTCCTTGAAAGTGGCTATATAAGGGACTTCTTATCATTGTAAAAGTATCTTCTTTTTTATAATCTGAACGAAACTCTGTCAAAATTAAGAGGCATCATTGAGACTTTGTGTTTAGTCTGTTTATCATATTTTGTTAATGAAAATAAGGGACTTTTTTAGACTTTGTGTTGTGATATCTTGTTTGTTTCATTGATCTAATAAGCAGGATTAGTAAACTTGTCAAGAAGGTGTCCTGAAGAATCAACTATGGAGAGACTTTGTTCCCCCATAGCTGCCTTCAGTGTGTTTATTTTTTTTATTGCTATGTAAAGAACTTTGAAAATACTTTGAGATTTCATTTTTCTTCATATATCACTCTTGAGTATTTCATGTGCAGACTTTGTGTTGTCTTGATTTTTTGGTTACCATACTTTAGTCATATTCTACTTTTATTTCTAGGAGTATTCTTGTGGCTGGTTGAGCAATTCTTCTGAAAGAAGAGGAGTGATGTCTGTCATTCTCTTGAGTTCTTTCTTTGTTTTGTATACATCATCTCTAAAGAAAGAGAGATGGATGTTTGGTCCTACCCTTGAGTATTATTTTTTATTCATATATATACATATCATATCCATAGGGAACCTCCCCTTGATGAGAGGAGAGAACAATCTCCTTCTGATGTGATAAATTTACACATTAGAATGACTAATCTTCTTGATTTGGCTAATAAGACCTATTTTGTTTACCAATACGTTGATAGACAAAATATTCAACCAACAGTTTTTGGCGACTCCATTGCAGATATACCCATTATCCATTTATAGTCTATCCATTCCATTCACCTCTACACCAACAAGAAAAGAATGCATAGTTCAAAGCCTCAAGCTTTAACTAAAGCAAAGTCAATTCTTTTCAAATTTTGTTTTACAAATCTAGTAGATTCAAGGTATACATGAAGCCAAAGGGCTAAAGGTGTCATTGATCCTGTGTTCGAGCTGGTACAACAAAGTGATTTTGATCTATTTCCTTCACCATCTCATTTACAATGAACTAAGAGCTTCCCTCTTACTAAAGATAGATCTCCATTACCAGGCAAAATATCAACTTCTGCTATTGATAAAGTTGTGCCTATAATTACCCCTTTGAGATTTATTATCCCTTCTTTTCAGTACCCTATAATGGTAATTCAAGGCCCCTAGGGTAGTGCTTTTGGCCCTCTCAATCTTATTCCTCTACATGAACTTCCATGCAGTTCTAGGAAGAATTTCCCAAAATTCCACGATGATGGGAAAATTCATCTTGATGAACATATTGTAGCATTCAGTATAGCTTGTGGAGTAATTAGGGTAGAGTTTGAAGATGTAGTAGTTAGGCTTTTTGTTGAAACACTACAAGTTCTTGCTGTAGATTGGTTTTACCATTTACAGGCTTGATCTGTGACTGATTGGAATACTTTGAAAGCTAAGTTTGAAGCCAGATTCAAACTTGTAGAAGATGCACATACACTTCTGGCTCAACTTACACAAATAAAAAAAGAACCACATGACCCTATGAGAGACTTCATAGCTAAATTTGACAAGTTGAGAAATAGAATTCCTATGATTTCTAGACCTACAGCTAAAAATCTTAAATGCTTTTGCATTAATTCTTAGCTACCTGAAGTCAGTTTCCTCTTGAGATGTGCTGGCCAAATAGATCTAGCTGCAACTCAAATTTTGGCCATTGAAGTAGAAGACGATATCATCTTAGTAGGGAAAATAAGAAGAGATTGAAATAGAAATAGAGCTTCATCATCATCTGAATTTGCATCTACAAGCACCACAAATCCAATGGTGCAGAAATTAGTGAATGAGCTCCTTGCACTCTATTGGGTGAATATTTTGTCATCAACTAACTGAGGACAAAATGGGTATATCAACCACAACATAGGGAGATTTATGCCATGAAAAGTGTGGGTTTATCAGATCTAGATGAGGTAAATCTCTCCTCTCATCAAGGGGAGGTTCCCTATGAATATTTATATGCTGTGTATATATAATTAAGAAAAAAATAATACTTGGGGTGGTAAAATAACATCTACCTCTCTTTTTTCAGAGGTAATGTCCAAGGAACAAGAGAGAGAAATCCTGGTCATTGGCCAACAACATTCTTCTTTTTTCAGGAATGGTATCCAACATAGAGCAAAAAATCACCTGAAGTAACAAAGTTAATAAGGGAACTCACATAAGCATAAAGTCTTCCGTAGCCTCCTTCACTGATTCGAAACAAACATAACCATAGAGTGAAATGAAGCACAAAGTCTTCGCCTAAAACTACAAAAGATAAAAGGATCACAAAGATAAAAGTAGCTCAAAGTCTCTCTTCTATCTTTTAGAAATGCCCTTAGATAATATCAACACACCCATTTTACTTATTAAATCAAATAAATAAGAGATTATCAGGAAATAAGACATAAGAACTATTTCCTAAATAACATAGATAAATTCAACACAAAGTCTGAAATAAACCTGCTTCTCATTCATTTAACAAAATATGATTTACAAATTGAGCCCAAAGTCTCAAGAAGTGTCTCAATTTCAGCAAAAAATTTTCTCTCAATTATCAGAGATCCATTTACAAAAGAGGTCTCCACTATATATAGGGAGAAACTCTAAAAAACTAGAAAATAATAAAATAATAAAAATATCTTAGTCAAAGATGACTCATCTTTGACTTTGAGATATTTTTATAGATTTTTTACATGTAATTACATATTAAAAAATTACATGCACTTTTCTCATGACAAAAGTGCATAAGGAAAGAAGAGAGAAGGGGAAAAAGTTTCAGCTCTTGCCACCAGACTTCTTCAGATGAGCATCGTACATAGCAATGGATGCCTAAATTCCTATACTTTCTGGTGCAACTCTGTTCTTAAAGATGACCCTAGCTCTAATTAAAGCATTCTTCAATGTTATGATTGCCTTAGCATGACTAGTTAACCTGGATCTTAAATTTTCTAGAGTTAACTGAGTATCTAAAATGTTGTCCACAGAAGTCATTGAGAAGGCTTTCTCTTCAAAATCTCTTTGAATCATCTCCTTGAAACCTTGGATCATTTCTTTAGTTGAGAGAAATTGGTTATCCCTAAAAGTGAGGTTGCAAGGTAGTTCTTCCAGTCTATTTAGTAGGCTTGTGTCGCTCTTCTCACTAGCATCCTTGGAAGATTTGAGATCTTCAAACAACTCCTTGAGTACCTATATCCTATATATCAATGACTCCTTGATCTTAACATAGGAATATTTTTTGGAAATGATGTCGATAGATATCAAGGTGATTTTCTTTAGATCCTTCATCTCCCTCCACTTGCTAAGATATTTTTCTATACTGTCAATGTCCTGAGAGATAAGAGAGACAAGGTCATCTAAATCTGCCCTCACCTTCTTCATCTTGTCTATCTTTTCTACAACCTCCGTAAGTAAGGAAACTCCCTGAGTATGCATCTTTTCAATGTAATCCTCTAGCACTTTCTCTTTTAAGTAGGTTTTCTCTACCTTTTGAATGATAGGGTCATCTATAGAGAAGGCCTCTAGAGTCACTGCTTCAGGGGGAAGAGTGAATTTCCTTATTACTGTCATCAACTACTCTGTCTTGGCTTTATAGTAGTCTTTCATCTCCTTTTCTCTGTCAAATTTCTAGACCATGATGTCCATTGTAGAGTGTAAATCACTTTTCACACCTTCATGAGTAACTTTGCCAGGTTCAACATGAGAGATGGAATAGCTACTCATGTCAAAACCCTCAAGGGTTGCGTCCTGTAGAGGCTTAGCTATTTCCAGAAATTTATGCCCATTTTCCTCAACTAATTTTGAGAGGATCCTTGGCCTCTTAGGAGCCTTATCTTTCACTGGCACTATCTTGCCAAAATTAAAGTCATCTGGAGAGATGGCTAACTTCTTTCTTATAGGTGTGAATGCTGACATCTAAGGTGGGAGAGGAGTACTTACTGTGGCAATAGTTCTCACAGTTGGTGTTACCATGGTAACGTCTACACTGCTAGTAGTAATAGTGGTTGTAGTAGGAGTAATAGGCAAAATTATACCAACTATTGATTGATCAAGGGCCAAAATTTCTCCCAGATTGAAGGAAGGAGATGCTAAACTAGGAATAGATCTAGAGGAGCGAAGAGTATCTCTAGAAGCACCTTGAGGATCACCAAATATAACTTTGCAAGGAGAGGCAGCTCCAGAAGAAGGAACACTGCTAGGAAAGAGAGGTGAAGGAGATGCCATAGGAGACTGAGGTAGAGAAGGAGAGATGTTTTTAAGTGGTTGTGCCCATTCTTGGGAAGGTAGAGGTTCAACCCTTTATTGTTCTAAAAGCCTATCATCTGTCTCCATTTTTTGGGCTGCCTGTTCCTGGGAGCTTTATTCTGCAACTCCCTTAGCTGTTGATTCTGGCTCTTCAGTAACCTTTGATTTTTTAGAAACAAAGATGATTCTAGGCTTGTGAGGCCTAGATGGGGAAGGAACATCACCTTTATTCTTGGTCCTATTTTCTACCTTCTTCCTCATTTTTGCTTAGAACTCAGCCTCTGATCCCATAATAAACTCTTTCAGTATGATCCCTTTGGCTGCTAACCAATCATTGGTGTTAGCCAATATTGGCTCAAATCTCTTCCTCAAAAAAGTTAGCTCTTTCTGAGACCACTAAATTGGAAGAAGAGAGGATTCAACAATCTTTTCGACTAGGTACCTGCTATTGATAATGCTCTTATCATCGACTAGATTGGGGGAAATCTCTACAAGCTCTAAATATTCAATTTGTTCCAAGGTCAGCCTGCTATAGTCCATCCTCCTGATTTCCTTAGTTGTTCTCAGGTCTACCCAGATGTCTTCGATCCTAGGCTCATAAAATTGAGTCTTTCATCTGATCATGTCCTTGACACCCTTATAGTCAAATTTGTCCCTTCTCTTGAATTGTTTCATAGCGACTAGCTACATCTCTATTTCCATGACTTTGGCTTTGGCTACTGTCAAGATAGAGTATCTACCAATTTCAATTGGAAACTTGAAACCTAGCTTTTTCAGCTCCATCTGCCTAGTATGTATGATAGCAATTTGTCTACATAGCTCCATCAAAACTAATTTATCAGAAGGAAACTTGGGGAGCATATAGGGATAGCCTTGGAAAAAGCCAACCCGAGAAGGTGGAAAATTGAAGGAACATACAATTATAGTCATTGACGACCATCCAAGCCTCATCAGATACTCTCTTTTATTCGAGCTGAGGGTCGAAGAGGCATAAAAATATGGCAAAGAAATTATCATTTAACCTTTTAAAATAGTGGATTAATCCTTGAAGCATTAATTGGGGGTAATATTAGTAGACTAGGGTGGTTTTTTTGTCCCCTTCAGTTGTCAAATCTGGAAAGGTTCACATCAAGGTAGCTATGTACACAAAGTATGAAGTCATATAAAACTTTGATGAAGTTTATACCTTAGTTAGTTGCTCATGAAGGGCATTGCTGATCTGTTCACCCCAAAAGATGACTTGCTTACCCTGGAGGATGATCTTAATGAATGGTTACATCCACTCGTGGAACTATGAGGAAGACGGGAGGCCTCGCACTCTGCTGAGAAGGGTGATCAAGTCACCAACTTCTTCAATAAAATTGCTCCTCAGGAAGTTTTGTGGCCATTTAGATAAATTAGTTATGGGGACCTTTAACCACATGTTATTCATTACTTTCTTTTCCCTCTCAGGGTCCTTGTCATACTCCTTCTATGCTTCTATGAAGTTAATCTCAGCACTTCGGTAGCAGGAGGGCACATGAAGACTTTGTCAATAAATTTGGGATCTAGCTGAATTATCATGTTGCCACTGGCATTTGAGACTAATCTTATCTCTTTGTTATAGAATTAGGTGCACTAGAGGATGAACTCTGTATGATGTGCTACCATTGGGAAATCGGCAACTAGATGAATGTTGCATTCGATGATCCTCCTTATTTTGGAGCTTGAGTTAGTTGCCGTAGTTTGGGTCATGAACTTGGCCATATCTACGTGGCCAATCTCTGTGTCTCTGATGTCATCAACATTGGAGGTAACTGAAGTGATCGAAAAGAGCCTTGGTACTTGTACTTCATGGTCTTTACCTTTTTTGGAGAAGTTTTAGACATCAGAACTGGCCTCAGTTGAGTAGGGGCTGATGAGCAAGAGTCTTTAAAAAGTACTCCAATCATGATTGTGTAATTAGGGAATAATGAGCAAATTAGGGAATTCAAATGTTGGGTGATCATGATTTAAGGAAGAGCACTTAGCAGGGCTGGGTTGGAAACTGGGTTAGAAAATGAGGAAGGAAGGGAAAGAATGAAAAAGAGGAAATTTTCTCTGGAGTTAGAAAAGTTTGGAGGAGAAATGCATAGGCAACAAAATTCACTACCCCTACATGAATAATAGTCAAAAAAGTAGGCACGGGTGGCAAAAATCACTACCCATGCATGTTCAGTTGAAAAAGGTGTAAGGGTGGCAAAATTCACTGCCCTTACACCTTTGGCCTGCATTGATAGCAAAATTTGCCGCTGATGCAAGTTTTAGGTGAAAAGGGGCACAGGTGGCAAAAATCACTGCCCATGCAGGTTTAGCCTACGTGGGTGGAAAAATTTTCCACCTACGCAGGTAAGAGAGGCAACAAAGGCAATTAAGAGGCACGAGTGGCAAAATTTTCCACCCGTGCAGGTTTCCACAAGAAATCCATGGGCAAAGGGGAGGGGCATCAAAAATTGTCACACCTACATGAGAAGGAAGTTGGGAAGGCCGATGGGGAGGGAGAGAAAAAGAAAAACAAATATAAAAACCCCCAACAATAACAAAGACTAAAAACAAAGCTTAAGAAGATGGAAGGAAAGGAAATAAACACTAAAAACAAGACTTACTTGAAAAAAAATGTGGACCATGAGATTAAATCCACAAAAATGCACCTTAACCCATTCGCTGGATCATCTAGAGGTAGAGGATAGGAGGAAGAGAGGATAAATGAAACAAAAGAAGGTTAAAATCAAATTATATGGGGTGAAAATCAACCCCAACAACCCACTGCATGCAACAATAAATGTTGTGCACAGAAAATGAGGTGATGTAGTGGCAGTGAATTTCACCGCCCTTGCAGGTTCAGATGCAGGGGTGGCAAAAATTGCTGCCCTTGAAAAAAAAAATGTAGGGGCGGCAAAAATTTCCATCTTTGCATCTCAAAGGTAAAATGCACTGGTGGCAAATTTTGTCGCCCGTGCACGAAAATAGAAGAAAAAACACTAACTCTGAAAGAGGCAGGTTTTGGTCTCCTGGTCACATCGAGACCATAACAACCTTCACGTTTTGGGGAAGACGTGATAAAAAGATATTATGAATTTTGAAAGGTGTAGTTAGACCAAAATGAGAATGAGAAAAACCCATCTTGAAAATAAAATTAGAGAGACGAAAGATGAAACAGACAAGTTTCATAGGGGGTTGTTCTTAAAAATGAGCTAGGCTAATTCTGGGAACAATAGCTGGCTCCTGTTGGGGAACTTCTATTAATCAAATCGATCAATGGGAGTAGAAACCAGTCTCTAAGTGCCTTCATCCAAGCCATTGGGCTATAGAGTCAAGCTAAAAATGAAAGAAAAATAGACAAAACGTAAAAACTGTATATATATACAAATGAACCTATCTAAGCTTCAAAGATTAAATAGCTTCAGATGCTACCCCTTGTGGGGTAGTGCAAATGACGTTCCATCCTAGTACTCTAACAAGAAGCTAGCCTCACCACAGAACTAATAAATGGTGAATGGGCCTCTCCATAAGGAGTCAAATTTGCCATGCATCCCTTTTGGTTCTCGCCTCTTGTCCCACAACAAGACTTGATCTCCAATTTGAAATTTGTGAACCTTAGGTTTTTTATCAAAAAGTTCCTTCACCCAGTTTTGATGCATCGTAATCTGATCTACTACCATAGTTCACCACTCATTCAGTTTGATTAGACACATGATTCTATTATCGACCAAACTTTTGAAAGTTGAGTCTTCGATTGCTTTAGTTAACCTGAGTGTTGGTAGTTTAAGGGTGATGGAGATCTCTGTATTTAAGCCATATAGAAGTTGGAAAGGTGACATACCTATAGCATTTTTAGGTGTTATCCTATCTACCCATAAAGCATCATACAATGCTTTGTGCCATGTTCTCTAATTATCGTCTACCAACTTCCTGATAATAGTGACCAAGTTCTTATTACTCAATTCTACTTGGCCATTTCCTTGAGGGAAATAATTTGAAGTGTGGGATAGGTTAATCCTATAATAAAAACAAAATTGAGTAATTTCCTATGATGAAAAATAGGCCACATTATCTGTTATAATTTTGAGTGGGACCCCAAACCAGGAGATGATATTTTTTTTGAAAAAATTACACACTACTTCAAATGTAGCGTGCTTGGTTGGGATGGCCTCCACCCACTTGGTAAATTAATTCATTGCCATAAGGACATAATCATGTTCAACACTTGAAGATGGGTTGACTATGCCAATGAAGTCAATACCCCATTGCTAAAAAGGCTCCTTGATTACTATTGGCTTGAGAGGCAATGTAGCTAATTTAGGCTTCACAATGAACTGTTGACATAATTCACACCTACGCACCCATTTGTAGGCATCCTGGAACAATGTGGGCCAATAGTATCTTGCTCACAAAATCTTGTGCGCTATCACCAGTGTAGAAAAATGCCCTCCACAAGCCAAATTGTGTAAAGACTCTGAAAGTTTTTCTTGTTGTGCCTTATCAACACAATGAAGAAATGCCCCGTCTAGGTTCATTTTGTACAGACCATTGTCCCATAGAACATAACTAACAACCTTTAACTTAACATTTTATTTCTCTTTATAGGAAAGATGAGTGGGACACTCACCATATGTCAAAAAATGAGTGATGCCAAAATACCACTCATCAATAGTGGCAATAAAAAGGACTGTAGGCACACCTTCAATCTCTATTTCTTCACTTTTTGATTCATCTGGAATGTTGTTGGTGATCAACTAGCAAAGACCCTTTCCCTACATGAGTTTGGTAGGTTTGATGTCCAAATCAAACTCCTAAATCTTGGTGATCCAATTACCCCTCTTCGTACCAAACTCCTGCTAAGTCAAAATGGACTTCACATTGTATCAGGTACGAGAACTTTGTTGTGCGAGTTTAGGATATAAAACTTGAAATGCTTGACTGCTTTGACCACCGCTTATGCATGCTTCTCCATGTTAAAATACTTGAGTTCATGAACCTTGAGTAGACAACTTAGGAGGTTCAGTTGAATTAAAATGGCTGAGAGTGTATGCTCGAAAGCATAACTGTATATTTTGAAGCTTTTTGTGTAGTCTGGATAAATCAGGACTGGTGCGCAAGTAATTGCTTATTTAATTTCTTTGAACATTGATTTGCCCTTAGTAGTCCACCTAAAGGTAGCATTGCCTTTCATCATATTGATGATGTGGCAAGTCTTCTCAGTGAACTCAAGAATGAATCTCTAAAGAAAATTCACCTTTTCGAAGAAAGAGTGAACTGTAGTTTTACTAGTAGGTAGAGTAAGTTCTTGGATGGACTTGACTCTTTTTGAGTCAATCTTAATACCTTCTCGAGACACAATGTGTCTGAGAAGTTTCTGTTCAGTCACCTCAAAGATAGATTTCTTTGGGTTAAGAGAAATACCATTCTGATGACAGCAGTCTAGTACTCGTTGTAAATGGTGGACATGGTCCGAAAGATGCTTTAAAAACACTATCAGATCATTTAGGTACACTACAATGAATTTTCCCATTTCATCCTTGAAAGTGAGGTCTATCACCCTCTAAAATGTGGCACCTACATTTATCAGATTGAAAGGCATTCTTCGATAAGTGAAGGTGCCCCAAGGTGTGGTAAAAGTAGTCTTATGCTAATCTACTTTTCTGACTTCGACTTGATTGTACCTTGAGAAACCATCTAGCATTGATAGCATTTTTAAACCTATTACCATCTATAGAACTTGATCCATGATAGGGAGAGGGTAGTTATCTTTTAAAGATAATTGATTCAAGTTCCTAAAATCCATGCAGATTCAAATTTCACCATTTTTCTTTCTGACAGGGACTATGTTGGCAATCCATGTGGAGTGATGGATTGGAAAAATTATCTAGGCATCAAGCATTTTTTGTATCTCATCTAAAATAGTACCTGAGATTTTTGGATTATATTGTCTAGACTTTTGCTTGTGAGGTATAGATTTTGCCTTAAGAGGAATGTCATGGTAGATGTCATTTAGCCTGAGTGATTTTAGATCATCATAGGAATAAGCCAAGACATTTATATATTGGTGAAGTAGACTAGCAAGCTTAAATCTCTCCTTGAGAGTGCAGCATTTCCCAATGTGTACCATTTTAGGATCTCCCTTGGTTCTCAGGTTTACATGATCAAAATCTTGGGAGGAGTTTGAATTTGTTTGTTGTTGTTTAATAAACCTGTCATGGTTATCAAACAATTTTTCTAGGGAAACCAAGCCTTTAGGAATCTTATTCCCCTTAAGCTGTAGGAAATCCTTACCTATATTCACATTTGATTTAGAAGCTGCTTCACATTCTCAGAGTTCACTACCTTCAAAATGCAATTGTTCGAAGCTATCCTTTTGCTCCAAGAAGGCAATGATTTGATCATCATTGTTAAATACTTGCCAATGGCCAGCATTATTGGGTACACTTGATCGAAAGACCAATTCAATAGTGTACTTATTTCCTTTAAAATCTAGGTGTGGAACCAAGAGAGTAGCAGAGATAGCCAATGCATCCGCCCGGTCATTAAATTCCCTTAGAATGGTAGAGATGTTGAAAGCGTCAAAATTTTCAATCTGATCCTAGACTAGATTGCAATAGTGGTGCAACCTTTCATTCTTGGTCTGATAGAGGTTTCTTACCTGGCAAACCACTAACTCGGTGTCTCCTTTAGCATGGAGTAGCCTAATGCCTTTTTCTCTGGCAGCCTGTAATCTAATAGGGATTCGTACTCAATTGTGTTGTTGGTGTTATTGAATTTCAACTTGTAGGACAAAGGAATAATGTCTCCTTGAAGAGATGCCAACACAACCCTAGCTCTTGAACTGGTAGAAGAGCAATTACCATCAACTTCTAAGGTCCACACCTCATTAGTCACCACTTTTCCTTTAAAAAGTCCTTCGCTTGGGAGAAGAGGTTCTTTCATGTGTTCATTTTGCTTTGTCGATTCACTCACCATGTCAGCTAAACACAATTTCAAGTTATCACCTGTAGGAGTTTCATTAGATGCCTCATGGATCTCGTCCATAGAAAATAATTAATTTTCAATGCCTGAAGACTCAAATAAAATTTGAGCTTTCGGTGCTGATGATCGGGTGACTACATACTTTATTTCTTTTTCAAGAAGCAACTTCTTCATAACTCCTTGAATTGGGATCCTCGCTTTTGATAAGTCCATGCTTAGCTTGCCTCCAACATCTTTGCAAAAATTTCACCCAAGCAGAATGTCGTAAGAGGCTGGAACATCGGCCACTAGAATTGTCATTTTTATCCTCTTTTCTGGAAAAGCTGTGAAAGCAAATTGGGCATCTTTTATCTGACCAAGGAGTGGAACTTGCTTGTTTTCCATAGAAAAACACCTCCCAAAAGTTTTGGTCAAAGTTAGTCCAAGGAAAACTGCTACCTTTGTGGCCATGACATTATTTGAGGCTCCAGAGTCTATAATGCAATTACTTAATTTGTAACCATTTATAAGTAGAGAAACATAAAAAGGTTCTAGTTTCCCAAGAGCAACAGGAGGAGTCATGACAAGATTACTTTGGGTAGATTTATCTTTAGGGGGATCATGAATAGCTTTTAAAGAATCTTGTCTTACGGGGAGGGCTTTGTTTTTTACATATTCTGCCAACTTATCAAATTGTTCTAGGTTAGCCCTCAAATATTCAATCTTTGTCATTTAGATTTTAGTCTTTCTAGTGTGATCGATTATATCAAATAATTGAAAAGAATTTGAAATAGAGGAAGAGGGTCCATCATCTGGGTTTTTAGTAGGTGTGGCACTAGTCTGAGCAATAGAGGTGGAAGGTATAGGGTGGTTGGAAGTACTTACTTTTTTGTGAATTACCTGATCTTGTTATTAAGGAGGCAATGGAGTCTCTCATTTAGCGATGGAAATCACCGATCAAGGTTCTTCTTTTGCCTTTCCTTTATTAGTCTGTGAAACTAACTAGTTTTGAGATCTAGTGAAAATAACATAGGATCCATCCAACCCTTCTCCTTTACTTCTAACTTCATCTTGGTAATCTAGGAAACCAGTATTGGAGTTGCCAACTAATTCTTCTTCCTGCTCATCTAAGAGATTAGCATCATCTTGTTGGTCCAACTGAGGTTGGAGTGAATAGTCATGTTTAGATTCTAGGTAACCGACCACTAAATTGGCAGGTGTTGCTTCGATGGCCAATTTCCCTAGAGGGGGAGGCAGGCAATTTGATTGCCCTTGGTTTCGGGTAGCATTACCCTGATATTGCTAATTTTAGAATGTTCTCCTTGGCATATCTCGATAGGTGGGAGCAGACGTACCTTGGGCTATTTATCTCTTCAAAGCTATCAGTTCATTTGTTAATTTTTGCACTATAGGGTCTATAGTGCCTATAGAAGAGCTTTCAGTAGATGAAGAGAATCTACTTTTACTAGGGTCTTTTCTGATCTTACCTACCAGGATAAGATCATCCTCAATTTTAGTAGCCAAATTTTGAGCCAATGCTAGATCCATAGGGCCATTTCATCTTAATAAGAAACTTACTTTGGGAAGCTGTGAGTTGATAAAAAAGCAATTGACATTCTCTGACGTGGGCTGAGCAACAGTTGGAATCTGATTCTTCAACTTGTTGAATTTGGCTATGAAATCCCTCATGAGTTCTTGGGATTTTTTTATCTATGTTAGCTGAGCTAATAAGGCATGTGCATCTTTAGCAAGTTTAAATCTAGATTCAAATATGGACTTTAGTGTATTCCAATCAGTTATAGTTTGAGCTTGAAGGTGGTAGAACCAATCCATGATAGTGCCTTGTAGATTTTTCACAAAAAATCTCACTGCTACATCCTCAAATTCCACACCGACTAAACCACATGCTATGGAGAAAGCGGCAATATGCTCGTTGGGATGAACCTTCCCATCACCAAAAAATTTAAGAATTTTTTTTTAAAACTATGAGATAGTTCATGCAAGGGTGGGGTCAAATTAAGAAGACAAAAGGAATTGCCCCACGGGCCTTGAACCATTAAGATAGGATGATTAAATGGTGGGATAACAAACCTTGGTGGAGTGTTTATAGGCAGGGCCCTATTAATAGTAGAAAAAGAAGCTCTACCTTATGTTGGTGCCCCGATAAGGTCAGGAGGAAGACTCCTAGACCGTTGGAGGAAAGGTGGTGGAAGAAACAGATCAAAATTGTTCTGCTATGCCAATTCAAACACAGGGTCAAAAACACCTTTGGCTCTCTGGCTTCTTATGTAGCATGGAGTTGCCAGATTTCAAATGAAAAAGGGACCAAAACTACTTCAAGTTAAAGCTTGAGGCTTCAAAATGCATGTTCGATAGTCCCCAACAAAGTCACCAAAAACCGTTGGGTGAATATTTTGTCATCAACTAATTGAGGACAAAATGGGTATATCAACCACAACACAGGGAGATTTATGCCATGAAAAGTGTGGGTTTATCAGATCTAGATGAGGTAAATCTCCACTCTCATCAAGGGGAGGTTTCCTATCAATATTTATATGCTATGTGTATATATAATTAAGTAGAAAATAATACTTGGGGTGGTAAAACAACATCTACCTCTCTTTTTTCAGAGGTGATGTCTAAGGAACAAGAGAGAGAAATCTTAGTCGTTGGCCAACAACATTCCTCTTTTTTAAGAATGGTATCCAACGTAGAGTAGAAAATCACCTGAAGTAACAAAGTTCACAAGGGGACTCACGTAAGCACAAAGTCTTTTGTAGCCTCCTTCACTGATTCGAAATAAACGTTACTGTACAGTGAAACAAAGCACAAAGTCTTCACCTGAAACTAAAAAAGATAAAAGGATCACAAAGATAAAAGTAGCTCAAAGTCTCTCTTTTATCTTTCAGAAATGCCCTCAAATAATATCAACACACCCACTTTGCTTATTAAATCAAACAGATAAGAGATTATCAGGAAATATGATATAAGAACTGTTTCCTAAATAACACAGATAAATTCAACACAAAGTCTGAAATAAACCTGCTTCTCATTCATTTAACAAAATATGATTTACAAATTGAACCCAAAGTCTCAAGAAGTGTCTCAATTTCAGCAGAGTTTTTGCTCTCAATTATTAGAGATCCATTTACAAAAGAGGTCTCCACTATATATAGGGAGAAACTCTCAAAAACTAGAAAATAATAAAATAATAAAAATATCTTAGTCAAAGATGACTCATCTTTAACTTTGAGATATTTTTATAGATTTTTTACATGTAATTACATATTACAAAATTACATGCACTTTTCTCATGACAAAAGTGCATAAGGAAAGAAGAGAGAAGGGGAAAACGTTTCAGCTCTTGCTGCCAGACTTCTTCAGATGAGCATCGTACATAGTAATGGATGCCTGAATTCCTATACTGTCTGGCACAACTATGTTCTTGAAGATGAACCTAGCTCTAATTAAAGTGTCCTTCAATGCTGTGATTTCCTTAGCATGACTAGTTAACCTAGATCTTAGATTATCCAGAGTTAACTAAGTATCTAAAATGTTGTCCACAGAAGTCATTGAGAAGGCTTTCTCTTCAAAATCTCTTTAAATCATCCCCTTGAAACCTTGGATCATTTCTTCAGCTAAGAGAAATTGGTTATCCCTGGAAGTGAGGTTGTAAGGTAGTTCTTCCAGTCTATTCAATAGGCATGTGTCACTCTTCTCACTAGCATCCTTGGAAGATTTGAGATCTTCAATCAACTCCTTGAGTACATGTATCCTGTATATCAATGACTCCTTGATCTCAACATAGGAATCTTTGTTGGAAATGCTGCTGATAGATATCAAGGTGCTTTTCTTCAAATCCTTCATCTCCCTCCACTTGCTAAGATATTTTTTTGTACTATCAATGTCTTGAGAGATAAGAGAGACAAGGTCATCTAAATCTGCCCTCACCTTTTTCATCTTGTCTATCTTTTTTGCAACCTCTGTAAGCAAGGAAACTCCCTAAGTATGCATCTTTTCAACATAATCCTCCAGCACTTTCCCTTTTAAATAGGTTTTCTCTACATTTTGAATGATAGGGTTGTCTATAGAAAAGGCCTCTGGAGTCACCGCTTCAAGGAAAAGAGTGAATTTCCTTATTACTACCATCAACTACTCCATCTTGGCCTTATAGTAGTCTTTCATCTCCTTTTCTCTATCAATTTTTTGGACCATGATGTTCATTGCAGACTGTAGATCACTTTTCACACCTTCTTGAGTAACTTTGCCAAGTTCAACATGAGAGATGAAATAGTTGCTCATGTCAAAACCCTCAAGGGTTGCATCCTGCAAAGGCTTAGCTATTTCCAAAAATTTATGCCCCTTTTCCTCAACCAATTTTGAGAGGATATTTGGCTTCTTAGGAGCCTTAGCTTTCACCAGCACTATCTTGCCAAAATTGAAGTCATCTAGAGAGATGGCTAACTTTTTTCTTTTAGATGTGAATGCTGACATCCAAGGTAGGAGAGGAGTACTTACTGTGACAATAGTTCTCACAGCTGGTGTTACCATGGTAATGTCTATACTGCTAGTAGTAAAAGTGCTTGTAGTAGGAGTAATAGGTGAAACCATACCAGCCATTGATTGATCAAGGGCTGAACTTTCTCCCAGATTGAAGGAAGGAGATGCTAAACCAAAAATAGATCAAGAGAAGCGACGAGTATCTCTAGAAGTGCCTTGAGAATTGCCAAATATAACTTTGGAAGGAGAGGAGGCTCTAGAAGAAGGAACACTGATATGAGAGAGAGGTGAAGGAGATGCCACAAGAGACTGAGGTGGAGAAGGAGACACATTTTTAAGCAGTTGTGCCCCTTCGTGGCAAGGTAGAGGTTCAACCCTTTGCTATTTTGAAAGCCTGTCATCTGTCTCTATTTTTTGGGCTGCCTATTCTTGGGAGCTTTATTTTGCAACTCCCTTAGCCATTGATTTTGGCTCTTTAATAACCTTTGATTTTTTAGAAACAAAGATGATTCTAGGCTTGTGAGGCCTAGATGGGGAAGTGACATCACCTTTGTTCTTAGTCCTATTTTTTGCCTTCTTTCTCATTTTTGCTTGGAACTCAACCTCTAATCTCGTAATAAACTCTTTCAGTATGATCCCTTTGGTTGCTAACCAATCATTGGTGTTAGCCAATATTGGCTCAAATGTCTTCCTCAGAGAAGTTAGCTCTTTTTGAGACCACTAAATTCAAGGAAGAGGGGATTCAACAATCTTTTTAGCCAGGTACCTGCTATTGATAATGCTCCTATCATTGACCAGATTGGGGGAAATCTCTACAAGCCCCAAATATTCAATTTGTTACAGAGTCAACTTGCTATAGTCCATCCTCCTGATTTCCTTAGCTATTCTCAGGTCTACCTAGATGACTTCAATCGTAGGCTCATGAAATTGAGTCTTTCATCTGATCATGTCCTTGACACTCCTATAGTCAAATTTATCACTTCTCTTGAATTGTTTCATAGTGACCAGCTGCATCTCTATTTCCATGACTTTGGCTTTGACTACTGTCAAGATAGAGTATCTGCTAATTTCAATTGGAAACTTGAAACTTGGCTTTTTTAGCTCCATCTATTTAGTATGTATGATAGCCATTTGTCTAAATAGCTCCATCAAAACTAATTTATTAGAAGGAAACCTGGGGAGCATATAAAGATAGCCTTGAAAAAATCCAACCTGAAGATAACAGAAGGTGGGAAATTAAAAGAACATACAACCATAGTCATTGACGACCATCCAAGCCTCATCAAATACTCTCTTCAAGCTAAGGGTTGAAGAGGCATAAAAATATGGAAAAGAATTTACCCTTTTAAAATGGTGGATTGATCCTTAAAGCATTAACTAGGGGTAATGTTAGTAGACTGGGGTGGTTTTTCTGTCCCCTTCAGTTGTCAAACTTGGAAAAGTTCACATCAAGGTAGCTATGTACACAAGGTATGAATTCATATAGAAATTTGAAAAAGTTTGTACCTTCCTTAGTTGCTCATGAAGGGTAGTGCTGATCTGTTCACTCTAAAAGATGACTTGCTTACCCTGGAGGATGATCTTAATGAATGGGTACATCCACTCATGGAACTGTGAGGAAGATGGGAGACCTTGCACTCTGCTGAGAAGGGTGATCAAATCACCAACTTATTTAATGAAATCACTCCTCAAGAAGTTCTATGACCATCTGGATAAATTAGTTCTAGGGACCTTCAGCCACCTGTTATTCATTACTTTCTTTGCCCTCTTAGGGTCCTTGTCGTACTCCTTCTATGCTTTTATGAAGTTAATCCTCAACACTTCGGTAGCAGGAGGGCACATGAATAATTTGTCAATAAATTTGAGATCTAGATAAATTATCACATTGCCACTGGCATCTAAGACTGATCTTGTCTCTTTGTTGTAGAACCAGGTGCACTAGAGGATGAACTTTGTATGATGTGCTGCCACCAAGAAAGTGACAACCAGATGAATGTTTGCTTTTGATGATCCTCCTCATTTTGGAGCTCAGGTTAGTTGCCTTGGTTTGGGTTACAAACTCGGTCATATCTACGTGGTCATTCTCTGTGTCTCTGATGTCATCAACATTGAAGGTAACTAAAGTGATAAGAAAGACACCCTGGTACTTGTACTTCATGGTTTTTGCCTTTTTTGGAGAAGTTTTAGACATCAAAACTGGCCTCAGTTGAGTAGGGATTAATGAGCTAGAGCCTTCAAGAAGTACTGCAATCATGATCGTGTAATTAGGGAATAGTGAGCAAATTAGGTAATTCACACATTGGGTGATCATGATTTAAGGAAGAGCACTTAGCAGGGCTAGGTTGGAAATTGGGTTAAAAAATGAGGAAGGGAAAGAATGGAAAAGAGGAAAATTCCTCTAGAGTTAGAAAAATTTGGAGGAGAAATGCATGGGTGGCTAAATTTTCCACCCCTGCATGAATAATAGTGAAAAAAGTAGGCACGAGTAGTGAAAATCACTGCCCGTACATGTTCAACTGAAAAAGGTGTAAGGGTGGCAAAATTTGCCACCCTTGCACCTTTGGCCTACATCAGCCACAAAATTTGCTGCCAATGCAAGTTTTGGGTGAAAAGGGGCATGGGTGGCAAAAGTCACCACCCGTGTAGGTTCGGCCTGTGTGGGTGGCAAAATTTGTCACCCGTGCAGGTTTCCACAAGAAATTTGTGGGCAAAGGGGAGGGGCGGCAAAAATTGTCACCCCTGCATGAGAAAGAAGTTGGGAAGGCTGACAGGGTGGGAGAGAAAAATAAAAACAAATATAAAAACCTCCAACAATGACAAAGATTGAAAACAAAGCTTAAGAAGAGGGAAGGAAAGGAAATAAATGCTAAAAATAAGACTTACCTAAAAAAAATGTGTGCCATGAGATTAAATTTGCAAAAATGCACCTTAACCCATTCGCTAGATCATCCAAAGGTAGAGGATAGGAGGAGGAGAGGAGGAATGAAACAAAAGAGGGTTAAAATTGAATTATATGGGGAAAAATTGACCCCAACAACCTACCATGCATGGCAATAAATGCCATGCATGAAAAATGAGGCAATGAAAGGGTGGCAAATTTCACCGCCCTTGCAGGTTTAGATGTAGGGGTGGCAAAAATTGCCGCCCTTAAAGGGAAAAATGTAGGGGCATCAAAAATTGCTGCCCTTGCATCTCAAAGGTAAAATGCACTGGCGGTAAATTTTGCCATGTGCATGAAAATGGAAGAAAAGAAACACTAACTCTGAAAGAGGCAGGTTTTGGTCTCCTGGTCGCATCGAGACCATAACAACCTTCACGTTTCAGGGAAGACACGATAAAAAGACATGAATTTAGAAAGGTACAATTAGACCAAGATGAGAACAAGAAAAACCCATCTCAAAAACAAAATTAGAGAGATGAAAAATGAAATAAATAAGTTTCGTAGGGGGTTGTTCCTAAAAATGAGCTAAGCTAATTTTGGGAACAACACACTCAAAAAACAAATGGCTCAAGGAATGTATTCTGCTCCTACATACAAAAGAACATTCCCAAATCAGTCATATCAAGGCAATGTTGCCAAAAACTAAGGACAAAAAAATTGCCTTCTTTCTCCATAAGGAAAACTTGCCTTGGAAGCTCCTCCAACTAATTCAGCAATGGGATATCTTGAGACAGAATCATATTTTTCTTATCAACCTAAATTAAATCAAGAAAATGATGCTGATATCATTGAAGACAGTCAAGAAGAATCAGCTGGTGACTCCCACATTGGTTTCCTAAATTATCAAGATGAACTCAGAAGCAAAGGAGAAGCTTTAGATGGATCATATGCAGTGTTTACCAGGTCTAAGAACCAATCAGTCTAGCAGGTTGATAAAGGAAAGACAGAAGAGCAATCACAATTACCAAGCATGGGACAGTTCTGCCCTTTCAACCAAAAGATCTGGTAATCACTTAAAATGTAAATACATCTATTACACCTTTCCCTTCTACTTCTAATTCTCAAACTAGTATACCTCCCATCCCTTCTAAAACTCAAAAAGCTGAAGTACTTTTCTCTATACCTAGTTTGATTCAACCATTTGACATAATTGATCATGTCAAAAAGACAAAAATACAAATGTTTGAATTTGAGTACTTGCAATCCAATTCAGATCAACTGAATAAGCTGGTATAATATGTTAAAAATCAGACCGTCCCTATAGTACAAAAGGCCAAAAAAGTGACTTTTGATTCCCCAATAAATATGCCTAGTCCAAATAATTTGATTATTACTCCTCCAGCTATTTTTGGTAAAATAGAACCCTTCTATGTTTATCTGTTAATCAATGGCCACAAGCTGAGTAATTGTATAATAGACTCAGGTGCATCTGACAATGTTATGCCTGCCAAAGTCACTGAGTCTCTTGGTCTCACATTGACCAAGATGTTTGGTAGATGTTTCTCCATGGAGAACAAATAAGTGCCATTGTTGGGGCAGATCAAAGATGCCCAATTTGCATTTATAGCCTTTTTGAACAAGAAAATTAAAATGACTGTATTAGTGGCTAAAGTACTAGCATCTTATGGTATTTTACTTGGACGGAATTTTTGTAAGGATGTGGGAGGAGAGCTAAACATGGATCTATCTAAGGCAAGGATCCCTGTACAAGGTGTGATGAAGAGATTACTTCCTGAAAAGGAAGCAAAGTATGTAGTCACCAAGATGTCAGCTCCTGAAGCTCAAATCCTTTTTGAATCCATAGGTATGGGTAATTACTTTTTATATACAGATCATGAAGAAAGACCCTCCATCTCTAATGAAGGAAAGTCTAAAGTAAAGCCAGTGTTTGATGAGATTTGGACTCTAGAATTTGATGATAGTTATTCCTCTTCTAGTTCTGGAGCCAAAATTATTTTGATATCTCCTTAAGGAGATATGTTCCCTTTATCATATAAGTTACAATTCAGCAACACAAATAATGCAACTAAATATGAATTGATGTTGCTAGGCATGAAGGCTGCTCAAGAAAGAGGCATCAAGTGTTTTCATGCTAAAGGGGATGCTGAATTAGTGGTCTGCCAAGTGAGAAATTCATATCAAACCAAGAATGAAAGGTTGCACCATTATCGTAATCTTGTTTGGGATCAAATTGAAAGCTTTGATGCTTTCAACATTTCTTCTATTCCAAGAGAATCCAATGATAGCTCTGATGCACTTGCTATTTCAGGAATTGTTTTAGTTCTATATTCTGATTTTAAAGAAGCCAAATATACTATTGTGTTGATCTATAAGATGAGTGTTCCTGATAATGCTGATCATTGGCAAATTTTCAATGATGATAATCAAATCATTGCCTTTTTGAAAAGAAAAGACAATTTTGAATAGATTTATTTTGAAGGCAGCGAATCTCAAAAGTCTGAATTAATTTTTGAATCTAGTTCAAATGTAAATGAAGAGTTTATACAGTTGAAAGGAAATAAAATTCCTAAAGTCTTGGTTTCTCTCAAAAATCTATTTGACAAGCATGATAGATTAGTCAAGCAATAGCAGACAGATTTGAATTTCTCTTAGGGATTTGACCAAGTGAATCTGATCAACGAAGAAAATCCAAAAATGGTCAACATATTTTAAGTGTTGTACACCTAAAGAAAAATTCAAATTTACTTCTTTACTTCATCAATACATTGATGTCTTGGCATATTCATACAAAGATCTGAAGTCTCTCAGTCCTGATGAAATCTATCATCATATTCCTCTTAAGGCTAATTCAATGCCTTACAGACAAAAATCTAGAAAATACAATCTGAAGATTTTATGTACAATTATGTCTGAGATTTAGAAAATGTTAAATGCTAGAATTATTTTTCCAATCCATCATTCTATATGGATTGCAAATACAGTTCCTGTAAGGAAGAAAAATGGTGAAATCCACATTTGTGTTGATTTCTAAAATCTAAATCAGTCTTCTTTGAAAGAAAATTACCCTTTGCCAATCATGGACCAAGTGTTCCAAACAATAACAGGATCAGAAATGTTATCAATGTCGGATGGCTTCTCAAGCTATAACCAAGTTGAAGTTGTTGAACCTGATCAACACAAGACTACATTCATCATGCCTTGGGGTACCTTTACATACAAAAGAATGCCTTTTGGATTAATAAATGCTGGTGCTACCTTTTAGAGAGCTATGGATATGGCTTTTAAAGATGAAATTGGCAAATTCATAGTTGTATATCTTGATGATTTAACTGTCTTTTCAAAGCACTGATCTGATCATATGCACCACTTGTAATAAGTGCTGGAGTGCTGCCATAAAAATAGTATTTCTTTGAATCCTAAAAAGTCTATTTTTAGAGTGATAGAAGGAAAACTCTTTGGACACATTGTGTCCAAAAAAGGCATAAAGATTGACTCAGACAGAGTCAAGTCTATTCAAGAGTTGAATTTGCCTGAAAGTAAGAATGTTGTTCACTCTTTCTTCAAAAAAGTGAATTTCTTATAGAGATTCATCCCTGAATTTGCTAAGAAGACAAGACACATTGTAAATATGATGAAAGGAAAGACTACCTTCAGCTGGACCAAAGAAGGCAAAGCAGCATTTTAAGATATCAAAGTCGCTATTGCTCACGCCCCTACCTTGGTCTACCTAGATTACCACAGAGATTTCACTATATACAACTATGCATCTGAGCATACTCTTTTAGCTATTCTTGTCCAACAAGACAAAGAAGGTATGGAATCTCCCATCGATTTCATGAGTTGCCCTCTAAAAACTCATGAATTAAAGTATTTAAATATAGAGAAGCACACCTATGCCTTGGTAAAAGTAGTCAAACACTTTTGCTTCTATATTTTGAATTCACATACTACTGCCTTAGTTCCTAATAGTATAGTCAAGTCTATTTTAACTCAGCAGGAGTTTGGCACAAAGAGAGGTAATTGGATTGCAAAGATCCAAGAAACAAAGTTGGTCAAAGGTAAAGGTCTTTGTCAATTAATGGTTGATAATAAGCCAGAAGATACACAACTTGAAGAAGCTAAAGTAGACAATATGACAACAATCCTTTTTATTTATACTACCAATGAATGGTATTCAAATATTGCCTATTTTATAACTTATGGAGAATGTCCTGCTCATTTGTCTTACAAAGAGAGGAGAACCATCAGATTGAAAGCTACCAATTTTGTCCTTTGGGACAACGGCCTGTATAAAAGAAACATAAATGGAGTTTTTTTTTTGCTTTGTAGACAAAGAAAAGCAGACCCAAATCTTGAAATATTTCCATAATCTAGCTTGTGGAGGACATTTTTCTACTCCTGTGACTGCTTACAAAATTCTGAGAGCCAGGTATTATTGGCTGACTCTTTTCTAAGATGCACATAAATGGGTAAGGAAATGTGAACTTTGCCAGCAATTTGTTGGAAGACCCAAGTTGGCTGCTCTACCTCTTAAGCCAGTAATCATAGAGGAACCTTTCTAGTAGTGGGGACTCAATTTTATTGGGACAATAAATCCATCATCAAGCACTGGACATGATTATGTCCTTATAACAGTGACTGATTATTTCACTAAGTGGGTAGAAGCAATAACTTGACAAAGCATGCTACCTCAAAAGTTGTATGCAACTTCCTAAAAGAGAACATCATTTCCAGATTTGGAGTCCCACTCAAAATTGTTACTGATAATGTAGCTTGTTTCACCTCTCAATAAATCACGCAATTCTATTTTTATTATGGAATTACGCTCTCTCATTCTTTTAATTATTTTCCGCAAGGGAATGGACAAGCTGAGTCTAGTAATAAAAATTTGGTAACTATTATCAAGAAACTTGTAGATGATAATTAAAGGACATGGCACAAAGCATTGATAGACACTATGTGGGCTAACAAGATCACACCAAAAAAGGAAATTGGTATGTCTCCTTTTCAACTTCTCTAAGGTATTAATGTTGAGATACCAATCACTTTAGAGTTACCAGCCTTGAAATTGGTGAAGGCTATTGAAGATCAGACATATGAGAGTTCTCTTGATAAAAGAATCATGTGCCTGACTTAGCTAGAAAAACAAAGAACCATGGTGGTGGATAGAATTATTGTTCATCAAAATCTAATAAAGAAACTTTTTGATCAGAAAGCTAGAAATTGTGATTTTTAGATTGGGGATAAAGTCCTGATGTGGGACAAAAGAAGAGAGCTAAAAGGGATGCATGGAAAGTTTGACTCCCTTTGGAGAGGCCCATTCACAATTCATCAACACATGGGTGAAAATAGCTTTTTGTTAAAATACCAAGATGGCACGCTCTTTTCTCTGCCCCATAATGGGTAGCATCTGAAACACTTCAATTCTTGAAGTGTTAGATCATTGCCTCTATATATATGTATACTTGTATAGTTTTAATTTCTATTTTGTTTTGTTTGTTTTCATTCTTATTGCCTTTCATTTCTAGAAAGCATGACTCCAAAGCTCAATGGTACACTTGAAGACACTAGAGTTTCTAAATTCTACTCCTTCCAAATCATTTTACAATTGATAGAAGTTCTCCAACTAGAGCCAACTGTTCTCTCCCAAAAATAACAGTCATTTTTGGAACAACATTTAAATTATTTTGGTTCTACAAACCAAAATAATATCTTCCATTTTCAAAATTTGTCTTAGATATTTAGATTTCTCATTTTTAGAGCTTCTTAGAAAACCTTCGAACTCTATAGGGGTAAATCTATGAACTCTGCAGGCTTGAATCTATGGACTCTATAGGAAGAAAAATCTATGGACTCTACAGGAAAAGGAAAATCTATAGACTTCTGCAGGTGGTTTTCAGTCAAAATAATTGATTTTCAACATTTGTTCATTTTCCAGGATTGGTTCAAAGTTTTGGTTCAATTGAAAATCTTCATCGGCAAGCATCTGAATACAAAAGGAGACTTGAATCATTGAACCGTTGAACCATTGCACCAATTTGGTTCAAAGGTTTCACATGGGTTCAAAGTTCAACAAGTTCAATGTCATTGGAAAAAGTTAAGCACTTCATAAAGTTTCAAAGTTTAGTCACTTCAACAGGTTCATCGGCTTCCAAACATTTGGTCAAATCAAATGACTTGAACCATTGAACCATTGAACCAATTTGGTTTAAAGGTTCAACGGGTTTAAAGGTTCAACAGTTGGTTCAACCAAAGGAACAATTCAATCACTCAGTTCAACCAAGCCAGTTCAATGCTTTATTTCACTCAGATGGTTCATTTCCTTTGTTTTAGCATCTTTTGGTTTAATCATTTGGTTTGTCAGTCAGTTTAAGGCTTTCGTTGAACTATTGAACTAAATTTTTGGTTCAACGTCTTGGTTAAATAGAAAGGTTCAATAGCAGGTTTATCACTTTTTGGTTCAAAAGACACTTGGCATGCTTCATTAAACTGTTGAACCAGTTTAATGGATAGGTTCAATCATATGGTTCAACTCTCAGTTTAAAGGCAAGTACAAATATTTGGTTTAATTCTTAGTTTATAGGCCTCTTTTATTCATTGAACCATCAGATTAAACCATTGGCTTAAACCATTTTGGTTCAAAGCCTTGGTTTAACTGATTAGTTCAATGTATTGGTTCAATGGCAAAAAGTGCATTCAATGGTTCGTCGGCTATTTACTTCAAAGGCTTGGTGCGCTTTATTGAACCTTTGAAATGGTTCAACATATGGTTCATTGACTAAGTTCAAAGGGATGGTTCAATGCTAAAGAACTTTTTTGAAGGACAAGTGCCCTTGCAGAGGACACTTCATCAACCAAAACACCCTTCAGCTTCTTCAAAGACTTGTTCAAAGCCCAGGGGAATTTTCCCTGAACTTTTTGTTTGCAGGAATTTTCCTCGGGGAAAATGTCTATGGGAAATGTTCAAAGGGAATGGCCTGAGGAAAAACTCAGGCAAAATTTGTGAAGGGCCAACAAAGGACCCTAAAGGGTAGGTGCCCTTGCGGGGAACTCTCGACCATTAATTTGAGGATACTTCCCAAAGCTGAAGGATCATTTCTCAAGGCCCGAAAGGGCAAAGTCCAATCTAGAAAAGTGCCAAGCAAAAAGCCAAAAGAAGACCAAGGGGTGATGCACCCGAACATGTCAAATTCAACACAGTTAACTAGCCATTGGAAACACAGTGATGGGTGCACGAACATCAAATTGAAGATAACAAAATAATTGTTGATCCTTTGAACATACATAATAGAATACATTCACAATTTTCAAGGCCAAGGCCAGTAGAAAGTGGGGAAGGAATAGAATAGCAAGCTAAATCCAGGACCTAATTCAATTAATCAAAAAGGAAAGAATGATGAAGATAAGATCAGACCGCCAGGTAGACATTGAAAGTTGTAAAACTTTCAATTACATAACTTATCTATCTACATTGAGAAGATCAAATGGGTAAAAGGCCCCAAAGTTCCATCTTGTCTTCCTAACATTTCCTAATGCATCATGATGTATTACTGTTTTTGAGTCCTTCTTGAGAGTGGCTATATAAGGGACTTCGTATCATTGTAAAATTATCTTCTTTTTGATAATCTGAACGAAACTCTACCAAAATTGAGAGGCATCATTGAGACTTTGTGCTCAGTCTATTTATCATATTTTGTTAATGAAAATAAGGGACTTTTTTAGACTTTGTGATGTGATATCTTGTTTGTTTCATTGATCTAATAAGTAGGCTTAGTAAATTTGTCAAGAAGGTGTCCTGAAGAATCAACTGTGGAGAGACTTTGTGCCCCCATAACTGCCTTCAGTGTGTTTGTTTTTTTATTGCTGTGTAAAGAACTTTGAAAAGACTTTGAGCTTTCATTGTTCTTCGTATATCACTCTTGAGTATTTCATGTGCAGACTTTGTGCTATGTCTTGATTTGCTGGTTACCATACTTTAGTCATATTCTACTTTTATTTCCAGGAGTATTCTTATGGCTAGTTAAATAGTTCTTCTGAAAGAAGAGGAGTGTTGTCTGTCATTCTCTTGAGTTCTTCCTTTGTTTTGTATACATCATCTCTGAAGAAAGAGAGATGGATGTCTGGTCTTACCCTTGAGTATTATTTTCTATTCATATATATACATAACATATCCATAGGGAACCTCCCCTTGATGAGAGGAGAGAACAGTCTCCTTCTGATGTGATAAATTTACACATTAGGATGACTAATCTTCTTGCTTTGGCTAATAAGACCTATTTTGTTTACCAGTATGCTAATAGACAAAATATTCAACCAACAGTAGAAGAAACTAGTGGCATTAATTCATTGGTTAGGGGGATAACCTTTATGAACCATTGTTAAGAACCCAAAACCCCCTAAACCTCCCTAAAACCCTAATAGTGATCCAATGGAAGAAATATTGAATAATTTGTCAAAAAAATTCATTATAATTACTTGGGAGACAATTTAATCTCATAGTGAACTCTGAGGAGATCACATGCATGGCATTGGTCTGTACAGATAGTTATACAAACCCTTCAAAACATTGTTTTTGTAAGATTTAGTGATGAATTTAGGGTAAAAATCTTGATGAAAGGTTAAATATAGTTTGGAAAGGTATTATGAGGGATATTACACCCTCTCAAGCCATAAAATACTCATAATTATTCTTATAAATGTCCTTGCAAGTTTGCACCAAAGAGCCAATCTGTAGGTGCTAATAAGAGGTGACCTAATCACCTAAATGAACTAAGGTTGAAAGTGTGCACTAATTAGGAGACACAAGTCATGGTATAACATGTTTTTTTAGACTTTAAATGTCATCACTTATTCATCTTGAAGGTTATATTCAATCCCCATGGTTATCCAAGTAGTTAGCACTAGGAGACAAAGCCTAATTGCTTAATAGGCCTACTTGGTCAACTAAAGGAGGATATTATTGGCATAGATTACTATTAAGGAAATAAATGTAGGATATAGAAACATTTTTAACTACCTTATGAGGTGATAAACCTTATTTTCCATCTATGAGAGAGGATGGGGTAGTTTTCCAAGTTATATTGGCATGCAAGGAGGGGGTAGGCTACTAATTGCTTCATGAGGGGCCTCATTAAACCACTTTGATGCTTTGTAACTATCATAATCAAAGGGAATTGACTAGTTATGTGTGATCATACTATATACAGGGTAAAACTTATCCAAATATATACATCCAATGCCCTAAAATGTTCATTAAAGTCCACTCATTACCAAGGCAACACATGAGAGAAGTGTGGGACTAATTATAACTACTCACTGAGTGGATTATGGTAATTCTTGACCTCTTCATCCATTCTCCACACTATATTATCTTATCCCTCTTATTCATGTTCTATAAATTATGTCTTTAAGGCCATTTTATTCATCCCTTATATGGGTATGATAAAACTCTACCCAAATTGTATCTTACAAACCTTTTGAATAAATAAATAATGACTATTTAAAATTTACTTACTATCTTAGTGTGTTATGTTCTTGTTGATTTTTATAAGTGTTGAATTTTCATTCCCCTTTTCAGGTCCTTGTCCTTACCTAGTTTCTAGGATGCTATTCTATGAAAGTCATGTGATGTGTCAACTATTGGTGATTGTGGTTTGAAGTGTAATCTAGTTGATAGTACCTTAATACATACCTCCCATGATTCACTTTAAAGTTTCCATAATCCACATATATTTAATATGAATTACTAATGCTTAAGATACCCTTGGAAATATTGTTTGAGTCATTAGTCCTTGCTTGGTTCACAATGTTTTGATTAAGGATCAGTTAGAGTGGATAAGACATTATGATGCATCACCTCCATTTAAATTAGGTTTTATTTTATGTTTATCTCACCCTTTTCAACCCAAAAAGTTTTTAGGATTAATTATTTGAGATTAATTGATGCACTAGGGGAGATAGACCCAAAACTAGAGGTTTAGTCCACTTATAGGTCACCCACAACCATGGACTAATCCTATGTAACCCAAACATTGGAAAGGTCTAAATAATCCTCTCTTAAGGGTGTAGTTTGGTGAGTTAATAGTTATAACACATCTAGTGGGACTAAGATTTAATAGATTTGGAGCATCCACTTGAAATATCAGATGATATCAAATAGCTTCAAGTAATATAGTGGAAGATCTACAGTCAAGTTTCATGCCAAAAGTGGTCATAAGATCTTCATCAAAAGGTAAGGAAGTTGAGTTTATTGAATTGTCTTTGGACTTTGATAGGAGGAAGAGATACCATAGGTATAATATTAATCCTACACCCCCTAATTTTCCTAATCTTGAACAACAAAATACTGTTGAAAACCCTACACATATGATGTCTATCCTAGACATCAAGTTTTTTTTCCCTTTAATGGTGGAAACCCCTTAAATCTAAATCAATTTGATGATATACATGTTGCACTTAAAATCCTTCCATATTTCATAGGACAAAACTCAACCACCCCTATTAAACATATTATAGACATATGCAACCTCTGCTCAGTTCATAATGTGACCTAAGAAAATGTGGCAATGAGGTTATTGGCCACTTATTTGAAGGGTAAGGCACTTCAATGGTATATGGGTTTAACACTTAAATTTTATCAATACACTTTGATGAATTTGGGGAACACCTTTGCAAACATTTTGAGGATATGAGTGACCATTTGTATATAGTATAAAAAAAAATTGACCAAAATCAAAAGAACTCCCAAGAGTTTATGGTAGATTTAAATTATAGGTTTTAGAAAATTTGTGGTAGGATCATAATGGTATTCAATCCCACCCCAAATTATGCCTTGTTATACTACTTAAGATCCATCAATTTTGATGTGGAAGTAATGATACAATCCATGGGAGGGAATACACTATTGAATGCCTATGAGGTAGCAATAAAGGCAAAAAAAATATCTAATACAAATAGGCAAGCTTACCCCTAGGCTCCTCATTCCTTTATTCCCAGATATATAACTCCCTATTCTTACCATTTCTCCCCTACAAAAACCAACTAATCATGGTTAGATAGATCTTAATCAGGCAAATATATTGGGTAAGATTGAAGGGATGATCAAGGCATAAATAAATAAAATAGTAGCCTTGGAGAGGCAGCAAATTCCACCTCATAGACCTTACCAAGCACCCTATCAATCCCCCTACCATCCCTATCATTTAAATAAGCCTCCATATCATTATAATCCCTAAAGTCAAGGGTAGATCACTTAATCAAGACCCTATAATAAATTTAACCCTAATTCTACTAGAACTTCTATAGAATTAGTCCCAACTCAAAAAAACTATGCTCAATAATATTAATGGCCTAGACAATGGGGGAAGAATCATGAAGTGTTAATCACACCAAGTGGTGATGCTTGTCAATCCTCCTTCATGAAGTAGAATTAGGCTCCTCTAATGTAATAGATTCAACTTCATACAAAATATAAAGGTCCTTCTATGAAACACAAAGACACCCCCTTTATGACTCAATCTCAGATGTCAAATAAACAAAGAATGAGTGGGATAAAAACACCATTAGAGATAATTTTTGTCAAATTTCAAGAAGGAGAGCATTATTTTGAACAATGTACAACCAATAACCTTGGAGGTGCATCTAAGGTGGATAGTCTAGTTATATCCCATACAAGGGCTAAAATAAGAGCAATTAGTGATGATTTAGAAGTTAGGAGAATAACTCCTCCATCATCTCAATTATCTTAAGAGGATAATGGATAAAATTCAACCCCTAAGACTTCAATAAATCATAAAGTTCAATATGGGAAAGGTATAATTATATATTTCCATTAATACCCCAATTCATCTAAACTCTAAATGGTATTGTTGCTCCTAAATTGTAGTCAAAGGTTGTTATCTTTCACATTAGCATTATGGACCAGATAAAGAAGATCCATGTCACCATACTTGTTTGGGAAACATTTTTCATTATAGGATACAAAGATATCCTCCAAGAAGAGTTATCCAAACTCCACATCTTGGATAATAATTAGAAAAGGTAGGTACAATCATAACCAATACTAATCAACCTCATGAGTCTCAAGCACCCAAGGTAAACAAGCCCCCTTCTTTCTAGCTCTTTGTCATTATAAGTGATTCCCTAGTACACATCTATATGATAGATAGTGGGGCTATTTATTCTATCATTCCTAAGTCTATAGCAGATAAGTTGGGGCTAAAGTATGAACCTAATTCTAAAGGGGTCTTATAACTATATGGGTATCCTAATAAGACTATTGGTGTGCTTAAAAATCTAAAAATAATCCTAGCTACTTTTCCAAATTGTACTATATCCTAGGATGTTTTTGTAGTTGACCTCCCTCCTTAATTTGCCTTATGTTTTTCTATGGATTTTGTTGCCAAAATAGGGGATATCTCTTTTTTAACTAGTCTTATATGGTCTTTAGGATAGGCATGGAATAAAGGTTACCATAAGGTTTGAGCCTATTTGTAGGTTTAATTTAGAACCCTACATGCCTAATTTATCTAATGCCAATTGCACTATCATAGATGAAGATGAGCACCCCAATGATCAAGAGCCAATTGAACCACTTAAAGGTATATCAAATTTGTGTTTAGATGAATCAGGGGATAATAACCATGGATATGATCCATATAAGAGAGTAGAAGAGGTAGGATTGGGGGTATATTGTATATATGGGGAAAGGGTTGTCATACCTATTATTACTATCCTAAGCCAAGATCATGATGGAGTGTAGATTATATTCTTTCATGTTCTTGGTCTAAGAATAGAATTGGGTCAGGTGTTATACTTGTCTCTTCTTCCAAACAAAGATACTTTTCTACCCTAAAGTTTTAGTTTAGCTACACATGCAACTAATAGAGTATGAGGCCCTCATCTATGGGTTTTATTAGGCAAGAAAGATAGTTATTAAGCTCTTACAAATCATGGGAGATAGTGAGTTAGTAGAGCATCAAGTGATAGGGTATAATGTGTCAAGAATTGACTCTAAAAGGAATATAAACATAGGTTTTGGGACCTCTTATAATACTTTGAGGCCTTTGACATTAACTTAATCCTAAAAGAGGCCAATCAACATGCACACCAATTGGCATCCATAAGAGCATAGTATGATATTCCAAGTGGGTTCAGAGACATTAAGGAGTATTATCAAATCAAGGTAGTATGTATACTTTTAGTCCTTGACAATGAGGTTAGATGTCATGTATTTGAAAATAAAAAATAGATAGCATGTTTATTACAGTAGGAGGAAGAATTATACTCAAGAAACTAAGGCAGATTACAATAGTATGGGGTCCAGATTGTCCAATTGAGGGCAAATAATTTACCTAAAGGATTGGTAACCTTGTAAAATACATTCAATGAAGATGATTAGCTAAGGAAATATAAGGTTAGTATATCAACTAAAGAGGAACATTATGATAAGGTCACTATTTTCAAAGATAGGCTGCTCAAACTAAGAAAAGTGAACACAAAAGAGAAGGCAACCTTCATAGAGTTATGTCAAGAGTTTGTAGATAGATTTTCTTGAAAGCATAATGATTTAAAGGTTTTTTACCCCATCTTGTCCCAAATACCATATATTTGGAGGCAAGTGTTAAGCATATGAGATAAAAATAAAGACAAGTCAACCCCAAGATTGATATCCTCATGAATAAAGAGTTGATCAAGATCATTGAATCTGACATCATCTTCCCCATAAAACACTCTTCATGGGTGGCTAATAGACTTGAGTAAAAAGAGAACTGGTTGGGTGATAAAATGCATGGAATATGATAGAGAAGTGAAGGTAACCAAGTTTGTAAGGGGTATTGGACTATGTGAACACATGGAATTATATTTTAAGGAGGACATGTAAGTGGTTTTGGCAATACAAAGTGATGAATAAGTAGCTACACATAAATCTCCTTCTAGTTGGACTCAAGACATGGTGAGATTCCTTCAAATAAGAAAATGTCCTATAGGCCTAAATAGGAAAATAATGAGGTACTTAAAATTTCAATCCATTCCTTTTGTATGGATTTATGGATTTATTTTCAAAAAAGGCCTTGATACCATGCTCTTGAGGTGTGTAGGAACTAGCCAAGTTGACAAGCTCTTAAACCAGTTTCATGATGGGCTTGTAGGATGGCACTTTGATATAAAACTAAAATAATAAAGATCATAAAAGAAGGATATATTTGTAAAATTTTGTTAAAGGACCTCATTCTTGGGTCAATAGGTGCCAAAAATGTGTTATGTTAACAGGAAATCAAAGACTAGTTGCCTTTCTCTTCAAGCTTATTCAAGTGGAGCACCCCTTCATGTAGTAGGGCCTAGACTTTGTAGGTATGATTCACCCTCTATCTATTATAGGACATAAGTTGGTTTTGACTAATATAGACTAATTTACTAGGTGGGTGGAGGCAGTTACACTTAAGGAGGTAAATGAGAACTCAATTTTGGAGTTATATGATAGTCTAATGACTAATTTTGGGGTCCCCTCCACAATAATATTAGATAATGCACTAGACTTCATTAGTGAAAGAGTGATTTAATGGGATATTAGCCATGGAATATACCTCATTAATTCCTCTAATTACTATCCATAGGGAAATGGACTTGCAGAGTCTACCAATAAGAATCTAATTAGGATCATATGGAAAACTACAGAGAACAACCAAAGGGAGTAACATAGCAAGCTAAGGACAACCTTATGGGTAGATAAGATCACTCATAGGAGGAATAATATCCATTCACCATATATTATTGTTTATGTAAAAGAGGCAAGGCTACCCATATCACTTAAACTACTAGCCTTGGAACTTACACACCAACTTGAACTCATGGAGGTGATGCAATGGAGGTAAGGATGAATGAGTTAAGGGAGATTGAAGAGATAAGAGATGAAATCATTCATGTTATGTCATCTCATCAAGATCAGGTCAAGAGATCATTTGAAAATATATATTATTCAAACACCTTCCAAAAGGGTGTCATTATGCTCAAGTGGGATGAAGACCATGTTAAATAGGAAAGCACTCAAAATTTTTATAGTCCTTGGAGGAGACCATATGTTATTACTAGGTGTAAAGAACATAACTCCTTCCAATTATCCAAGTTGAGTGTTGAGTAAATCCCTATCCATATCAATGGGTTGTTTCTTAATTATTTTTACTATAAATCACAAAACCATATTTTTAAATAGAAGTTTAGGTTTCCTTCCTCTAAGTGTTGTGGCACATACTTTGCTAGTTGTTTGTTTGGTTGTGTTCTTGTTGCTTTCTATTATGTGTCTTTTTGTGTTTGTTTGTGTCTTGTTTTGAGTATTGTAGATATCATTTCAAGTCCTTAAGGTCTACAATATATTTATCATGAGGTGTCAGTTCAGTCAAAGAGTCTTCATCTAGCCATGAGTGATATACAAGATATCATGGGTCCTTTTGACCAGTAGGCAGGTCAAGCCTTCAAAATCACCAGTAATGTTGACTTATTTATACCTTTAAGGCTTATAAAGTAGTCAAACTATTCCATGAGTACCTAAACTTTCCTTGGTCACCCTAGTATTTTTATTAAAGTGCTAAGGCTAAGATAGTCCTTTAGTTTTTGAAAATCTTCTTGATAAGCATCACCCCAAATAAATGTTAACACCTTTCTTCAATAGGTGTGTAAATGGGTGGCACTTGTCTACCAATTGAGATATGAAGCATTTGATGGATTGTATCTTTCCCTATAAAATATAGAGATAATTCAAATTGATCAATGATGAAATCTATATTATGGCTCATACTTTGGCTAGGTCAAGTTTTAATCCCTTGCAAGACATAATTAAGCCAAGTAATTTAACTAAAGTAATTCAAAAAACACATTTATTAGGGTTGATCCTAACTTTATACTCTTGAAATCACTCAAACATCCTTCTTAATATTGTTAGATGATCAGCCCTAGTCTTTGGTTTACCTAATATGTCATTGATGTAGTCTTCAATAATGTCATGCATCATATCATGAAATATGATGTTCATGGCTCTTTGATAAGTGGCCCTCATATTTTTTAGACTAAATGGCATAAATTGATAACATAATTCTCCTTATCTAGTGGTGAATGTTATTTTTTTGATGGTATTATAGTGTGATTTAAATCTGATTGTAGCCTAATAATCCATCCATCAGTGAAAGGATTCCATAACCTATTATGGAGTCGATAATCATGTCAATGTTTAGCAATGGAAAGTCATCCTTAGGGAAGGCCTTATTTATGTTCCTAAAATTAGTGTAGATTCTAATTTCTTGTAGATTTTTACTAATTGGTATACCATTATAAATCCATTCAAAATAATTGATTAGCCTAAATTACATCTTACATCCAAGATATTTTCTAGCTCTTTCTTGACTAATATAATAATGCAAGGATGCATCTTGTGTAGCTTTTATTTTACAATTTTGGCTTCAAGATGTACCACAAGGTGGTGAAAAACCAAGGTGGGGTCCAAATATGACATTTTAGAGTAAGCCCAAGAAAATATATCTACAAATTCCCTCAAAAGGGTTATAAGGACTTCATGTTCCTCCTCAGTGAGGGACATGCCTAATTTGATCCATTTCAGGTCATTTGGAGTACCGATGTTTACCTTTGATGTATCTTCTACTAGAAGGGTTGAACCATCTTCAAAAATAGTGGGCAAATATTTAAATTATTTTTTAATGTTAGAGTCCTCTATTAGGATTGGTTGTTTGAGTTCTTCTAGCCATGATGAATCATAATCCCCTAAGGGTAGGGATGGCCATGTAATAAATATAGTTAGAAACTCCTAGATTATGCAATAAAACACCTAGTATTATTCAAGACTAAACTCAAACCCATAGGTAAGTTCATCATCAATGGTATCCTAAATGATTTGATCATAATCCTATTATTCTTCAAGACTAAACTTAGACCCATAGATAAGTTTGTCATTGTTGGTCTCATGGTCTATGTTTGGAGAAGGCTGAGCACCCCTTTTTAGTGGTGCTTGAAATAGGTTTTCACCACTAGACTAGCCTTTCTATTTACTTTTTTCCTGGTCAAAAAATGTCTTGAAGAGTTTTTCACTTTGGGACCTCAATATTTTATTTAATTATTTTTTTTTGGCTAAGGGTTTTCATCCACTCTCCAAAATAAGCTTCATGATTTAGCTTGATTGAGAACCATTTTTTGGGGTCTCCCAATAGAAAAATATCCCTATGTCTTAGAAAATCATAGAATTCCTCATCATTTTGAGACTCATCAATCGACACACTAGATTCTTGTTGGTCCCAATCTATCAGTTGGGGATAGTATAATGGAAGTGGATTATGATGGATAACTAATTGAAGGGTAAAAATGGAATTATTGTTAAATAAATTGGTATGGGCTAGGTCATCAAATTATCTATGATTAGACTCTACTTCACTATTAGCATCATCATCACTAGTTGTTGGCATTGGAACTTGAATAAGATACGTGGGGTCACCCCCATGTGGTTTAAATCCAAGTTATTGGTTATTTTATACCCAGTCATAGAAATTGGCTCAAGTGTTCCCTTTTGATTTGGCCTAAGGCCTCCTCCTTTATAGTCTTGGTTATCTGTGATTTGATTAGGAATGGGATATTTGTAACTCTTTTAAAAATCATCCAATTTGTCATTATACAACAATTATTCATCTTTCACAAGAGGATCCTATTCTTGGCTAGAGGTTTATATGAAAGTGATAGGTCCTAGAGTATGCATTTGGCCTTTACCATTTCTTTGCCATTGCATGAGTGGTTTTACTTTTGGTCTTCCAAAATAATTAGGGTTTTGTGGAATATTTATAATGTGAAATGTGTCATGGGTCAAATATTCTCTTAGGCCATTACCTGAGATGGTATAATGATTGGACATTTCAAGAGGTAAAAAGTGGGAAATAGAATCAAGGGTGTTAGGGTCAATGTAGTTGGCCTCTAGTGAATCAATAAGTATTGATCTCCCTTTGTCTTTATGATCAACTATATTCATGTCAAAAAGATAGTTATAACTTTTTAACTTGGCCTCTAAATGCTTACAATGTTTGTATAGATGCAAATATCATGGGATAATAAACTCTAATCCTGAATGAGAGAAATTGATACATTAGTGCAATGTCAATGGGATTGCATGAATCTCATGTATCCAAGGTCCATCCAAAAGCATATTATATGATAAATAAAGATCTAACACATGGAATAGTGTATCATGGGTCAAAGGCCCAATTATAACTAACAAGTTGGTGGTGCCTTATGATTCTCATTCTTCATTATCGTAATCTTTGATGGTGATTGTTTCTACTTGGAGATCTATTATCATGTACTTGATAATCTTAATGAGATTTATAGACAAAATATTTAGGCCTAATCCATTATTTATGAGGACACAACTCACTTTGTGCCATGCTATGTACACTTTGATGTACAATGTATTATTATGCAGTGAGACAAGGGACGACATATCACTTTGTTTGAAGGTTAATTGTTGGCTTGGAGCTAGGTGTCCAACCAAAGATTGAAATTTGTTTGGAGATATGTCATTGGAAACTTGGTATTGGCCAAGGAACTTTGTCAAGATGTTTTTGTGGATGGTATACATACATAATAAATCTAAAATGGATATTTGTGTACGCATCTTTTGTAATTATTCCACAATGTCAAACATATTTTTCTAGACAATAAGAAATGGTTTGTTCTTAGCCAAAATGGTTGGTTACATGATGGGTGAAGTGGTAGATGGTTGTGGTCCTAGTATGATAATCTTTGATTACTGAGTTATGATTCCATAATCAAGATTAGGTACATGACCATTGTTACCAACAAATGATGGTAGAGGGGGACCAGATAGGATAAGTCTCAATTGCTGGTACATTTATGCATGGTCATGGGAGAATGATGAGTTATCAATATAAGGTCCAAACATGGGAATCCTTACTTATTGGTTCACCTGTATGTAGTCCCAGGTCAAGGAAGGATTACTAGTATGGGTTGGTTAATTAGGAATGATTAGAAATGGTCTTGTTTGATTGGTACTTGGTCTTGTATTGATGGAAATGATGTTAATGCAACCTCTTATAATATGGCCTACACCTATGTTTTAGTCATGTGCAATTGTATGGAAGGTCTATTGGTTGTTGGCATCATTCTAGCCTTGTTTCTATCCATTATGTTAACTTTGTTTGTTATACTATTGGTTATATTGGTTTTTTTGGTTCTACCTTGGTTGTTGATACTATTTTTTTTTTGTTGCATTGGCCACCATTGTTGTTATTAGTTTTTATGTTAAGGAAAAGGATTCTGATAAATGCTAAGGTTTTGATTAGATGTGGAAGATCCATGATCCAATGTGATCTCTCCATTTTCTAACATATTCTCAATTAAATGTTTAATTTTCACATAATGATGGAAATTATGTCCATTGACCCGATGATAATCACATAATTCATTTGGCTTATACTAGTCTGGATAGGTAGCACCCTCAGGATAACACTTCATAATAGGCTAGTTAATTAGGTTAGTTGCATCAAGATTTTGAAACATAAATTCAAGGGGTTATCCAAGGTTTATAAATAAATAATGAGTAGTTACATTTTTCCTTAGAGGATGGTTTTGTAAAGGAATAGGCTTCTGCATTTGTTGCATTTGTTATGCTGATCTATTCTACTATGGTTATTGCATTTTCTAAAGAGGTTGTTAGTTAGGAGTAATTTGGAAATGTGGTGTAGGCTGAGTAGATGATTTTTTCACTATTTAGACATGTTGAAACTATATCAATCCATTCTATACAACATTATTATTGTGATTTAATTTCTTGGGTTTGTCATAGTTATTGGTCTAGGTTGGTTACGATATTCACACTTGGACCTAATTCTAGTTCTGGTAGTTATTATGATTTTAGTTTTGGATCTGATTTGATGAGGTAAGTTTAATGATCCCTTTATTAATTATGTATATCTCAATTAGCAAACCTTTTTCAATGATCTCTTTAAACATGTGTACATATTACAACTCTAGATTGTAAGATATTTCACTGTGTAAATTTTTGGTAAATACAATAACTAGTTGTTTATCTAGTATACTATGGGTAAATTAGCTTACAAGGGCTCTCCATCACTATAGATAACTTGTGAAAAATTATCTAAAATTTATATTTGGCCTATGTAAAGTTTACCAATGAAATACCATGCTTAAGATTATAAGATAAGTATTGCATGAATTTGTCTGAAAGTTCATCAAAATCAGATAATGAATTCTTAGGTAGTTTTAATAACCATTCCAACACTTGCCTTGCTATGATTTTTGAAAATAATAATAATAATAATAATAATAATAATAATAATAATAATAATAATAATAATAATAATAATAATAATAATAATAATAATAATAATAATAATAATAATAATAATAAGGTTTAAGTCACTATAGGCCATTGGTTGGCATGTAACAAAGAATTCCATCAAATAGACCTTGGGGTCACCTTTCCCTTTGTATTTGTATAAATTTGGTGGTTTGTACCTTAGAGGAAATGGTATCTACAAGTACTCCATATAGAAAGGGTAAGAACATACATCATCCAACTTTAATTTATTGGTTTGTTTTCTAGCTTGAATGAGGGTATTTACATCATTTATTGTAGAACTTATGCAAAGAAACTAGTGGGATCATTGGCTGAGGTGGAGGCTAAGCAATCAAAAGTGAATTACTTTGATCAAGTTATGATGGAGGCATTTACTAGAGAATGTTGGATTGGTTAGGGAATAAACCAAAAATACACATACATGGATTAGGGTACAATTATTGAAATTGCACATACTATGGTGTGATATTATGGTTGGGATTAGGTATATAGGCATGATGTTGGGAATAATATAGTTGGGATAGAGGAATATAGCTATGTTTTACCTATTGAGGTTGAATAGGGACATGTTGCCAACTAGTCATACCTTGCTGATTGAGTGGAACTTATGAAAAAAGACCCTATCTTTGAACTTATAAAAAATTTTGCATGAAAGGAATTATTTCCTAATAGTTACTTGAAGAACATTGGAACCCCTTAGTTTCATGAATCCTATTATGAAGTGGATGCATGTTATAGATTTAGCATCTGTCATTGACCAATATTTATATGTTATTTATTAGACATTGTTTGGTTTTGTATTGGTATGTTAGTTTGAAACTATAGAGGTATGTTTACTATTACCTAGTGAGTTGGAACATTAGTTTCCCCCTATTGAGGTGGTAATATTTTTTTCCTCTACTATGTGGGTATGTTGGATAGTGCATATTATTGTGGAATATTAATTTTCACATGTTAGGGTGGATTAAGATTTTTCACATTTTGTTGAGGTGTGGCACTAGTCATGGGTTGAATACTTAATCCTTGTTATTGTGTGTTTGAATAAGTGGTTCAGGATTAGACATAGCTGGTTGAGGTTGGGAAGTAAAGACTCCTAATCCATAAGTTTTGGAACCACTCATGGTATTAGCTAATGGACATTTTTTCGTTGACTATTTGTTTTTGCATTACCACCACTTTGGTTTAAATTGGATGTTACTTGCGTATTATCCACTATGTTTGGATCAATATTTTGTGTAAAAGTAAAAGACACTTCCTCAATGGTTGGGGTATTGAACATGTTATCTCTTGAAGTGATTTACATAACTAGGTATAAACCCTAATTTTATTAACCTATCAACTCAAATAAGACTCCTATTGAAGGAAGTGACTTAATAAGAGGTACATTTGACATGGTCATATGATTAAAGTTATGTGCTAGGTTTTGATATGTTTGGTATGTTTTATGCATTTGAATGAAGTGGTCTTCCATGAGGCATATTTATGTGACAAACATACATGAATCTTGATACAATATCGATACAATGGTATTAGGGTTTCTAGAAGATGCCTATTCATTATAAAACATGTTGTAAGACCCTCTTACTAGACTTGGCAAGTTTTCATGCCCTACCTCTATGGATCTATTAGGATCATAGGCTAGTGGCATTGTAACATAATATGGTTATTATTGAACATTTTATGCAACCAAAGGTATATTGGCCAAATATTGGGCCATCTATTCTTGATTTTGCTTCATGTATAGATGTGTGTTAACTAAATAATTGGCTAAAAGATATTGACTCTATTTCCATAATTGGATGTTTTAAGGTGGATAATAATCCATATCCCAAACAAAATCATCTCCATAAGGGTCTTTAACAAATTACTCTTGTGTGAAAACATTTCCATATCTTAGATTATACAGGGCTCCACTATGTGTATAGTGAGACATGATCAAATCAATAGCAAATATTTCATGATAATAGAGGCTAGAGTTCTAAAAACTCTAAAAAGCTATGTTCGAAAAGAAAAAAGGTTAAAACTAGGTCTAAATTGGTCAAAGGAATGGAGATGTATCTATAAAAAGTATATGCAAATATTTGTTAAAAATATTATAACATCATGTGTCTAACTTTAAATGCTTCACACAAACAAGGTCAAGTAAAATGAAAGGTCCAAAGATGTTCCAAATAGGTCTAAACTGGGAAAGGTAAAAGTTTTTAGGTATTTTGGCCAAATATGGCATCAAAATCTAGGCTTAAAACAAGTCATGTTCTATGGCTCTTGGCCAAACTTAGCATGCAAATCTAGACTTGAAACAAAAGGATGAATTTTAATCTAAAAAACTTGAAAAACTTTGGCATAAACAAGGAACTTGATTCTAGACATAAACATAATAAAATTGGTACAAAGAACTAAACAAAAGGAATTTTGAAGATAAATTGATTCTATCAAACAAAGACACCAAAAATATAGTTTTCAAATTTTGGGTCAAAAATTAACCTAAGTTACACAACCCAAAAGAGAAAGATATGTGTATTAGCCCCTATGAGATGAGGCTAAAACAAAAATCAATCAATGTTTGGATCCAAAATTTTAAGATTTAATTAAAAACTCAACTTAGAAAAAATTAAGCTTTGGTGACCAACATGCTAGGCAAATTTGAATAGCATGACTGCACTAAAACAAATATCCCACAAGAAACACATGATTGGTTTAAACAATGGCAAATTGGATACAAGATAAGACAAGTCTATTGAAATAATTTGAGCAGCATAATAGTGATAGTACTCTAAAAATATGTAAACAAATGTGTTTTTCAAAGACTTCTAAGGCTCAAAACTCTAATTTATTTGGGAAACATAACATTACCTATTCCAATCAAGTGACACACACAACATTTTTAACATAAAAGTATTCTAAGTTAAAATAAGGTGTCAAATGGATGACATAATTCCTCCTCAAATAATGGATTAGTGTAGAAAAACAAACTTTTTTATGACATGTTATAACAAAAAAAAAATTAGACACAAAACACCATGTAATAAAGGAATAAATGACAAAAATACAACTAAGTATATCATCCTAGATCCTAACAAGGTATGATAAGTGGGGTTCACTAAAACTTACAATTTATGACTATCTATATTGATCCTAATTATGGCTAACACAAGAGAAGTATCAAATCAATTGAGTTCATACTGATCAACTTATCATGCAAGGGTATATTTCTTTGCATGATGATTCCATCTACAGACTGCTTAGTGGAATCCCCTGGTTGACTAGACCTAACTCAAGCCTTCATTATAAAAGGAGAGGTTAACCACTCAACCCCATGGATCTTGTAGTATGTGTACCCCAATTTGTATAACCCATCATGGAGTGGGGTTGAAACACTATCAGGAGATGAAGCCCCAAGTCAATGATTCCCTAGAAAACTCATGAGAGGTAATGGCATCCTCTTCACAAGAAAAATTGAATGAAAATAAAAGATGAGTAGAAATACTTTAGGTTTGATTTTAGATCACCAAAATCATACAGGTTTTGGGGAGAGCCTAGACAAATTTCTTTACATGCCTTGGAATAAGGTACAAATGTAATCAAAAGGCACTTTTGGGCACCCAAGTTCCCTATAGGGGATGGGGGGAGATCGTACATGCGCTATTTTTTTTTTGAAAAAAAAACAAACAACAAACACTTGAAATAAATTTCAATTAAAGTAAGTGTTGTTTTTAGGCACTAAATTGAAACATGTTGAAGTTCATTACTTATCCACTTGACGTAAGTGCAAAATCTTGAAATAAATTTGCACAAAAATAATTCAAATAAAACCATCTATGTCCATTTTAAGCCCAAAACCCAAATGTTCAAGATTTAGCCTAAGTTCATTTTTAAACACCAAAAATAAGTGTTCAAGACTTAAGCATTCATTTTAAGGCATAAAAAATGAAGTGTTTTTAAGACTTAGCCATTATAATCCCTTTTAAGCACAAAAGATCACATGTTCAAGATTTAACATGTTCATTGTAAGCTCCAAATTTAATTATGCAAAATTTAGCTAATTCTTTTTAGGTACCCAAAATGAAATGTTAAAACTACTTAAACTTGAAAATTTGTGTTCAAATCATGTCTTAGACCTACAATGGTTAGATAGTCTCTTTTTGCTTTGAAGCACTTTTAATGGTGAGAAAATGAACTTTTGAAAAGTAGCTCTCAGGTTTTGATTTAAAAAACATAGTGACTATGATCAATTAGAATTGACTATCATTTTTAAGGCAACTGATGTCAATCGGTCTCAAAGAGAACAAATGACAATAGTAAAGGACCAATACTAGTCATCTAAGACCAATGTAGGTCACCTGTGAACCTAAATACAAAACCACACAAGATCAAAAATGTTAGGTTAGCTAAAAACTAAATAAAAACTTATTTATACCTGAAACACAAAGGTTAGATAGAGAGTTTAAATATCAAATAATCCAAGAAACAATGAAAAGGAATACTATAAAGAATCAAAATGTAACCTTTGTAGACTATGTTTTGCCCTACATACCGACTGATGATGATTACATAAAACTGAGCTCAATTGGGTTGAACTAATGAAGGTCACACATAACCAATGTTGGTTAGGCCTGACTAATGTTGGTCTCTGTGAAGATCTAAGTTAACTCAAAAATTAAAAAAACAAAGACAAAACTACAATTTTGATGATATTCAAGCATTCTTTTGTCAATTATTGAGTTGCATCTTCATCTCCTTGCTAGGTTGGGTTCTCCTTGTCCTATCAGGTGTACAATTTGTGATGCTAGGAATTTGATGATAGAGGTGAGGTTAGATCAAGTGTTAGTTTTCATATAAAAAAATGAAATGAAAAAAACACACTAACAATCTCAACACCTACATGCCTAGATCATAGGGGGATATTAGTGAATAAATAATAATTGACAAAGCTCAAATAAAATGTAAAGAACTTAAAAATTGGCCTTGCCTTCCTTGAATTCTCTAAATGATGTGTTCATTTGGTTTGCTTAGCTTGTACTCAAGAAGTTTGTGGTAATGGAGCTTGGATATCCCCCTCTCTCCTTGGCACCATGGTTGGTTTGACTTTGGCTTGATGTTTCTAAAAGTTGTTTGGCTTGTTATTTTGTCATTATAACTCTAATGTCATGAGATTGTGCTCTAAATCTAGTATTATTACATTACCATGTCTAAGCTCTCAAAATGGAGAGGCAAGTGCTTGTATTTATAGGTTTAGTAACTAACCCCAACCCAAGGTGAGTTAGTGAGTAGTTAGAGCTTGGAATGGGTTCAAACTTGACCTTAGTGAGTTAATTAACCCAAATACAGTTAAAAAGGTGTCAAATGGTCATGATTATCAATGAATAGGCATGTTGAGATATTTTTAGGATATTTGACAACTCATAAAAAGGTAATTATGAATTCCTAGGATATTCTTTGATTTTTGAATTTCCTTTTTGATAATTCATTTAATTGATCATGGATAATTCAATTAGGCATTTGATTTGGTTTTTCATGTTAAGTAATTATTTTTAGTTTTTTTAACATTTTTCAAGTTTTGAATTAATTGATGTGTGAATTTTCCCCATTTAATAAGTCTATAGGCCAAATAGCATGTTATGAATCCAAATTTTGAGACGTTTAGTGATTCTTAGGTTTGATTTACAAAGGTTGGTAAGAATCAGTCTAAATGCTAGTATTAAGCCATTAGTGGACAATTTTAGGTGTCTACACCATCTTCTAGCTTGATCTACAAATATATGAGGTCCTTACCTACTTATCAAAGTATATGCATACTCTATTTGATCGACATTATTTGAGTTCTAGTCCATTAAGAGAAAGAGGATAGTTGTAAGTCATCCTAGTTTGTGCATACAATAACATTTTCACCTTTTCACTAACACCTTTTTTTATCAAACCCAATGCTTATCTAAGTGTGATGGGGTGAGTCTTGAACTTTAATCTCTCCATCAAATCTTGTGAGATCATATTTTTTAGTGAATCGAGTCTTCAAATGCATCAAAATTTATGTGTTTGGATTTGTATCATTAAAATAAATATCCTCTCCTCCTCTTCTTCCAATGCGTCTTATTTAAGATTCTTCTTTTTCAATTGTATGTAAAATTTACCTCTTGCGTAAAGACTATTTTTTCTTTGTCATTATCTAATGTTTTTTCCTTGGGATCAGAATTATCTTATCTCTGATTTGTTGAATTTATCTCATTTTGGTGTGATTTCTCTTGGGATTGGGAAAGCTTTCTCTTCCCTTTGAAATTTGATTTTTTATTTTTCCCAGTCAATTTTTTACACATGATATTCTCATCTAGATCAAAGTTTCACATTATTTCTTTGCATTTTGTTTCTTGTACATTATGACTTCCTTCTTTCAATCTCTTTTTGTTTTTTGTATATAAATGAAGATATGAAGCTTTTAACATGATTCCTTGATATGACCACCTATATTAAAATGTTCTAAATGATGTTTGGACTCTTTTCAATCTTGTATAGTATGAATCAACTACTAATTTCCTTTGAGGTAACACTTTTTGAACCTTTATAGGGAATTGCTAGCCCCACTTTCATATTGTATTCCTTGAAAGGATTTTCATTTTGTATAGGCCTTGCTTACATTCTTGGGTTTTAGCACCAATATTTTCATTCTTAAATTAAAATGAAACCCTCCTATCTATTTACACAATAAATAAACTTCTTTCATAAAAGTACCCATCATGGTGTGTAGTTTTTAGAACTTAGTAATGTATTCTTATACACTTTATCTTTTTGTTCACCACACACAATGCCACTTCGATCTTAATTCACACTCACAAACAATCAAGTATAATCTTAGCCAAAAAGTTCTTAAAATTTCTCTTGAGTAGAGATAGTCAGTTCTCCCCTTTTATTGTGATTCCCTATATGGTCATTTAACCATATGAATATGTATCCCACCATTCTTATCATAGAATATATTATTTTAACTTCATTCTCATGATGATGTGATTCATAGTATATTTCTAACTACATCAAATATTCATCCAAATTTTCAGCATCCACTTACCTTCCATATGAATAAATCTAATATTTTTTTTACATATTAAATGGTTGAGACATATTACCAAATTCTTCTTTCAAAATTTCAAAACTTGGGTGAGCCTCTTTTCAAATATTTTTCTTATCTTCCTTGAGGTCCAACACGTATTACTTCATGGCCACCATGAGATATTGAACACTTACTTATAATGAAGAAAATATTACTTCATGTGCATCATAGTTGTTAGAATCCATAGTTTGTAGCTAAGATTTCCACTTCCTAGATCTAATTCCAAGCTGAAATTACTCCAACTCCCCTTTACCTTGACTTTTCCCCAATCTAGTTAATGAATACAACCTTCCTTGAATCCACAACTCTAATAATGTGTCTTTGATTCAAAATTATTTGGGATTATCTAAAAATATATCAAACAAACCTTAATATGATTTATTAGATTGGTATTCACCTCTTAATTCTTCACACATTTCAACCCTTTTATTTATGTTCAAAAATGAAAGAACAATATAATAGAATTAATTCGAACATGTAAAATAACATGAAAATTGGAATGATGAAATAATTAAAGAATTCACATAGGGTGGACATCATATTTATCTAGTACAAAAGATTATAAATATCACCATAGAATATGAATAATTGTATTGCTCAAATGGCTATAAAATATACATTGAGAATGAGACCCAATATGTGTTTAGGACTTAATAATAACTCCATAACACTCTTATTTTATACACTAACTCCCTCCTTGAATTTTTTTAGGAATTGATCCAAAGTAAAATATAAGAATAATGAAAACATATTCAAAATAATGGAAACTAATAAATAAATATTGAAAATATACTTGAATGAAGTTGGAAGGTGAAAGGTCATATTCAACCTTTGGTTTCTCCCTTAGATCTGAAATGGTTGTAAATTGATGTATTATATACCATTTTTAGACACATAAATTAAAATTTATTACTAAAACAATGTAATTGTGATCACTCCTTATACACACTTAGCTCATGCACGATTCCATTATCTTTGATCACCCTTCTTTCACTTATTATGAGGATGAACCTTACCTCTTAATAAAATTTTGATTCTAAACAATCCTATCCAACATCCTAAGAACCTAATCTCACTTTTAGACTGATCCACACTTCCATTTTAGATATCTCTACTCTTCATACAAGGCCACACCATTTGGACTATCCCACTCCCTAGTCCTGTCCCATTCTATTGGCCATGTCCTCCCACTAAATAATGATTCTTTTCTCAAATTCAAAATTACCAAATGGGTTGTCACACACATTTTATGAGTCCCATATAAATTAATTTAAAAATGATCTCTATAAATCCATATTTTCTAACCATTATCTACTAGAGGCTCACATGATTGAAAACCAAAAGAATGTCTAGTTGCACATTGAGAGAAAAGTACCTATTTTTATAAATTTAGAGTCCACACAACCCTAGTAGCCCTAATATAAGTCTACATACACCTCCAAGCTCATAATTCATTGTTCAAGTATTAATCACATGAATATTTCATTGGCATTTAGCATTTTACACCAATATTTCAAACACACCATCATAACATGAAAGAACTACATGGAATTTGATCCCTCTTTGGAGTATTAGTATTTAGGCAACACTTATCACATGGGGTGTTTAATTATAGCATAAATTTAACCACTAACCCCTTTTTCCATTTTATTCCATTTATCATTTATGGTCTATTAAACTTGGGTTACAAGTGAAAAAGAAGGTACATAATGATTTATATAATAGATCAAGAGATATCATAGAGTCAATTATAACATATAGGTAGAGTGAATGTATCACATCAATCAAAAATAGAAAACCATCACCAGATGCTAGTTAACTCTAAGGACAAAAACATATACCACCTCTATCCAATTCTAGTGGCCTTGTCTTAGATTTAAGCGTATAAATTATTCCATATTCATAAAATCATTATAGAGCCACATGTTCTATTTCACAATTGTATTTATAGTCATGCATTCATGTTGTCAAACTAATTTATTTCCTTTCATCATTTTCCACTTTTAACATCTTTCCAAATATAGGAAATTCTAAATTAGTTTGTGTCATTTTTTGCATATTTGAAGCATTTTGATTTTATGTAGAATTTTTATAATTAGGTAATTAATCATCTATTTTCCAAATTTGATCAAACATATTGGTGAACCCATGTATTGATTGAATATCCTAAAACCTTAGTTCCCCTTAGGATTTCCTTATATTTTTAGCATTCCTATTAGTGTTTTAGGTTCATGATTTTTTTTATTTCCATATTCATCATGATCATAATGATTGAATCTATCTATTATTTCTTAGTTCAAAGTTTCTTGGTGTTAATTACATTTTGTTTACCTATAAAATTTAAAATATTTCACATGATGTAATCCTATAGATGCATAATTTAATGTCAAAGATAACATCCTACATAATTAAATAGATTAATAATGAATAGTTTTATGATGCTCATTATTTCATGGATCAATTTGAGTTTGTATGTGTTACTACTAGACATTAGAGGCTTTAGATGGTTCTTTATATTCTCCTTCCCATATAACTCACAACTATATTAGCTCATATCCTACCTATACTATTCACCCTAGGATTATATTAAACCTTATGATTTGAGTTGTTATCACCAGATGAGGTTAGGTGCCTCACTAGGTAAGGAAAAATGAATAAATTTAGGTAATTCATCCTCATTCCCAACCCAATCTAACAATACCATTTAATCATCCTAGAGGATATGATAATGTTGATCATTTAAGTAATACACCAACTAAAATTTCCGTGTTAGAGTTACTTTAGAAAGCTACTATTTTAAAGTATATTATTTACCATGCATTAAATCAGACACATATGCCTCTGATATAGAGCTTTCATACTTCACATCTATTTTTAAAACTTTGAAATATATTAAGGATGTTATCTATTTTTAAAATAAGGACTTTCATTCAAAGTCAATGAATGATCAAAATCTACCTTTCATTGTACAAGTTCAAAATAAAGTACAATAATATAAAGGGTTTGATTGACAATGGTTCAAGATTGAATATTTCAATCTCACATTCTTCCATAAAATGGTATTGACATGGATTTTATTTCAAATACATATAATAATATCAAAGGATTTGATGATGTGCCTCACTAAGCTTTAGGTTCTATCATTTTTAATATTACCATGGGGGAAAAAACTTTATCTACTTAATTCCAAGTAATTCCAAATTATTTGCACTATAATTTGCTATTGGGTATGCCATGGATACATGAAATAGAATCCATACATTATAATCTACACAAGTGTGTCAAAGTTTTAAAATATGGATACTTATACACATTCATAGCTGAAAACCAACCTTTCAAATATTGTAAGATTATAGAGTCCACTACTAAGAACCAATCACAATTGGGGGCACCTCAATCTATTATTGTGTCACCACCATAGATCATTTATATATAAAAATTATACATATATGAGGGTGGTGATTCTATTAAAAATGATTAAAACTATAATCTAAAAATATATCAAAACCACAACACACACTTACAAAGTTAGAACAAGAGGAAAAGGTACAATAATTACCTTTACTAGTTAATTCAAAAGATCCAAATTTCATATCTATTAAAGACATTGATGATGATTTTGATGCTAATTTCAATGATGATACAAATGTAATGCTAATGAACATTTATGATTATATATTTGGTTTTAATTTGACACCAATTGGTCTAGGTGAATACATAGATGATTGAAAGGTAATCATTTTGATGAATATAAATAAAGGAAAAATAATAACTTCAGATATTGATAAAGGAAATAATATTTGTTGTAATATAGTTACTACACACAACACTATTTTTTTAGGGGTAACATGGAAAAATGTCTTTGTGAAAAATATTATTTCTCAAGAATAGGAGACACAATATATAGATCAATGTATTACAAGTTTGAACATGTCACCATTTATAGATCTAGTAAAAAATGTGGAACTCATGTAAATAGAAAAAATTAATAAAATATAGGCTATTAATTTACATGATAAGAAAAATTTGATGTTATAAATGTTACTTGACAAATAATTAGTATATTTGCCAAAAATACAACATAGCTCCACCAACAAGTTATCCAACCAAGAGGGAAAACCCTTTTATCACTTTCACTAAATTACAGGGCATACCATGGATACTTGTGCAACATTACAATATAAAAATTATAAATATAAGGCTAAATTCACTATTTATATTATACAACCCATAACAAAACATATTAGGGCTCAACAAAAGGGTCACATACATTGAAACTACAAGCATTCAAGAAAAATTCATTGACAATTTAGATTTTTATTGAGAATCAATATAGACAACATGTGGAAATATATGAAGACATAAATATAAATATATGTACACTTAAATTTATTCAACACATATGTTGTGATAAATATGAATTATATAAAGATATATATTTCTAAGATTCAATAAGCTATATCACACTACCAATTGCATGTGGTCCCAAAGTTGTGGACATACTACTTTTTATTATGAAAACATGCAATTGCATTGGTGTTACATTAGATCAAGAATGTTTACATGAAATGGAAAATACATTTGATAAATTATAGAAATATCTTCCATTAAAATTTGAATATAGTACAATTTTCACTCTTTATGATGGTGTGGATGAAAATCATAGATTCAAAAATGACAAACACGGTCCAAATTTGGTTTAGCTAAAAACCACACATGAGGCTTCTTACATAATAGAGTAACATGACATATATATGCATATGATTCATAACAATTCCAAAGATAAGGCTATATTTATGGATCATAAATGGTATTATGACCATAATTATGATAATCTATGGGAGTTCACTAAGAGTTAGTACTCGACATGTGATGATCTACCACCAGATCTAACTTTTAATTATCCAAATCCTTTGGATGTGTGTTTGATTCTTAGATAATCACATTGTTTCATATATTAAAAAATACAAAATAAATAAAAATTCCTATAAAATTAAACAATAAGGACCTATGCATGATTTGTATAGTTTATTTGCATCAGTTAATTTGTGTTTAGTATACTCAATATTTCTCTTTATATATAGTTTATATCACATGTACTTCACAAGTGTACATTAGTGAATGTATAACATACATGTTTCCATTTCTAGACATATTTATAGGTTATGAAATTATTTCAAACCCATAACTATTGAAAAAAAAAATCACCCTATGTTGACAGTATCACACTACGTTATTGTCTGATTCAACTAGACTTATCCCAATGAAAACAAACTATCAATTCTTAGATCCAAATAGGACACAAAGCTCCTACAACTTGTTTATACATCGATAAATTCATTATGGACATTTCATACACAAGATATATCATTCTTTGTCTATACTTTCTTATTCATACCTTAGTTCCTTACATTAGGAAAAATATATCGATATTTCTCACTTAATTTCACTTTGATATCTTAATAGATACCTATGTTGTTAAATACATTGATATTATGAGTTACTTATGTTCATCAATTACATTTATTTTTGCATTCTTTGTGTATTTACTTCTATGCTTCATGTCTTGTGTGTATTCACTATTTTAGATTGTGGACATTTGAACATGTCCTTACATGTGCCTATAAGCCTATTTTATGATTATATGTGTGTGTTAGTGACTTTTGAATATGTACCTTATATGTGCCCCCTTGGCCTTATATTACATGCTTTGTGTATACTCTTTATGTGTGCACATCATGGCCATGAAACTTGTTTTCTTTGGTTTTTATGCCATGATGGACATCATGCATCTTCCTCATATCCTAATACCATTATAAATATCATGTGTTTTAGTAAATAGGGTCAAATATCAAGTTAGGTGCTCAATCGATTGTCCAATTCAGTTTTAGACTCAATATAACTAGGTGTAAACATGGTATATTTCTTCTACACTCAAAATTTAACACTTGACTACATCAACATCAATTCACATAAGGTGGATGACTTATGCACTCACCTAAATCATAATAGATAAAAAAAAAATAGGCCCTACATTGGGATAATTGTGTCATGGCATGAGATATCAGTTATAGGACTTTGTCATTTGAGAAAAGGATTTTCGTAGATTCATTAGCACAAGCCTTTTTTGGGATAAGCCAAATTGTCTATAGGCACAAACCCATTTGGGGAACTAGTTTTGGTCATAGGAGCGCAAACCTATTTTAGGTGGTTATATAGTCTTAAGGGTGCAAGTCATTGTTTCACTAAGCTTAGTAGCATAGAGGTGCTTAGATGGGTCAAGCGAGTGATTTAACTTGAATAGTAATTCTAAGCTCACACATTTATTAAAGTTAGGAACATTTGGTCATGGGATCTATATACTTAGGCTATTTCTAAAATATATACTAACATCATCGATTAACATAGCGACACCATTAATGTCATGAAATAGAAGCTTGTAAATAACATTTTTAACATAACTAATTTCAATTTACAACATTAGGAACATTGTGAATTTCACTAGAAATTTAAGTGATGCATAAATTAGATAGTGAACCATTTAGAACAACCACCATTGCCATTAATCAAAGTTACAAAATAGAGTTCATACATATATAAAATAGAGCATATACTTTGCTAAAGCTACTTAACTATAAAAAATATCATAAGCAAGATTGGGAATATATAAATAGAGCCTTCATGGAATCCAATCATATGCAAAACAATTTCTTTATAGCTTCAATATATTCAAGTTGCCTCCTCCTTGCTCACTAGTTTGAGCTCTTTTTATAGCACATAGGAACATCTCTTTCCAAGGTGGAGAGCATGCATGAATTACCTTATTGGATCCTTTATTGATCATTTCATTATATCCATCACCTTACACCCTTCATCTTGTATTCACCATGTCTCATCTAAACTAGAAGATGGCCCAAGAAGCTTAGAAATCCTTATCTGTCTGTCAGTTAGAGTAAGGTAAGAGTTGATTCCCTCAGCTAGCACTAAGATGATAAAATAGAAACCATTTAAAATTATTACCTCATGACAAAGTGTCTATAATGTTGGCATGGATTCCATACTTAATGAAATAGGGGCCCAACATTACCCCATACAAAATTTATAGTCTATCCTCAGACTCATCTGTTAAAGCTTTTGACATGCAAAATTTAGGTGCACTCTCCTTGAGCTCAGTGTTAAAGTATTAAAATCCCTTGATAGTGAACTTTATATCTTCAAAAAATAAAATTATTTCCATGGAGGTGATACTAAGCACAAGCACATCTATCTTTTCTATATCTTTTCTAAATGCCTCAAGATTTTCCTTAGTTTTTATCACTCTTCCATCTAGGATTACTCCTTGAATATGGGCCTTAGTATACAAGGCACGAAAGAGTGATTATAGGTTATATTCCTGGTCCTTGATATGGGTACTTAGTGCATTTACCTTCTCCATTATCTATTCACACTTTGACCTTCTTTTAGAATATACCTATGCCATTAACTTCTCCTTTTCCTCCTTTCCCTACTTGAGGTATGTATTTATTATTGACATTTGTTTAGAAAATCTCAATAAGATGGCATCAATGGCATCTATTCCCTCCTATAACTTTATGAAGAGGTCTTCCACCTCTTCAATCTTAGAAAAAATTTCCTTTTATAGCATGATATAGGGATCTTCTTCTTCTTATTGCACTGATTCCAATTTCATCCTTAGGAGTATTTACTCTACTAGTACACATATGTTATCAACCTTGAAGAGGTTGGATGTATCGATGACAACTAAGAAGGATGGTTTGAATATATTTATACACTCACATAGCTATTATAGCTTAAACTTGATGGCCTATTCTTCATCTTCAACATCCTTTCATATTTTCTTCCATTTATTCTCCCTACCATCATCAATGATGTTTTTGTGTGTGACTTTTGTGGCCATATAGATAAGCACATTCCTAGACCGGACTAGGTTCATATAACTAGGGTTGATTATGAGGGACTCATGCCCTTCTTTAGGTTATTTTACTCCTAATATGTCCTTTGAAGGTGCCTCAAAGTGAGGCTCATTCATGTAGCTATTAAATACAAATGTAATTTATTTGTGTGTCCTAGTTATGGTAGTCTTAGGGGGCATGAAGTCAAGCATATAAAATCTTCATTCATCCACCCATTCTATACTTTTCTCTGATGCTCAACTTTATGTCTTCTTCTTCAGTGATGGCTAGCTCTATTTTCTCTTCTTCATTCTCACTAGTACCATTACTTTATTTAGTGCTTTCCTTTGAGTACTCATCTTCTTGTTCTATAAGGGGTTATTCTTTGGAATTTTTCCCTTTATCCATTTATTCTTCTTGGGGGTTTTCAATGCTTACCTCCAAGTGTGTTCCCTTGGTACCAACATCACCTTCTTTCTTCTAGGGTTCCTCTTTAGTATTTTTTTATTTTTTCAAGGTTTTGATATCACCTGCTTTTACTTTAGGTGCCCCTTCACTTCTTGGGTGCACCTATTTTGTAGCTTCATCTACTTTATTGGTGGGGGTACTAGGCACCTTCTTGAAATTATCAATGGTTGGTCATATTCTTGTGGGAACCTTATTTTCCTTCTTCTCTCTCCTATCCCTCTCTCACTTGACCTTCTCTTCCTTAGCCATAACATTTTCAATATCTACTTGACTCATGCCCATTTCTTGCTAGGCCTTCCTCTTAATCTCAAGTGCCAATTCCATCTCAATTTATTCCTCATTATGGCCCATTTTATTCCAAAACCTTCTCTTTTCCTCTATTTATGGGGGTTGTTTCCTCTACCATGGGTACCTTCTTGGCATCCTTATATGCCTAGGGTAGCCCTAAACTTAGATGTTTCTTCCCCATTATAAAGAAAATACTATTGAAGCATGGTTTATTGATCTTCTGAAATCTCTTAATATTACTTTAAGATTCCTCACAATAATGGTGTCTATGACTGTGACTTTAGCTCTTGAGATTTGTTCACCATTATGATAGCCTTAGTGTTATTCAAGATTTATTCTATCATGTTCTCTCATAATTCTTGATCTACATTCCTCTATTCCAATCTCAAATGGAATTAAATCTCTCTCCCTATTCAATAATTCTCATTTGGTGCCTATGCATGCTCAAATTTTCACTTGGTAGCATTTTCTTGCTTTAGCTCAAGTTTAGATCTATATTTGGGTTCAAAGTCTTTTAAGGTTTGTAACCTAGTCTAGTGTGTTGTTTACCTCTTTATACATTAACTTAATCTACCCCATTAATATATGGTGAGTAATGACATGACAATGTATGGATTTATCAAAATCCACTAAACCTACAAAATCCATGAAAATCCATCACCACATTCATATTTATTATGGATTTTTGTGCCTCCACCATCACAATCATTAAATTATCCTAAAAAATTATTTAATGAATTGATAGGTGATTCAAATTTTCATTTCCCACCAACCATTGGGTGGGTACTAACTATATTGACAATCTTCTTCATGCACTTCATTCTCCTTGGCATGACCTTTGCCCTTCTTATGGTAACTTGGGTGTGATACTTCACTTGCATGTGATTTAGACTCCTCATTTCCATATTATTTTCCTACTATGATTCCTTGTAAGCATACTTCCATTTCTTGGTCAATTTCTCTATGATTTTTATCTCTTTCCTTGGCCTACCCTACCCCATACAAATTCTTACGTTGGTCCTCTAGTTCTTAATTCTCTTCTCTTGATCTTATACACATGAGCATCTTGTGTGCCTCATTTTTATCTCTTATACATTATCATCCTATGTTCCTCCCTTTTCCACTTGGTACTCATATTTTTATAAATTTTACAACTTTATGCACCCAAACACTTGGCTGTCTAACCTTAGGTACTTAAAAAATAATCATGCTCGACTCACCTAATTGGAGTTATGATTGGAAGTTCCATAAGAGTTATCTAATATTCCTAAAAATACCTCACTTTTCCACTTAAAATAAACACCAATATACAATATAAGGACATGTTTGGCTTGCACCATACTTTATTCTAGTTAACATATAACAATTTAATTATGACCAAAAAATTGGTGCTTGATGGCACAAGCTCCATCCTAATGTCTATAGGGATTTGGTCAGTTTTAATTGAAATGCCCAAGGATAATTTCACCCATAAACATGCATAGCTTATATATGTTAGTCTCCAATATGTTATGGATGAGATAAGAGCCCATCCAACTAATATATAACTTGTTTGGGTGCTTGAGGTACTTAGAGTCATAGAGTAAGACTAGTACTTCTTTAGTAATTACCTTATTCTTAATATGATTATCATGATAGATATTATGATGTAGCTTCTCTATCTATTGACTCCATCTCACTTGGGAGTGTATCTCATCTAAGCACTCTAGGTCTTCAATCATTTTCTCAAAGATTCTAGATCATCAATATGACCAATAAGTGCAATACATAATGATGGCACCATAAAATCCATCAATAAAATGGCCTCTAAACCAAACACCATTTAGAATAGTGTATCCTTGTTTAGACATGTGTATGTAGTATAATAGGTCCACAACACTATTGGCACATGATCATCCTAATCCTTGTGACCATCATCACATATCTTTTTGAGTCACATTCCAAATATCTTATTGAATGCCTTAATAATTACATTTATTTGGGGATGATAAGGTGTTATCTTGTGGTGCACCACCACATATCTAATTAGCAAGATACGTATAGTTTCATTGATGAAGTGCATGCTATGATCACTACTCAAACTAAGTAGGCACCCATAGTGACTAATGATGCTCTCTTAAATAAACCTTGTGGCTATAATGATTGTGCAATCTTTGATTGGTACTACTTTGGGCCACTTGGTGAAATAGTCTATGGCTACCAGAATGTAACATATGCCTATGTGCCTCATAGTGGGAGTAATTAGCCCAAAAAATTAAATTGCCCATTTTTCAAATGGCATCTGGGAAAGAATAAGAATGAGTAGCATATCATCCAATGGTTTGGTTTTCCTATACATTGGCAAATGTCACATAACTTGGTGTACTCTTTCACATCCTAGAATAGACTTGGCCACTACAAGCCTAATTGTAGAAGCTTACACACCATAACATCTCTAGTTCAATGTCCTCATATATTCCCTTTATGATCCTCTTGTAAGATAAAGTCCCTTTTGGGTTATAAGACACATCAATGTAGGATTTCATCTCAGTTAATTTGTATAGTTCTCTACCAATGAGTTAAAAGGGGATAGTGTAAACTATGAGGTGATTCTTTTCTTTGGTCATCATAGTATGGGGGTAGACCTAGATGTTAAAAATGTGGAAATATCTACCAAGTATTCAAGGATGAAATTGAATCTATAGATTTGTGTGTTTAGAATATCATCCTCAATAAGAACTACCACATCACTAAAGTTGATGTGGGATAAATTGTCTAGGCCTGCATTCTATTTTGTAGGCTTTACTACAACTAAGAACCAGAATTATTGAAATAGAAATATCCATCTAAAAATTCATCCATAGAGAATCGTCTTATTCACAAGGTACTTAAACACCTTGATATCATTGAATAAGATTAATGGGGTTGACAAAAAATATTGCCTGAATTTTTACAATGTGTAGACCATGGTAATCACCTTGTACTTAGTTGTGGTATAGTTTCACTTTACCTAGGTTAGTTTTTTACTTGAGAAAGAAATGGGATGATATATTTTACCTTTGACCAATTACACAAGAATGGTGATAATTTTAGAGCCAAATACATTGATGTAGATGTGGAATTGAGTCATCTAGTCAGTAAATTGTAATATAGGAATGATAGCTAATTTGAGCTTTAGAATTTCAAAGGCATCTTCTTATATTGTGCCCAAATAGAATTGGCCATCCTTGTCCAAAAGATCCTCTAGTGGCACCACAATATTTTCATATATCCTTATTAACTTTTGATAATATCTATAATGGCTAAGAAAGGCAAAAATGTCTTTCTACATTGATGGGGTCTGGATCTATAGGATAATTGCAATCTTCATGGGATTGATAAATAGTCCATATTTATAGATGATGTACCTAAGAAAAGTACCAAAATGGTGTCATCAAGATGCACTTCTTGATGTTTAAATATATGTACAACTACCTACACCTCTCAAAAATGAGGCATAATTTATCATAATGGTCCTTCACTAGCCCATACATAGTCTAGTCATCTAAGTACACTTAGAATAAATTAAAAATAAAGTCATTAAAATTAGTGATCACCACTCTAGAGAGCATGACTGATGCATTCTTGAGTCTAAAAGGCATCACCTTATATTAAAAACAACCCCATTCTATCACAAATGTAGTATTAGGCTTGTTCTCCTTGATATGGACTTGATGGTATCATAAGAACCTATCAGTGAAAGTATATATTTTGTAGCCTGCGATGCCATCCAAGACTTCAAAAATGAATGGATTCAAGAAGAGGTCAGTGATGCAGGCAATATTAAATATTCTATAATTAATGAAAACATAGATGCACCTATCCTTCTTGATGCTAATAACCATGTGGCTCACCCATTTAGATTATTTCATAGGGTAATTGATGTTTATAGCTAACATACCATCAATCTCCATTTTAACCTTGGTATGAAGATTGGGGTTCATTCTATAAGGGCACTTCTTGATAGGTCTTACATCATTGACAAGATTGATGATCATCTTTCCAAGGGATGGGTAGGTGCCCTTCATATCTTGGTAATTCCTAGGCAATAAGTCCTGGAATTCTCTCAAGAGATGAATAATTTATGTTAGCTCTATGTTAGGCTAATATTTACCCAGAGTAACAATCTTTAGTTCCCTCTCTAAGATGAAATATATCTTAATAGTTTTGATTGGCATGTAGTAGGGTTCATTGTTTTCCTAATGCAAATCCTTAACTTTCCTACTACCCTCAATTATTTCTATGCAAATATGAGTAGGGTCTTCTTCATTATGGGTGTTATCTTCAACTTGATACAAAATATTTATTTTTCCTATCAGGTTTGTCTAGTTGTATGCCTTATATGTTTCATAATCTTCATCACTTGAGTCACTATTAAGGTTTCATTCTTGAAATAAGGTTGAGAGTTCCAATCCTTTTTCACCAAACATGTCTTTTAGGCACTCTTCCAATATTGAAGTGCCCTCAAACACTAACTTTCAAACTACTTATAGTGGCTTGGTCAATTCTATGTTTTATGAAGAGAAGGAGAAGGTGTGCATGAATATATCCTTTAGTGAATCATAGTTGGCAATCTTATAACACATATTATTGAAAATGTACCATGCTTACACCCATGTTTTCAAGGTTTTATATAATATATTGACCCATAGGTCCTTGGGGTGTTCACACCAAAGATAGTGCAAGTTTTTTCACATAAATGTACATGCACTATGGGGTCAAATTCATAAGAGTATGATGAGATGTCCAATTCCTGCATTAATATTCCCAAATCTAGTGTAGATGGCTATTTTCACATCTTACCAAGTTGGAAAACTAGGCTTTTATACTTCCCACCAAAGAGCGATAGTTCTCAATGTATACAGTAGTGCACCCATTCTATCTACTTATTTAGGGATGCAATATTTGAGGTTGCAAACATACTCTTCCACTATATTGATCCCCTTATATCTTGGGAGTGTTGTAAGTTTACCTTTACTCAGGAAAAACACTCTCTTTTCCTTCTTGGCATAAAGGACCAATATTTTTGAGGTGCTATCAATCTAAACCTAACCTATATTTACTAGTTTTGGCACCTTTTATCACAATAAGTAGCACCTTAAACCAATGGTCTCATATGATTCCTTGACCTATCAATCATAGGAAACATTGGTGATGTCTGAGGTTGATTGTCCATCTTCCCAAGAAAGTACTCTTTGATTGTTAGGGTTGAGAGTCTCAACACCTTACATCATGATGTTGTATATGTGGTTGATCTCATCCTTGAGATCCACACTTTATACATAAGGGTCCTTGGTCACTTGAGAGGGGGATAACTACCCTCTATTTACAATTTTTTAAAGGTCATACAATGCCCCTTGAAGTGTATATCTATGTTATTTTCATAGCACCATGGTCTTCCCAGAAGCACTGGATAATTATCTTATTATACTGACTTGATCACCTTGAATTCAGTGTGGAACTTGACACCCATGATATCCAAAATGGTGCTCTTCAAAATTTTGATTGGTTTCACTCAATTCTTATTAGCCATGAAAAATGCATGGGGGGATGGCCTCAAGTCTAGCCTACCCATCTTCTCCCATGCATTCTTGGTCAAGATATTAACCTCGATGCCTATGTCCACAAGGACCTCACATATAAACCATCCATCCATGGTGGAATTCACAAGGATTTCTCGATCATACTTCACATTATGTGTATTCCTAACTTCTCATACCAACTCTATGTGTGGTACAGTGATTTCAAATAGCTTCTACCTTACATGCTCCAAGAGCAAGTTCTTCAATAAGTGTAGCATTCTTTATGTCTATAAGAGGTACATGATCTTCATTAATTATTACATCTCCACCTCTTGGCTATCCTACTTCTTTTAAGAGGTAGTAGCTTGTACTTCCAAATCTTATGCTAGATAGAGCTCTCCTTACAGATTTTGAATTACACTCATGGCCTACTGTAATACATCTTTTTGACATGTAAGCTCTAGGTACAATGTAGATTTGGGTTTAGGATGCATTATGTATTTATTTTGGATATTTTCCCCATATTCTAAGTGAAATTTTGGTGTTGGTGAAATTGGTGGCTGAGTGGTGAATCCATTATGAGTAGTCACCTACACCTTGACTACCTTTACATGGGTTGGTTGCACTTTAGAGTCTAATTCTCCAATTTTGGCTCATGCCTCATCATTAATTTTCCCTTATATATTGAAGGCCAACCTTTAGTTAACTTATTATATAATTTCGGTCATTCTTAGACCTTATGGGCCCCTCAATAATACCCATACATTGGATCTGTAGGGTAGTTGCGTTGATATTTCTCTATCAAGCCACACTTATAATATGAGCAGGGTGGGAACCTTCCACCACAACATCTTCCACCTAACCCTCTAACACCTCTTTATATCCCAAAACATATATTTTACTTGCCATATCCTCTATTACCTTGGTTATCTTACCCTATGACTATTGTAGTGGCCTACCTCATGCCCCTCTCCATGTTCTCACACATCTCATCAATCACCCAATAATCAACTATTGGATGGGTGTAGGCATTATATAATTGATAATAAATGGTTTTGTTAACATGGATAGAGTGTTACAATAGTGGGTAGTTATAAACATAATGCATCTATTTGTAAACTTCATATCTTACAAGTAATGTGTGTATATTCCTTCAAGGGTATTTATTCTTGTTATGGCCTTTTGTGTCGCAATCAGTGCACCATAACCTACTTTGAGCATCTTATGATGAACTAGTGGTAAGATTTTAAAATTGGGAGGCCATGGATGAAATATGCACCTCCATGAATGGTCTCATCCCATTATTGGCACTTCTGACTACCTTGGCTCTAATCATGGCTTCAAGTGATTTGTGAGGGTCTATAAAGGTCTTCATTAAAAAGAGCTCTTTTGAATGGAACTAACAACCCTCCAATGAACCATTACACATGTTAGGAGGGGTGAATTTCATAAAGAATCTTAGAAATGAGATTTTTAAACCTTACATCATACAAGTGCATGCTCTTTGAGAGTTCTTGGGTAATCTCCTTGAGCATGGTGATGCTCTACTATTCAAACTTTGGTATGTCAAATTCATTTGGAAGGCCTCCTTCAAGGTGTAATAATATACTATAGCTTGGTTATGATCAAATTTACTATATCAGGTATGGGTGTAATCCATTAAAGTGGTTGTGAATTGGGTTGACTTACAATCTGATTGTGTTATGACCTGAGCATGTCATTATAGTTCACACTTTAACACATGTTCTATGGCATTTTCCACACCATGTTATTTTTGTAAGTGTATGGCCATTTCATAGTATATTTGTTGTGGCAGGAAAATTGGCATCTAGGGTGATAGTCCCCCTTGCATCTATCTGAGTGGAATTCCTCCAATGCCTCTAACTACTAGGTTAAGAATTGAACCCATTATTACTACTAGTGTTGATGATGTTAATGGCACTATACTATTAACTTGTGGCATCAAACCACTTTCTATGGGATGTTTCCCAATCTGCATAGTTGACATTGGCTAAGTGGGTATGCTTACACTCATGTTCTATTTTAGTGTTCTAGTTATCAATGGTATATAGGTATTATCACTCAATTACTTATAAGGAATAACTTGTTCAATCAAAAAATTACGCTCCAAGTCTGCGAAACTTCTAAAATCTATATTGACAATCAGTTATGACTCTTGTTATTTCTTCAAGTGGGGGATCTAGTGCATGAAATTATGTTGTAGGTTCAAAATGGGTAAGCACATTTGATGCATCTTCAATCACCAAATTATTTAGGAACCTAGCATATTCTATACCCATCAACTATTGATCTCAATCCATTGCTTCATTATTTCTCTCTTCACACTACTGTATTTCAAGATATCCTTCCCCATGACCTTCCTGTTCACTATGGGTTCTCTCGAAACTTCTAGGTTCTAGATATTTCATAAATATACATCATATCTTGTTATAAGTTTGTCTCTTGAGCTCTTGGGTGTTAATCTACTCATCCCCTTCCATTATGCTTCACTTACACATCCCCTTCTCTCCCTTTTTTCTTGCTCATAAAATTTAGCCTTCCATCCTCAAAGTTTCAAAGCTATACTCCACCATTACTTTATTGAGCTCTACACCAAAATATTTCACAAACATGACTCTAGGTTTGTGTAAAAACTAATACTTTTCTTCCTTAGGGCATGAGTATGTTGAAACTATGAACTCAATCATGTAACTATTCAGTGATCCTTGTCACCATTTATCTATTCATCTAGTCCAAGGAAAATTCAAGGTCTCAAGCCTCTCTAGGTGCTCCTTTGTCTACTTGTAGTGTTGTCTCTAAATCCATATTATGTGGGTTGCATATTCAACCAACCACTGATACACATACTCAGGTAATTCATAGAAAAAGACCTCATATAAAGCATCATATAGGTTGTTCTGGATCCACTTTCTTGGATTTTGACCTCTATAGGTTGGATGCTTCAATACAAATCTATCTTATACCTATTAAAACCAAAACTCAATATTTTTAAGGGAAATTTGAATAATCATACTGCTGCACCATTGTGACAAATAAATTCAACACGGGTCCCGACAATAGAACCAAAATGTTGTAGTAAATAGGGTCAAATATCAAGTCAAGTGCTCATTTGGTTGTCTAAGTCAATTTTAGACTCAATAAAACTAGGCACAAACATGTTATATTTATTTTATGCTCAACATTTAACACTTGACTACATCAACATCAATTCACATAAGGCATAGGCCTTATATTCTCACCTGAAGCACAACAAATAAATAACCAGGGCCCGCATTGGGATAGTTGTGCCATGGAATGAGATATCAGTTATAGGACATTATAATTTGAGAGAATTATTTTGATATATTCATTGTAACAACCCTTTTTTGGGCTAATCTTGATTATCTAAAGGTGCAAACCCATTTGGGCAACTAGTTGTAGTCATAGGAGCATAAGCCTATTTTGGGTAGTTCTATAATCTTAAGGGCACAAGTCATTATTTCACTAAGCTTAGTAGCATATAGGTGCTTAGATGGGTCAAGGGATTTTTTTAACTTGAATACTCATTCTCAACTCACTCATTTAGAAAAGGTAATAACACTTGGTGCATGAGATCTATATTCTTAGGCTATTTCTAAAAGATATGCTGACATCATCAATTAACATAGGGATGCCATTTATGTCATAAACTAGAAGCTTGCAAACAACATTCTTAACATAACTAATTTAAATTTAAAACATTAGGAAAGTTACACATTTTACTAATATTTCAAATGATGCATAAATCATATAGAGAACCATTTAGAACAACCACCATTGCCATTAATAAAAGTTATAGAATAGAGTTCATACATATATAAAATAGAGCTTATACTTCACTAAAGCTACTTAACTACCCATAAGCTCATAGGTGAGCTTAATTATATACAAATAGAGCCTTTATGGTATCTAATCAAGTCTTAACACTAATGGTAACCATCATATGTAGAAAAATTTATTCAGAGCTTCATTATATTTAAGTCACCTCTTCCTCGCTCACTAGTTTAGGCTCATTTTACAGCACATAGGAACATCTCTTGCTAAGGTGGAGAGCACATGTGAAGTGCCTTACTAGAGCCTTTGTTAATCATTATTCCAATTCTATCACTTTACACCCTTTGCACTATAGTGTCTATGTCTCATCTAAAGTATAAGATGCCCTAAGAATCCTAGAAATCATTAGCTATTTGCTAGCTGGCACAAGGTAAGCATTGATTCCTCTAGATGGTAACAAGATGCCAAAATAATAATCATTAAAAATGATTCCCTTGTGTTAAAGTGTCTATCATGATGGCATGGATCCCATACTTAAAAAAATGGGGTCCTAACATCATGCATCCCTCATTGAGTAGTTATATTCAACTTTCAGTACTCAATTTTGGTCAATTTATCATTGCTTTCTTCATTGCTAACATCCATCTTGACAATGTCACTATGTATGCTTGTTTCCATATGCATCTCATTAAAAAAAAAAATTATAAATTTATATATGATGATGCCATTCTCTTCATGTTATCATTACTATTTATATTTACAACTTTTCATAACATCTCTTTCATAATTTTTTATTTTGAGCTAAGTTAATGCACGTGATTCACAACTCACCTCAAAAGAGAGGGCATACATAGTGTCTTGTGTTAGAGACTAAACTCTAGTAGTATAATACATATTTAATTTTTTTTAAGATTGACCCATGATATCATAGTTCACTCCCATATTTTACTTACACAATAGTTTTAAAAAATAACACTCTATTCAAACAAGTGTGCCAATAAACTATGTCTATAAAAATACATTATTATCCTAGCAAGTAGAAAATGGTAGCTTTCAAATTTATCAAAATATCACTTGGTCTATAGATTGATTATAACATTATTCAGAAATAGGGTTAAATTTATCACACAAGTTTTCCAATTTATCACACAAGTTTTTGCTTAGAAAGTCTCTTGATATTACTTAGTTCCAAAATCTATATACATCCAAATATCAAATTGGGGGCATGTGCATGACATATGACCAACTTATTACTCAGTTTTGTACTAGTTATAATGATGGAGTGGAAATACTTGTCATTATCTACACTATATACACCAAAATTATATCATATTATATTTTACACTAGTTTTGCACCAATTTTTCACCAGAAATGAACTTACTCTATCTGTAATGGTTGGTTCACCTTTTTGCACTAGTTTTTTCAAAATAATAATCTATTTAAATTCATACATCTATTCCAAGATACTCTACCTAACTTGAGTATGTGATTATGGAGTCGAACACACCTTCAATTCATAAGCACACTCTCTTTGTAATGAGTATTGGGGCATACATAATCCAATCCAAGTGTTTTAACATAAAAAATTATCTAAGGGTACTACCCTCTATAGGGACCAATTTTTCACTAGAAAACACAATGGTTCACATATCCAATTAGGTGTATTCATTCCTTATTATTATATCTATAAATTCTCTTATATTTACTTCTTGATTTTTATTTTAAGTAAGGATTGATTTATACATATTTCATTGCATTTTTTTACATGAATCATAATTTATAATTTTGGACTATATTCAAGATTGTTTTACATAGGTAAGTTTAGGTACACCCTTTTTTAACTTTATTGTATTACTATAATAAAATGTGGGAAAATATAGACACATAAGTTAACATTTATTTCCAAAACAATTCACTTATGACCAATCCTTATATAGACTTAGCTCATGCTTGAGCCCATAGTCCTTGACCACCCTTCATTCACTTCTTATGAGGATGACCCTTACCTTTTAAGTAAAATTTGATTTTAAAAATACATATATAGCATCCTAAACAACCTAAACTCACTATCAAATTGATTCACACTTCCAATTTAGCTATCTCTACTCTTTAAACAAGATCATTTCATTTAGACTATCCCACTCCTCAGTCTTATTTAATTATGTCAGCCACATCCTCCTACCAAATAATGACTCTTTGCTCAAATTAAAAATTACCAAATGGGTTGTCCCACATATTTCATGAGTTTAATCTAAATTAATTATAAAATTATCTCTATAAAACCAAAATTTCCAACCATTATCCACTAGAGGCTCACATGATTGAAAAACACCAAAATATCTAACTACACATTGAAATAAAAACATCTAGTTTTCCCAATTCATAGTCCACATATCCATAGTAGCTTTGAACTAAGCCTGCATACACCTCCATTTTCATAGGTCATTTTTGAATCACTTAATCACACCAAGGTTGCACCAACATCAAGCATTTTTCACTAGTATTTCACACATGGGAGAACTACATAGAGTTTTATCCCTCTTCAAAGTATTTTTATGTAGATAATGTTAAACATAGGGGGTATTTAAGTCTAGCACATCTTAAACCGACAACCAATTTTTATTAATGATTCCATTTATCTTTCATAGTCTATTAAGATAGGGTTATAATTGAAAAATAAGGCACATATTCATTCTTACAACACATCAAAAGATCTCACATAGTCAAATAAAACATATAAGAGAATTGAAACTATCACATCAGTCATATAGACATAGCCTTACTAGACACTAGCATTACCTACAGAGAATAACATGGACCACCCCTATTTAATTTTAGTAGCCTTATCCTATATCTAAGTAAAACATTGTTCATAATTCACAATGTCTTTATAGATCTAAATAATAGATTTCACAACATTCATGTTTTTTAGCTAAGTTATTTCCTTCTATAATTTCCCCTTTTTTACATATTTCCTTATATATTTAATTATATATGTGCATGATGATTTACATGTGCATTAAACATGTATTATGGATACAAGATTGGTGAATATTAGAGTTGTGATATGTATATTTTGACTATTTCATGGTTGGAAATATATTTGCATTTTATAGTTTTCTAAAGTGTATGGGTTATCCGAGTTAGTGTTATCAAGAAACTAACCTTATTTTTGAGATTGGATATCTCAAATATAAGTTTTTGAGTTGTTATTGTAACTAAAGATACAATAATAACACATCAATTTAGAGATGATAGCTGGCACAATTTTATCTACCATAAGGAATTTATTGTGTCAACATGATTTTCTAAGGATAAGAGGCATTAACTCTAGATTCCATTAGGATAATGGTACTTCATTATATACTATCAATGTAATTGTCTTTCATTAACTTGACATGATGAGAAGTCATAATTTGAGAGTGCTCTTGAATTAATTGAGGCAACTCACCACATAGAGATTTTGATACTCATGGTAGAGATAATATGAGATATCATATTTTCAATGTTTTTAAGACTTAAAATAGGATATGGCATTAGCTTTTTATAGAAAAAAATTTGGCATCCATATCATGCACCTTTCCTATGTAGTTCATTATTTAGTGTTTATATCAGTTATGGTTACTACTACATGCTTAATTAGTATGTTTATCTTGATGTGACATGTGTATGCCTTACACTACATGTTCTATATATGATTTGATTATTTATTCATTACTAGATGACATACTATCCACATGTTAGCATTAGATTCTAAATGATTACATTTTTATACATAACATGATGTGTTTAACTCTTTTCTTTTGAGAGGATTAATTTGTAGGATACATTCTTCACATCAAAATGGGGCCATATTGGTGGGTTTGTAAAATATATTTAAAACTATATTTATATAAAATTCATATTTTAGGACATATTATATGATTTACAGAGTTTATATTGGCTCAAATTATTAGTTTAGTTCAAATTATTAAACAAATGTTTACATATTGAGATAGATTTTGGGAAATTTACATACAATTTACACCAATATATGTTACAAGTTTTTAGATTTTTTAGATTTGGGAAAAAATAAAATATATATGCATAACATCTTATATCATGTTGGCATTGATTGTATCAAATTATGGGGCATGAAAATTTTTCATCCACACATACTAATACAATTTTCTACTTAAGATGAATTCAAGGTTACATATTAAATCTATAAGTCTATTTGTGATGGTTGATTCATGAGCCTAGCACAAGCTCCCCCTTTCATATTGATGTTTAATATCACTTAAATGAGTAGTGTGGTTGAGGTTCAATGTCACTCAATGGCCTCACATTACTTTTAAGGGTCAATGCATTTAATTTCCCAACCCATGTCCCTTTCCTTAGTTTAGTTCTCCATTGGGATATGATCACCCCAATTCTCCATATGCTTTAGTAGGAAGCCTATTTTCCAATGCTTCATCAGGAAGCATAATAAACAATGTTTTAATATAAATCATTATCTCCAACATCTTAGGGGCAACACACTTTACCCACTTATAGGTGTATTCCTTCCTTGTTCTTTAAGTTTAAAAAGTTTATTTAATTTTCATATATGGACATAAATTTATACATGTTCATTGAAGGTTTTCATAGATAAAGTTAAGAACTTAGAGCATTCTCTCAAAGACAAAATGTGTTACACTTAGGTACATCTCTTTATCCTTTTACTCTAGCATTGTATTTTATTTTAATATTATAATAAAATGGGGGCACTTGTAGACACTAAAATATAGTATTAGACACATAGAAAGTTTTATCTTTAATTACCTTCACCTTAAATGACTTGTATATACATATATGACACTTTCACATCCTTCTATTATATCAATGTGCTTTCTATGGGTCTGACCTTATTGATGTTCTATTTGTCACCTACAATAATTCCTTAATATATGCCTAACCTATTAATTATCACACATATATTGTCTCTAAATCATTATATCAATAGTCATGCATTTCAAATAATTTTAATAGACTCATAAACATGAAAAATTTATTAGGTGTCCAATTCTAAAGGACTTTTCCCGATGCCAAAAAATGATAATTTTTAAAATTCAAATCATCTATATATGTCAAATTGTATTTTTTGTATGTTAGTGGCATGAGAATGTACCCAAAGAGTCCCATATAAATACATAGTATTCATGAGCTTATTTGAATATTTAACACTCCTAAATTAGACATTTAGATACTTTTGCATATTCAAAGGGACATCCTTAAAATTCCCAATTTAGAAATTATTCATAATAAGTAGGCCACTCTAAGTCTAAAGTACCTAAGCCAAGTTAAGTTTTCCATTTATCAAGTGTCAAAATATATATTACAAGTTACATTCATTAAATAATAACTATTACACACATACACCTAATATGGATTACTACATGTGGTTTGACATCCCTCCTTAGAGTATTGGATAGGTAGGTAGTGCTCAACCATTCAATGGGGAGTGGTTGAGGTCAAATCAACCCACCATTATTCTCATTTTTCAAGCATAAACATGGTGTTGAAATTGGACCTAGGGTTTCTAAGATAAGTAGATAAGTTTTTATATGTTGTGCACATAATGACCCCATAATATCATACACAAATTATAACTAGGCATAGTAGTTTGTGATAAAAAAGAGAGATAATCTGCACAAATGAATTTGACATAGGATAAAATCTATCATATAACACAAGTTTACACAAACTAACAAATTCATATAGGTGCATCTAGACACCCAATTTTTGATTTGAGTGACCCTTGATCTAGTTTTTATCCCTTCCTATCACTTTCACACTATCTTATACATGAACAAAACATAAACATAATAAATATCTAAAACCCTTAGGTCATTTATATTTTTATCAAGTTCAATTTTTCAAATCATATATTTCCTTTTAAATTCATATCCATGTATCATTTCTATACTTTACATAATATGAATAATTTAATTTTTTATAATTGTTAGGGTCCATTAATGTAAAATAAGATAAAATAATATGCCACCCCTATCCAATATGATAATCTATCCCATGTAATATGATAATTACTCTCAATTTGATCCCTGTAATATGTCTCATCAAGTCATGTCATAATTTTGTAAAATTCCCCACATATACCTACCATATGTGTCAATAAATAAATTTATCCCATTTTAAATCATAACTTATCCCAAAATATGAATTGTATATCTATTAATTCATGAATATCTATGACAATCCAACTAATATGCCCCCTTTTGAGGTGAGGGATGAAACCTGTGAATCACTCATCTAAAAATAAAAGAGTTATACACATCATATTACATAAAAAAGATGTAAGCATGTAAAACATGTGATAACATGAACAAATTATGTCATCATATAAAAATTTGATCATTTTACATATATGAAAAATATATGCTAAGGCATACTAGTTTCATGTAAAGTACATATGTCAATTAGCCATGTAATAATAGTCACCACAATAATAATCATCACAAATATAAGCACTCAGTAGTAAGCCATGAAAAATATTAAAAATATCAATTTTGGAATCACACACAAGTTGAATAATGTGTGATATAAATCACGACAACACAAGCTTAAAAATCATGTAGATGCACACAAATTCACGTAATTTCATGATCATGAAGCACATATGAACTCAAGACATGACTTGGCTTTGAATTTATCTTGACACAAATAACATGGAAATGAAACAAACTAGAGGTTCCTAAATAAAATTGATGATTGATGTGATAATACATAATAAATACACTCACATAATTATGCAAGATAACATTCAATATCGCACACGTCAAATGTCACCAATGTAATAGTCATCAATATGTACTCATGGAGGCACATAATGTAACACACAATGGTCACACAATGTTAGGCACACTAATCATCACATAATTTCATAAAAAATAAAGTATCACACTATGTTACAATAATAAACATAAAAAATTCATTAAAAAATCACATCCATTCTACACAATCAATCCATGTCATCATCACACATAGTAAAGTACACCATCCATAACATATAACACTACAAGAGAAATTCATGCATAATTAGTCTAAGTAACTCAATATGATTAATGGAGAACCTATGTAAGTGTACCAAGGTTATATAAATATATGCATGCCCCTAATGTATAAAGGTAACCATTAGGTGTAAGAATGTCCCGCATTTAAATGTTCATGTATCACCTATAACCTGTACGTCCTACATCCCACTCATGTATACCATAAAAAGTTTGTGTGTTTCAAATGGATATATAATACACCATATATATATGAAACTTAATGTTAATTAATCATGTAAAATAGCAACACTTTTCAGGCACATGTTTTTTTAATATTTTAATTTTTTGTATATTTTTAGATTTTTTTTCATTTTTTTATTTTGATTTATGTTCATACTAATCAAGTATCCCATCAATGGAATGTTCACAAGTATGTATTGGATCCATCATTTAAAATTTATTTTATAATGGGTGAGTATTAAAACATTTATTTATATTTGAATATGATAACTGATCAGGTGTTGTAGCATATCCATTGTAGTCATCATAGACAACATGACCCTGTATACTCTATGTAGAGCTAGAAACCATAGTAACTTATAAATTATTCTATAAGTGAGAAGTATGAGATGATTTTCAATATGAATCACATATAGAATTATTTAAAATAAAATTAGGATATGATTTAATAGGTAATTTCTATTGTCAATCTTGAATAGAAATCTAATATAAAACACATTTTAACACTTGCATTTGAGAAAAATCAATTTTCAATATCTATATAACCTACATACAATGAACTTGTATATGTGTTGGAAGTAAATATATTTATAAGTGGGGAAGAGGGGGGCGGGGGGTGGGGGGGGTTAATTAGTTATATTAAAATATTCCTTCAATTTCACTTAACATTAATAAAGCATTCATTCACATACATATACCAATTGGTGTATACACAAGAATCTATGAAAATAAACACCATAAGGACATGAAATATATGTGTAAAAACATTTAGGAGAAGAAAAAACACTAATGAACAAATTTTAATACTATCCTATAAGTAATTAATCAACATTTTAGTGAGGTACCAACCCCACAACGAATACCAACCCCTTACTTAGTCAAGCATCATCATAACTAATGTATTTAGCAAGCTTCAACCTGCAAGGAGGCTCCAACCCCCTAGGCAACCAAGAACCAACTTAGATAACTTGAGTTCACGATCACCCTGTGGACACATATTTCTTTATAAAATAATTATTACATCCTTTATTTTCTCTTCTCACACTTTTTCTCTCTCAAATAGCCTATTAGGCTTTCTCACTCAATTAGCCCTTTACTTTATAGAATTAGGTCAAATGAACTTGTTCAACACATACAAAAACATATTTAGATACTGATGACATATTAAAAATACCTATATAATTATATTAAACACCTTTACCTAGTTTCCAAATACCTATTTCCTTCGCTTAATAGCTCAATATGTCAACTACTCAAGTTATGCCTATTAAGCCTTTTTAAGTACTTGATCCTTGATCTCACCCATTTTGGTTGGAAATGAACATTTAAATACATGAAATAAATTTTAAATATATCAACACACACATTTAAAATGTTAAACAAACATTAAATAAGTTGTTCATATTCCATAATGACCAAATCCACCATTAGACCTAATGGAGACCTAATGTAATTATGTATGTCTTTATCCACATGTTACCACTCTAACCCTTAGGAACACTTTTTGTATTAAAAAATGGATTAAAAAATTCACAAATTACTAAAATATACCATTTATAATTTCACCTTGAGTCCCCAAATCCATTTGTCCCATTTCACTACTTGGACCCACCAATTAGGTATCCTTGCCAATAGGCCTTCTTAATGCTAGAAAGTTTGTATTACAACTTTGAACCAAATAAACAACTTTAAAACATAAAAAAAAATATAAAATAATATTAATAATATATTAAAGACTTAAAAAATTCCAAAAATTATTTTTTTCACCATAGTCCAAAAGTCCTCAGAAACACTTCTACAAAAGGCTTACTCAAAAACATTAAACACTGTCAACACACAATCAGAAATCATTTGACTTTACAAGATTTAAAATGGAACTAAAATTAATAAAAAGAAATTAAAATTATCTTATGATATATTTATATCACCTTAAATATATTTTTATCACTTAAATTATTTTAAAATGACATAAAAACAACATTTTCACACACACATAGAAAGATGCATGTAGCATCAAAAACACAGTCAAGAAAATCAAGTTATAAAAAAACCTATGGGAATAATTATGTGATATTGAAATGGATTTTTTTGAACCATAAAAATAATTATATAATATTTTAAAATATTATTTCATGGTCATATGTCAATATTGGTCTCCCATATCAATCTCACTATGTCACTCTACACAGACTTCACTGTGTTAGATAAACTAGTTTGATGACAACTTTTTGTTTGAGTATAGATATCATAAATACTTATAAACCAATGGGATAGGAATTATAGGTATTAAATAATTACCCCATTCCTTATAATCCATCCCTAGTCTTCTTTAACTAATCCTTAATCTCATTCTCATTCTTGCCTAGTTTTCTCACTGTTCTACTCATTAAGATAGTTTAGCGATAGGCTAACTTCCATGACTATTTTAGAAAATTTTTGGGTATAAAACTGATAAAAAAATTTAATGGGAATAAACTATAATTCTTACACATCATTCTCCATCCATTTTACATGCTTTGACCTAGTCAACCCTATCTACTACAACAAAATCCCTAAAAACAAAGGTTTTCTTGTCGATTCTACTCATTGTCAAGACAAAAACAAAACACATAAGGAAACATTTAAGATTAATTTACATGTTATAAACATAAAATTATGTAAAAAGGACCATTATAGTCCATAATCAATTATATATTTCCTATCAGGTCATTATAAGGGTTTTGAGAGGGTTTAGATTGGTTTCACTTCTTAACAATCATTCATAAAGGATTGCCCATCATCTTAAAAAATAATGCCAAGAAAATAAATATATGGAAATTACATAAATAAAATTAAGTTATAAATATCTCATGTAAAGGTTTCACATGCCAACGAGCATGAGAAACTTCTTCTCAAGTCTGTAACACCCCATTCTATGTATAATCAACCTTACTACTAAATTTATTGCTTTATCCTATAGGATATGACTTAAAACTTGGTCAACATGATTAACACAATTCATCTAAAATATTTAAATTATTTAAATATATTTTAATCCTTTTAAAATGAACTTGCCTCCTCATTAGGCCATTATGGGTCACTTTGTACACTAGGCCTTATATTAATAGTCATACTTAAGCTATGATCATGTCTTGAAACCACTTGAACTATATTAAAAACCTCATCCATATGTCATAAAACATCATAAAATTATCTAAAACTAATAAACTTCATTATAAAAGTCTCATATATCTTATCTCACTAAGGAACCAAGATTATATCTTCTCATTAGGTCTCTTCATGTAGGAGTTAAGTTTAAAACTTGACCTTTGACCTCATCTGAAGAATTTTTTTCCTCTTTCCCATGTTAAATAAAATTATAAAACTTATTAATTAATATACTAACCCACAACACAAACATTTACCATACTTCATGCATACATCTTCACAGAGCTAGACCAAGCTAATCAGGAAACCTAGTGCTTAGAGTTTGGACACAAACAAGCTAGTCTTCAATGATGTCATTTTTAAACCTGATTTTTTAAAGATTATCAATAGGATTTATTATATCTATCACATTAAAACTTTGTACCAAGACATCATATAGAATATAAGGACTTGTTGACCCATGTGCTTACCTTGTATGCTCTTCAGTCCTTAGAACTTAAGCAAGATGCTTCCATTGTATCTTGAACATGATCTTGACATGTCATCAAACCAAAGAAGAATACCAAGTTGCCTTGAAATTTTCTCTCATTAGAGAGACAAAACTTCTTTGTCACACATCACTTCACTAATCATGTATCAATTATGCCTTTTGACATGAAGGACACTCAACTTAACTTTGAAATCAATGACAACATCAATGCCTTAATAACAACTCTAGGAACATACATCAATAATCTCCTTCTTTGTCACTAATGGAAAACATTATTAATCATATAAAATCATTTTCTTTAATTTAGGATGGATATTCTTCAATACTTGATGTTTTAAACAATAACTTTCTCCCCCTTTGACATTAATGACAAAGGTTCACCTTCTTGGTATCTAATTGATACTTGGATCTATGGAAAAATACCTTTTATTTAAAATAAACTCATCAATCCTTTCTATTAAAAAAATTATCATAGACTAGGTGCACATACCTAATCATGAGAAATAATTGACTCTCTTTATCTCCATTAAAAATCAAGACATTTTCAAAACGTGACTTGGTTTTATCAAGTCATCATACAAACATTTTGTGACTTTTCTATTATGATCACAATTATAGTAGAATTCTTTGACTTAAATTTGAATATAAATGTATCCTAAGACCACAAAAATCCCCCTATGACCAAGAATCCTTCATGCTTCTTGCTTGCTAGCTGAGTGCCTCTATGAATTCTAATGGAGTCACCTCTACTTTAGAGAACTAGGAAAACATAAGTTCAGGAGATTCCTAGATCTTCATGTCATTATAGGACTAAAATTCCTTCATGATCCTTTTATGCTTAATTTGCCTTATAGCTTGACCTCCTCAATATTTATTTGAGCAACACTTTAGCTTGATCCATTAGTATTTACTCCATTAACAAACTAGGTTGATAGGGAAAATTCTTGGCACTCATTTGCATCTTGATTTTGCTCTACCATGGAAAATAGTCCACTTGGACTTACATACTGGTTATCAACCTTAGCTACCTTAGTTTTCCACTTATGATTTATTTCTTGTGTTCTATAAGCCTCAAACTTCTTGTCTTGTCTTGAGAAGTCATGCTTACAGTAATTTTTAATGTGACCAACCTTATGATAGTTAAAATAGGTAATCCTTCTATATGGAAACACACCATGACTCATACCTCTTGGTTGATGATTCTCCTCATAGTTCCATGCAAATTCATTTTGGAAGGGCCCTATGTGATTCCTTTAAATATAACCAAATTAGTTACATGAATAATAATATCCATTAAAAGGATTAACATAACTTATGTTATTATATTTCCTAATAGTATTGACCTCTATTCTACTAGCACCCTCATACTTTGGTTGATCTTTAACCATTTTTATCACATTAGTGTCCTTCTCTTGATCTCTAATGAATCCAAGACCTATTTTGTCATTGACTATCTTTTGAATACTCAAAATTTTATCTAGATCATTGGTAATATTTTAAAACCTCACAAAGGTCTTGACCTTATTTGATGCTTATTTAAATTCAGCTCTTAATGAGTTTACTTCAGCTACATACCTTGCACATTCTTCTTCTTTTTCCTCTAGGCCTACAATTGTAATTTTAAGTTGACTCTCTACTTGTTTGACTATTTCCTCTTGTTCCTTAGATTTATTACTTAGTTTAACTTCACACAAGTTTATTTTATCTTCATAATATTTGATAAGATATTTCATCATCATATTCTTCTTCTTTACCATATTCAATTATTCTAGAGTATTCATCAATTTAGCTTCAAAATCCACTGCATCTCCTTCTTCATTTGAATCACCAACAACACCTCCAATCCATATGGATTATTCTAGATTTGAGCAACTTACTTATTAATATATAAAGATAACCTAAATGACATAAGGACCTTCACCTTCTGAATCACTTCTCTCATTCTCATTAGATTAATTTTAATCCTCCTTGGTGTAGAGACTCCTTTTATTTTTGATGAATCTTTTCTTATTGTCATATGTTCTGAAGTGTTTATTTCTCTTATAAGACTTTTTTATCATCATCATTATCTATATCATTCTCTAAAACATCATTTTTCCTATGATTATGAGGAAATTTATTGGTAAACTTTCCAACCTCTCCACAATTGAAGAATTTAAAAGGTAACTTGCCCTTATATTTACCTAAACCTATCTTCAACTTTCTTGTAAACATGCTATAAACTCATCATCATCAATATCAGATTCATCATTTTATTTGAATTTATTACCTTGTGAATTATTCTCTTTTGGATTATTTTCTACCTTGAACGTAGCTTATTTCTTTTAAGGTCTTCCTTTACTTTTCCTCGTCTCATAGGCTATTAGAGTTCCATGGAGTCCATCCATCTCTAGCTTGTCTAGATCTTGCATTTCTTCAACTTCACATACCTTGAAATCAAATTTAAGAGTTAGAGACCTTAAAACCTTTTAAAAAATAGTATTCCCTTTAAATTATTCTATTATACCTCTTCTAATTTTGACCATCTCATCAACCCTCAAAAAGTGGGTTGTATTGGTTTCATCTTCATTCATTTTTAGACTTTAAAATTATCTCCCATGGGTTTATAATTTAGCATATTTGACCTTTGATTATCCCTCATTAATGGTTTTAAAATTATACCACATTTATTTGGTAGATATATAGTGTAGTATCTTCATAAATTCTACCTCTGATAGGCCACACATAATATCATTCATTGCTTTTGAGTTATTGTCACTAGCCTTCTTACTTGTTGCATCTGTAGGAGGAATTAATAGTGAAATATATCCATCCAAGACTATTTTACAAACATAATGACCTTGAGACACTATATATGTCCTCATCCTAACACTCAAAATGCATAATTGGATCCATTGAACAATGAAGCTTTTCTTGTAGAAAAACCACCTTGTGCTTGATTAGCCATCTTATTTTGTTTTAGAATATCCTTTAGGTTTTAAGACCTCATTAAAAGAACCTGATATGATAAAAGATACTAGAAGCATTTTATTTTGACCTAGGATTTGATAATTGACACTAAAATCACTTTCTTTTGACCTTGGATTTTAAGGGAATTTACTAATATCTATATGTAAAAATCATCCTTTTTTATAAGAACTAAATTTTAGCTTTATGTTTCTTGTTTCTCAATTTGTAAATGTGAATAATAGATAAGGATACTATTTGTTTTCCATGCCAAATTTTCTGAATTTTCATTACATGTTATCTTCCCCTAGAAAGGAACATCATTAAAAATCATGTAATAAAATGAATCACATTTGATAAGGCTAAACAACATATGAAAAATTTCAAGCCTTATACACTTCCTATTGTTGTAACATCTAATCAAAGTTTTTAACCATTATTACACACCCACTTGATGGGCTTATTATTACCATAGAGAATGATATGGCCTATGATTCTGAATCTGATAAGGAAAAAATATTTGATCCTATTTATGCATAGAAATTTAGTATATATATCTTGATTCCCACCTAGATAAAATTGTCTCTTTTTTATTTATATTTTGACAATAATAAAATAAACATTCTCACTCTATCACATCTAAATTAAAAAAAATGATTATGTTGGTAATATCTGTCAAAATTTTCTAAACCATACCACAAGTGTTGCTACCTAAAATATTGAAACTAATCATTATATCTAGACCTTTGGGTTTGAGGAAAATGTAAGGATTATAACATATATGTATGCCCATACCTAGCCAAATGACTCATATATAATCTTTGATATCTACACATAATACATCACCTCCCATTCCCACTACACAATCCCTTGTACAAATTATTTAATTTTTGCATTCTAAGGTATTGCAATTAGAGTAAGGTATACCAAAAGTTATCCAATCAATGGATTCACAAGCCATACTTACTAGTTCATTAGTATATAATATTGCATTATATCCTTTAAGTACATGACTTATAGATCTTAAAATTCCACCATATGAAGGTAAAGGAGATCCAGGACAACACCTTTAATCCATTCATGAAACATTTATAGAATATGCTTTCAATTACAAGTTGATAACTAATTTGTTTCCTACAAGTCTAAAATATTATTTCTTGTGTTGGTTTTGTGATTTACCTATCGAATCAATAAAAGTATTCAACCCATTATCATATCATTTTTTTTTAGAATTTTTCTATCAACATTGATGAAAATATCTCTTATGCACAAATTGCTAAACATAAACAATGAAATAATGAGTCTATTAATGACTATGTACTTAATTATAAGACCATGTTCACCAAATAAACTAAAAATTTGGTAGATAATGAATTTTAAGATACATTTAAATAAAGTTTACTAACATGTTTACACAAGTCAATCATTTTTATTAAATTTATATCAATTATGGAACTTTCTCATCTAATAAGAGAATGAGAAGTCAAAATTATTGATTTGAACAAGCTCAAATATGCACATACATCTACTTCAACTTACACAATGAATTTTCATAACAAACCATCTTACAAAGTCAAACTAATAGATACTAAAACTGATGTAAAGATCATAATAAATGATATATCTCAACCTTCAAACAATCTTGTTATATTAGATCAAAAAAGAAGGGAGTTTTATAGATTACCATAGCCACCTCATAAATTGTTACAAAATATACTTGAGTACAACCTAATTACCTAACTCCACCACTAAAGGTTAAAATTTCTAGACCTCAAAGTAAATCTTTCAATATAAATACATACTATGATTACCATAGATGTAATGGACACTCTATTAATAGAGGTTTCAAACTCAAACATGATATTCAATGCCTTATCGATAACATTATAATTGAGTTAAACACTTACATAAAGGAAACTAATCCACAACATAACAAAAATGCTAAGTTGAACACTTTTAGTGAGCCATTCTGAAACCTTGAGACAAACAAGGATAATTCAAAATTACATCATACCTATAATATACAACCACATCCTATAACATATTATCATATATTATATGGAATTATTAGTATAATTATTGAAACCTCCTAACCACATCCTATTGTTAGTTTTGATGATAGTGAGATATTGGATGATGATTATGATTTACATGTCTTATGTATACAAATATACATTGATTAACAACCCATATATATTGTATTAGTTGATAATGTATTAAGTTATAATGTATGTACAATGAAATTATTACATTTATTTGGTTACACACAATAGTTGATATAAGAAACATCTAAAAATGCTAAAACATTCAATGGGAAAGAATAAACTATCTTGGAACACATTATGCTACCTCCCCAGGTGTGTCTTGTTATATTATCCATTAATTTTTTAGTTATAACATATAATTGGGTATTTAACATGATATTAGAATTTCCTTGGTTACAAAGTCTCTATTTTATACCTTCCATGGTACGTATATGTCAAAGTACATTCATTACAACTATGTGGTCATTATTTTAGGAATTAAATATGAGTACCCTCTATAATCTATGGTACCTCCTATCCATTCACCAAATCAATTAATTGATGAATATATTCAATAAAAAACTAAATTTAAAATTATTTCACTTATGTGTAGACATTGAAATTTAATTAATAAATTATTGACATTTCTGGTCCTTGACATCTTTTACCTTACTTGGCCAACTCACCATTATGACAACCATTTATCTATATGAGAGCCTTATAAGTCTTTAAATTACTATGAAGATGTTCCAAAATTCCCTAATTTATTCCTAAATATCCCTAATAAATAAGCACTTCACTATCAGTCTATTTTGAAAATATTCTGTCTAATCTAGATAAGTGCGCACTAGGTAGACAAAGATGCACTATGCAATTTTCCACTAGTGTGGACTTGTCTATAGTGTTATAACAACTATTTTTTCAAAATGACACACTTCCTAATGGCTCTCCTAATTGTAAAAATTGGTTGATCATTAAAAAAATCAAATATTCTCTTATAAGAGAACATCAAGTGTCTCACTGCAAACCCTTAGTTACATTAGCTAACACTCTCTAGCAAAGGCAATTAAAAAGCATATATCATTCAACAAAGATACATACTACATTTATGCTATAATAATACAATCATTGACCAAGTGAAAATTATTTTATTATAGTTTGAGGCCATCCTTTTTCAAGAAATCTAATACAAATTTCTATTTGCATTCATTTATGATCTTCCCCATAAGGAGAATTACATCACCCTAAGGTCTATTCAGACTATGTAGGCAACATAGGGTTCTTTGAGGATACCACAACCATATCCCACTTCCCCAAAATTTCCCTCTTTACATTGGATCTTCTTTATTTCCATATGTAGGATAGGCTTTTACTTTTAAATGTGACCCACACATATAAATAGACTTCACACAAAACCAATTGATTTACAAATAGAGTTGAACAATCTCTAGATTTCATATCAAGTGCATAATCAACATATACAAAATCATAGTAGATAGAAATAATACACTACAACCCTATATGAATACTACACACTTGTCCCAGAATACAATGGATCAAAATTTTAAATTAACACCATGTTTACATGTCTCTATTATAAATTATATATAGTCATAATTAACACAAACATAATACATAAATAATAAATTATTTTACAAGGACATCTCTTTAACCCTAACCATAGTTTCTATTTTTAGTATAGTAGGTTGATTTATTTATTTATTTTAGATAAAATTTCAAATTTACAATACTTTATAGTTAATTAGATCACACTTATTAATTATAAGGGTAAACATTTTGGTGAACCCCCTTTTAGAATAGAACATTACTTGTACTGCTTATTGATTTATGTCTTCAAGTTTTAGTTTAATTATGTGAATTATTAATACTAAAATAATATATTCCTCATCCTTGGGTATTATCTATAACATATAAATTCAAATTTTTTATCTTTGGAACAATCCAACATTGAAATTTTGTGTCTTGTCACCTTGGATAAATACGAACACATAGGCTCTTTCTTTTGACTTTGGGTTGAATTTTGTTGTCTCCTATACACAAAAATATTTCAATTTTTATTTCTTATTTGATTTTAATTTTTATTAACTATTTTTCCATAGTTGTAAAGCTACTTAGCTACTATCACAAAAAGGCTACACAGTGTTCTGTTCACATACATCATGGCATGAGGGGGTTTTACTCTAATATTCATAGTCATAGTATATAGCTAGAAATGGAATTTAGTTTTCACTTACCTAATGGTATATCAAAATTACTATTATCCCCTTGTTTATACCAATAGGAAGTTATACCATATATCTAATTCTATAGTATATTATAAAGTAGTCTACCCTAGAAAGTTACTCTCAGCTTACCCTCAAAACTAGGTATAATGGGCTATGGGTATGGTTCTACCTCCATATTTAATGTCTTTAAATATTGAGCCTAAAATTTCTAAGGTATGATAAATTATATTTGAGATCCTATAAATAATTCAATACATTTGTCTATATCACCCTTTCATCCTTAATTTTTACTTGCACTGTCTTTTAAGATTATAAACTTGCATGTTTCATTTCTGTATTCATCATGCATGTAGTATATACATGATATTTTCACTTATTAATAGAATAATGAAAATTATCAAATAATAATATGTTCCTTTTCACCATATATTCATTATGTTTTTTCATGGATTCCATAAATAATAATTTAAGAAGATCCTTCTCATACTTAATTTTTTCCTCTTAATCCAAATGCTTGTTTTTACCTCATCTCATCCTCTAGTCAAAATTAATATTTTTTTCAAATATTCAATCAATTTTCACCTATATGATTTTTTTTAATTGAAGAGTGTGTGTGTGTGTGTGTGTGTGTGTGTGTGTGTGTGTGTGTGTGTGTGTGTGTGTGTGTGTGTGTGTGTGTGTGTGTGTGTGTGTGTGTGTGTGTGTGTGTGTGTGTGTGTGTGTGTGTGTGTGTGTGTGTGTGTGTGTGTGTGTGTTAATAAAAACAAGTATTAAATTAAAATTATAATCATAAAAAGGGTAGAAAAGTCACACCCCACAAGTAAAGTCAAACTGAGGATAAATAGTCCTCAGGTAAAAATAAGTCCCAATAGAGGGTCAATCAAGACCATTAAAAAAACATCATATCAATAGTGAATAAAAAATAAGATAAAAAATAAAATATCCCACAACAATAAAGGGAATAATTAAGTTGGTGCAATAAACATGGTGGCTAGGGGAGGTAGTGGAGAAGGTAGATCTTGCAGTTTATCTCCCCATCTTCCATGAGCAAGAGGATTATCATCCACATATATAGACTCCTAACCATCATTTTATTACTTCAAATTAGTATCATCATTATTTATATCTATAAAAATGGCAAGAGTGAGTTGAGGAAACTTATCCTAGGGAGGAGGATCATAACCCTTATTATCATCTCCATAATTTTGGGTGGGAGGGCCCCATCCCCTACCATCACCTCCACTTCTAGAAGAATCACTCTAGTATAAACATCAAGGGGAAGACCAACAAGGTGGTGATATATGATAGGAAAGACTCATGTGTCAATTCTAGGAATGCTACTAGTATAGACCACATCCTCACCCATGCAGAGGTGAAGGTAACTATGGTAACTCTAGAGGATCTTGGCTAATAACACATAGGGAATTTCTATAATGGTTAAGTAGATGTTAAATATGGTTGAGTTCTAGGAAAAAATCATTAGTCTAACTTTGAATATAGAGAGTAACATTTGATAGAACAATTATTTTATTAGTAATAAAAAAACTATGTTTCATTTCTTCATGATTAAATTAAGCATAGTTCTTAACTTTATAGATTTGAAATAAAATTTCAGCATGAAAAATATGCCAAAATATGTTGTATTTTTTAGGGAGTAGAGAAAAATCCCCCAATATAGCCATATTTCATGTAAAAAAATTCGGTCTAAATGGTTGAAAGAGGGAATGAATCTAATGCCATGTAGACTGAGTGTGGGTGAATAACCAAAAAAGGTGTTTGATAGTCTAAAGTTGAAGGCAAGTTGGGAAAATGGGATTTGAACCCCCATATGATTAAGTCAATTACCCACAATAAAATATTGATATAGAACACACTAGATAAAATGTTCTTTTATAATCTCTATGAGAGTAGACCACACATTTTGAAATATTCTAACCCAAGTCTCATGGCTAGAATGGAGGTTCCATTTATGGTTTAAGGTCTCATTTAGAATATGTAGGGGAGCTAGTATATTATATCCCAATCAAGGAGAATACTAAGTGAAGGGAGTGGTTGTATGAAAATCCCAATCCTTCCACCAAGGAGAAAGAGAATTGACCCCAATATTATGAATATACTCATTAGGTATGGAACCTTATATTTATGTAATAGCCCCACATTTGATTACTTAAATGAAATTTATTCTAAATTTTTTACCAATAAATCCAAGACTAACTCACCCTATATAAGATATCCCCCATGTTTTTCACACATTTCTTGAATATTCTTATCCCTTTAATCTAAGAGACTAAATCAAAGGGAAAATTTTGGAAATTTAGGGAAGAATATGACCAAAGGAAATGATAATTAAGAGAAATACAATTCATGAAACCCTCCCCTTTATAAATAAGATGAGGTTTTAGCTTCTCCAAATTTTTACATAAAATTTGAATAACAAGGATAGGTACTAGGGTAATAAGAAGGGTGTGAAAACCCTAGCCTTGCCAAAAAATTATACCATAAAGAAATCCATGAGAGATGTTATGACATAGAAGAATATTCCAAGCTTCATCACATTCTAAACCATAAATAACCCATTTAACACTAATAAAAAGACCTTGAATTTTGATGTTTAAAATACCAAGCCTACCTATCTATTTAGGCCTACAAATATGTCCCAAGAGACTATAGAATCCATTGTGGCCTTCAGAATTGGACTAGAGGAAATGCCTCAAGATTTTTTTTAACTTATTGTAGATAACATTGGAAGGATCCCAGAAAGAGGAGTAATACATGAGTAACTACCAAAACTTTGGAGTAAATCTCAAACTTATCTGCCAAAGATAAAGGCTTGGTGATATAGAAAAAGATTTTATTTTTAACCCTTTGAACTACATAAGACCATAGATCAAAAAGAGAATCCCAAAAATAAAAAGGGATGGCTAGAAATTTAATTTAACCCCTATAACAAGCCACCTCCACTGATATTCCTCCAACTAAGGAGGTTTAGGAGTTATAGATTGACAATAGCACTGAGTTTTTATCCATTGAATGGATGAACCTAATTATAGACAAAACATATGAAAATAATATATAACATTCTTTATTGGTCCTTATTCTACCTAAAGAGTGAGGAAAGATTCATTATTAAAATTCCCATTTAGCAACTAATGGTCATATTGAGGGAGAGAAATGTCTTTGACCAAACCTCAGAAGCATAATTAGCTAACATATAGCTAAATCCCTTTGTCACTAGTCTATAGAGGGTAGGGGTTAAAGGACACCCTTTTTAAATATATATATATATATGGAGATTAAAATGAGAGGAATATGTACCATTGATAGTAATACATTCCCCCACAAATTAAAATCATGTTAACCATTTACATAAACTTGGGACCAAAACCAAGATCTTGAAGCATGGCCAAAATGAAGGTCCACTCAATACAGTCATAAGAATTTTTAATATCAATTTTAATAAATAGGTCCTTTTGATTAGATATCCAATCCCACTCCATGCCTTCCTAAACAATAATGACATTGTCTAGAATGTACCTATGCTAGATAAAGCCTCTTTTTCTCACTTCTAAAAATTAAAGGAAGAAGATGTTTGAGCTTGAGGGATAAATCCTTAGCAATAATATTATAATAAACATTGATAAGAGTAATAGGCCTCCAATTATTAATAATTTTAGGGTCACTAGCTTTAAGAATAAACTTAATATTTCCCTTATTTATAAGAAGCCCCAAAGAATTCATTAACATTATTTCAGTATAGACCTTATAGAGGTTAGGACCCACAATATCCCATAAATTTTGATAAAAATCACATGGGAAGCAATCAATAGCTTGGGATTTATCCATAACCATATGCATAACATCCTCATGAAGATCACTAAGATATAATGTCTTATCACAAGTGACCCTCTATGCATGAGATACTTTATAAGGAACTATTTAAAGACACTGAGAAAGAACCACTTATCATTTAGGATAAGTAGCCTATGTTTAAAAACTCTATGATAATGATGAACAAAGGCCTAAAGAATATTAGGGAGTTTATTTAGCTAAGTATTTCCTTCCTCGATGGATTTAATTTTATCAGTAATACATCTATAATGTAAAAGAGAGAATAATTCCTTGGTGACTTTGTTCCCAATTTTTAGCCAATGCATTTGAGCTCGGAGTTAAGCCCCTCTAGAATTATGAGTTTCCTCCACTAGAAGCTTGTACCACTATTGTGTTGCTTATGTTTTCAGCTAAACATAAAAAAGAGAAGCTTCAAGCTCCTATGAAACCTAAAGGTATTCATATTTGGTATCATTATGAATATGCCACCAAAAAAAAGTAGCTTGATTACCATAGATTCAAAGAAAGGTGGTAGTCTAAGCTAGACCATCCAACTGCCATTATATCTAGTCAGTATCCCCCTTAGGCTAGGGAACAAGATTGCAAATTTTGATAATATTTCCCACCATCCTTTCATGTTTTTGGTGGGCAGTATTGAGGTAAAACTAGGTTGAAATTGAATTTACTTGAGGGATAAACCATTCCAAATTAAATTATATGGGATGATCGTCTAACAAAAATGTTTTGAGGAGCATTGAAACTGGTCTATCAAGAATAGGAAAAATAAATAAAAGATCTTATTCTGATAATAATGCTTAGTTTATCCACTAAAGAACCTAATTTTCCCCTTGGCAGAAGTTGGACCAAGCGAACTAGTGAGAGTTGGAATTCTTCCTCTGGTGATGATTGGGATCAAACGCCCTAAGTTTTTTGCACATATTAAACCAAAATTACCACTCACCAACACACCACCATATAAGAAGGTGACCTTATTTATCATTAAGAGATTCCACCATATTAAAATCTCCACAGAGGATCTAGTGTGAACATGGAAGTTAATCTACCAACCATCTCTAAAGTAAAGCATGTTCCATAACATCATCAGAGGAATATAGATTTACAATCCCAATGATGTGATTATTAAAGTAAAAAAGAGTCCAAATCATCTAAGGGGTGTGATCAAAATCCCAATAGATAATGTTTTGAAAGACCTATGGATCCAACAAAGTGATGAACCCACCACAAACAACATCATGCATAGTATTCTAATAAATGGCTCTAGGATAAATTATTCATGTTACATTCTTTAGGAGGAATCCATAAATATTGACTTATTACAAACAAATAATATTCATGTTGATAAAAACATGACAACTATTCTTGATCACATACTTATCTAGTGGATTAGTAAGGCCACAAACATTCCATGAATAAACTAGCATTGAGAAACATCAATAATTCTCCTCTATGAGGTGTTCAAGCACAACAAACCAATTATAATTTATTTTGTGAAAAATAAAATCACCCACATTAAATGGTTATCTATTATGAGCCATATATTCCTCTTTAGGAGAAGTAAAGGGGCTTTTAGAGCATCCTAGGACTATTTTATGATCTACGGTAATGAGGCTCCTTTATTCTTTTGATGAATTCACCCTAGAAGAGGGTTGTGATTGTGAAGCTGATGAAGGTGTATAAACTAAGGGGGACACTAGTTATGGTGTTCACAAGATCAAAGGATAAGATTTAATATGCATAATATATTTATCATTAGAGATTAAGGCACTAGGAGCCACAAGAGGTCTCTATGTAGATGGCTAAGGCTTACCACCACCTTTTGCCAAATTATTCTTTTTTATTTATGATTATGGTCCAACCATCATTATTATCATTCTAAGGTTTCTATTTAGGTCCACCATTTTACTAAGAAGTAGGAGGATAATTCACCATTAAATTACATTACTAGATCATATGGTTTGAAAATTTTCATCACATATTTGGTAAGTTGATATAAAACACCCTCTGAGTAAATCTATTATTCCCAATTTGAATATCAATGGAATCTTTCAGGGCCTAAGATAAATCCACTTCCACAAAAACCCATTTTGGAGGGTGAATTACAAAGAATTTGTTTTGATCATGGAATATGAAGTTCCCTATGGGTTTTATGAGCCGATCAATAAAACCCCAAAGGGGAAGCGGCAAGCCAAGAAATTTGACCCAAACATGGATTTTTTAGTTTTTCCTATTCCAAAACTTGAAAATCATGGGTTTAATGAGAAAATACCACCAAAGTGTTATGAATCAACCAAGATCTATGATGAAAAATGGATTTATAATATTTAGGGTTGAAAAATCAAAACATAAAGAAGCCCTTTGTAATATTCTAGACTCCTAGTTTCACACCATGGCCTTTCCAATGGTTATGAGCCCACTATTTCAAGAGGATATTAGGGGTGACTCTACCCACAAAATATATAATAATGGTGTAAGTATCAAATAAATTACAATCTTGATCAAATTTAGGCAAGCCCATAATAACAATAGGTAATAGAGAATTGGGATTAACATCATTACCTCATGAAAAAAATTTAGGATGAATTTCCTTTCTTAATTTAGTGTCATGGTTACTTTCACTCACTTCATTTTTACCTACATCCACATTTTCATAGAGAGTGGTGGCATACATTTAAAATAGGGTACCCCTACTTCCTAATGGGAAAATCACTGATCAAAATTATTAATAAATGTAAAATAAATATAATTCCTACTTAGATCTATGGGGATAGGTAGTGTGACAGGGATAACTAGAGGCTCATCAATGCAGAGGTCCCAAAATTGAAATATTTTAGATTTAAGTACTTACAAAAGTATAACTACATTATGGGATAAGGAATATGAAATTATTCTCAAGGTATTATTGATCCCATATTTCCTTTTAAAAATAAATAAAAAGTAGGCCTTGGTTATATAAAAACATTTACCTCTTATGTATAAGGTTTTGTTAAGCCATTTCATGAGATCATACCCTTTCTTTCCACTAATTATTGTGCCATACAATCTGAGTTGCTTCCTATCACCACTAGACAATAAAGATATTGAGTTATACCCTTCATACCTCCTACTCCCCTTTAAATTAAATTTATCATATCTTTTTATTTTATTATTCATCTACAACTTATATTAGACTCTTAGGTCAATGTTGTTCAAACTAGATATGGACAACCTTCCTTAGCCTCTCAACCTCAAACACATATTATCAATATTCATCCACCTCCTTTCCAAAATTCATAACAATATTCCTATTTTAACCCTAAATTTTTGATTTGGTGGGATAGGGTTAATAATATATGAATATTTCAATCACAAGGGTGATAAAATAATCTATAGAAGGCTAATTAATTGCAAACTTAGATAAATGAATATTCTAAACTATAATACTTAGATATGATAAATATAGAAATTATTGAATTCAAAAGATGTTAATTTGAATATAATACTAAAAACAAATGATACTTATATAGTTTTAATGTGAATAAGAAGATCTAGACTAGTAATAAGTGGAAAATATATAGGATCAGTATTCTAGATTTGTCATCAGACTCTTAAAAATTATACTTTTGTATCCATAGACACTACTATTTGATCTAGATACTACCATTGATTCTAGTGTCTAACTCTAACACAAGTGTCTATTATAGAATAATGATTAGATATCAATGAGACTAACTTCATTTTTCTAGATTTTAATTACCTTTATACTAATGTATTTAGATTTGGGATACATGTTATCACTCTTTGTGAATTGATCAAACCTTAGTTCTTCACCCTTCGTCACTCTTAGAATGAGTTTTATAAAAATGGGTTAGTGTGCTCATGGTGTTGAACTAAACCTAAATACTCATCTATCAATGGGCATTACATGTATAGTCAATACTCCAAGGAGGGCTTCAGACTTATGTATTTCTCTCAAATGTGTGGGAATGTGTGTGAACAAGGGTGAAATATGCTATACAAAGATGAATTAAATTATCTAGGTTTTAATTTGATAAATGTCACTCATGGTCTGATATTTGAATGATTCAGACCTATAATATGACTATTCCTATGCTTGATATGAAAATAAGGATGAATAGGGTAGACTAGCCTATATGTGTAGTTGATTGATTGAGATTTAGTAGGTGTTTTCTTGGTATTTATTAGAGGAACAATGAGAAGGATTAGATTTGTATTTATACCACACATTTTGAGAACATATCATGGTAGGGTTCAATAAGATAAATATGCCAACACATAGGTTTTGAAACATTTAAAATTTGGATGACTTTTGGAAATTGGACATTAAATAAACATTCAAACACTACCATCAATGGTGGTGTCCCTATGTGGTTGATAGTGTCCAAAAGGATAGAAAACATGTATAGATATGAAACTAAAAATGAATGATGTATATCAAGTTTTAATTTTTTGTAGTGCATTAGACCTAGGTCATTATAATGATATGGATCAGACTAAGAGATAAGCATTTAGGCATAATGATATGGTGAATGCGAGCCTTTTGGCAGTAAAGAGATCTAAAATTGAAGGGTAGAGCCCTGATTGATATTTTTCAAATGTAAAAGATTAAAATGATATAAATATTTAGTTTCAATATCTATATTTCCCACCCCTTTTAATTTAGTAATGCATAAGGATGAAATTATTAGTTTAAAGGAAAGAAACACATACCTAGGTGTATACAACACACCTTGCCTTTGCTTGAGCCCACTTTTAGTGCTTTGTTGGTGTACAACTTTTAACCAATATAATTTTATAGTGTAAATTAATGCATATAATATTAATTTTTTAATAATTTAAATGCTTGAAAAAAAAGAGAAAGGAAGGAGTACATGTGTGTTGATGTAACCAAATTGCCTCTTGATGTTTTGACTTGGTAAAGATGATTATTTATGAATCATTGAATCTAGAAAAAAATTGAACCTTGGAGATTTGAATAGGTATATTGGAGGGTATTATGCCACTAATGTAATGAAAGGATGAGTTGTAACATGACCATTGAGATCATTATACCTTAATTACATAACTCAAGTGTGAATATATAATATGGTGATGTTGAGTGATTTAATCAACTCATCCTATAAACATAGTGATATTAGATGATTTGATCAATCCAATTTATAAGTATAGTGAGTTTGAATGATTTAATGACTTCAAACTATGTAATTAACCTCTAGCTATAATAGAAAAGACTCAATAATTGTACATCATGGTGTAACTAATACATCTTAGCAAGTATTATAATTGGTAAATTTTGAATTTTTATAGTGTAATAGAATGTCATATGCACCTATAATATATATATATATATATATATATATATATATATATATATATATATATATATATATATATACATATATATATATATATATATATATATATATATCAATCATAAATCTATGCCAAATTTGTGTAATGTATAGGATTCTGACCCAAGTATATTTCTAAATCATGGAACTAAAATGGAACTTGTGAAAGTGTGGAGGTGTGGAGGTCATGTTTTTATATAATTCCCCCATTAAAATATATAAACTATGAAAAATATGGATGTCATGATTCTATGACATACCCCCATTGATATGTCCCACTTTTGCAGTGAGGGAGATAGAATCTAGTCGGTACATTACCTCAAAAGGGTAAGGTAACTATATGATGTGTATGAATAATATCATATAGTGATAAGATATCAAATCACATATCTCAATGAAACTTATAGTATTAGATCATGTCAAGTCATAATATTCATGATATTGATCATGGCAATATCTAGAGAGTAAAAGTGTAAGCTCAATAATTAATCAAGAACACACATAAGATCACTCAATGTAATTAAAAATAAGGGTCCAAAGAGACCTCATACAAGGGGCATGTTAAAATTTCACATAATTGAAATGAATGACATATTCAAATATCCAATCCATATATAATGACATATTCAAATGTTCAATCAACATAAAATGGCACAAGGGTCAACATACAAGGAACATATTAAATTGTTCCACAAGTAAGACAATAGAAAGTAATGTAATACACTCAAGGAAGTTAAAAATATATGAATCATAAACAACTGGCATAAAGATATCATACTAGTCCTTGCATATATGTGTTAGCAAAAACATTATGTAACATAACATATCAAATACATTGTGAAAGGTATGAGCATGGATATATACATGTGTAAGTGTTATTATATAAAATCAAACATGAAAATATAGAAATGATCATAAAGGATATGTAGACTATATCAATCATGATCAATTAAGTATATTCCCCAAATGTGCTAAATGACATAGGTAGAGGACAAATCCAACATCTATAAGTGCATATATCATATGACTGGGTATGCCTATATCACATTCAAAGATGAGTGAAACATATGTGTATATATAAATGAAATGATATTCTATCTACTTAACATTAAGAAAATAACATAGATGACAAGGAACTAATAAAACATGGGAATATTGAATGTTTATATATTTTTTGAATTATTTGAATGTTTTTTATTTTCTTTAATATTTGTTTTTTTTGTATTTTATATATATATATATATATATATATATAATTTTTGGAATATTGGAAAAGAAAAGGCTAACCTATGATCCCATCCAAGGGATGCTCATAGATAGATTCAAACATGGAATATGGAACATCAAACTAGTGGTATTGTAAAGAAGCATGTATAGGTGTCATATATATATATGTGTGTGTGTGTGTGTGTGTGTGTGTGTGTGTGTGTGTGTGTATGTGTGTGTGTGTAAAAGAAAAGGCTAACCTGTGATCCCATCCAAGGGATGCTCATAGATAGATTATGGAATATGGTACATCAAACTAGTGGTATTGTAAAGATGCATGTATATATATCATATATATATATATATGTATGTATGTATATATATGTATGTATATATGTATATATATACATGTATACATATGTATATATATATACATATATATGTATGTATATATGTATATATGTATATATATGTATGTATATGTATATATGTACACATATGTATATGTATATGTATATATATGTGTGTATGTGTGTGTGTGTGTGTGTGTGTATGTATGTATATATATATATATATATATGTATGTATATACATACATATATATATGTATGTATATACATACATATATATACATACATATGTATACATACATATATATATATATATGTATATACATATATATATACACATATATGTATATGTATATACATATATGTATATATATATATGTATATACATACATATATATATATATATATGTATATATATGTATGTATATACATATACATATATATGTATATACATATACATATATATATATACATATATGTATGTATGTATGTATATATATATATATATAGACATACATATATGCATATATATACATATATGTGTATGTGTGTGTGTGTGTGTGTGTGTGTGTGTGTAGAATCTATGGTACTCTATGTATGTATAATAAGAATATGTGGTTGTGAAGAAATAGTATAAGGAATAGGGGTTCATGGAACCCATAACTTAGTGTTATGTGGTTTATTTGGAGTATCTAGAATTAGAATATGTTTATTTTCTCTAGGTAACTAAGTATGTTGTGTAAGAGTGGATGAGGATTCCATGGAATACACTATATATCTCTCGTGCAAAGGCTTCTCAAGTATGGGCCACCTAAGAAATGGGATTACCTATTGCTTACCACTTCATGGAAGATTAACCTGAGTAAGTTTGATAATTAACTATCTTGGAATAAATTTTTCTTGTTCAAGTGGGTGTTCATATGGAATTCTAGAAACTATGACTACCATATTGGTATGAATGTGTTTAATACACCCATGCATTGTGGAAGGTACTATGTGGTGTATACACATAATATTTTAAAACTTTATCATTTATTGATGCCTTTTCTCTTGTAGGAACTTACTGAGTCTCAAATTTATCTGAGCAAGTGCCTTAAAGGGTACATCATAAAAGGGGTTGGCAGACCTTTTTTTATTTTTAGGATTGTTGGCCCTTATACGATTACCTAAAACTAATATAAACTACCCTTATCCAATTCCCTAAACAATAAAAACCCACTTATACACTCCCCTGAGTAATTCACCATTAAAAATATACCCTACCAAAGTAAAAACCATTTTTACTCACTTTTATACTACATCAACGTGATCGACCTGGTTGTGAATTTAGCACACATTATGAAACTCCATTGACCTAAGCTAACCTATTTTGAGGTCTAATGACTCTATTTACCACCAAACAAGATCGATCTGATTGACCTTGTCAAATAAATTACCAAAAGGGTTTAGAGTTAATCCTTGTCTATAAATATCCCCTCAAATTTATTTTTAAAGAGATGATCATTCAATTATGCATAATTACAACTCACAAATCTACTTATATTATCATTTGGAGGTTTCATTGCTTATGTTTTTACCTTGGAGTAGTAACACTTGTCTTGTGAAGGTCTTGGATGCATAGAAAAAAACTTGTAGCCTAGATTTGATTTATCCTTGTGATCCTTACAGGCCTCAACAACCTCTTGTAAAGCACCATGGCCAAGGGAGATATTAAATCATGATGGATTCACTTCAATGATGTAAGTATATTCCTAGCCCCTTCATATTTTAAATAAGTAGATATTGTAAATATTAATGGATTGAATTATATCTCTCCTTACTTATATAACTTATATATTGTATTTAATAGAATTATATTTGCTTATTTATTATCTTCCTCATTTTTGACACAAGATTTGGTGAGCACTAGATTAGTTTGTACATTTATTTACTAGATTAACTTGTATGTTTATTTAGTAGATTAACTAATTTCCATCTATCACATTATAAGACCTAGATAGGATTATTACATGATGGCATTGACTAGTGGCCTTGTAAACCTCTCCTTTGACATTATTTTATAAGATATCCCCTAGTTATATTTAGTGAATCAATAATTGGTCATGACCCTGATATATAAAGTATTATTAAGCAAATTATTCATTGATTACCTTCTTCAAATTTGGATATTACTGAGTAGGATAAGTTGTAGATCTATCTTATTTCACTTACCTACATTCAAGTGAATTTGACATGAATCTAACCCTTGTAAATTATTAATTTTTATTTACATTCAATTAAATCAAGCATGTTGACCTAGCTTAACACTATGTGCATAGGTTTTTCAACTTTGTCAAGCTTGTTGACCTAATTTGGCTCTATAATGTAGGTTACTTAGCTTGGTCAAGATTATTGACCTAGTTCAACTCTCTGTGTGCATGTTTTCAACTTGGTCAATCATGTTGACCCAATTACACCTTCTATACACAAGGTTTTTGGTCTCATCTAATTGGATAAGACTAATCAATATAGTTTTTTATTTATATTTTTGTATCTAACTAAATTGATCTACTCAATTCTATTCTTTTCTAAATTTTAATTTTATATAACTATATCAATCTAATTGACATCATTTTATTTTTTATTTTTTATTAGTTTTATCCATACTTGATCGACTAGTTTGATTTTGTTCAATAACACTATTTTCTGCCTTTGCAAGTTCAAACACTCACCTGGATGACCTAGTTGAAATAATAATTCAACATTTTTAGGAAAAATTACTATATCAACCTAGTCCAATTTGTCTTACCTATTAGTTTCACTCTAACTAGCTCAGTACCTTCACTTTTCCAAATTTTAGGTAAATTTATTTTCCTATATTTTAAGTTATAATTTAAATTTAGTACTATTTTTACTATTTTTTTAGTTCTATAAAACTGCACCTACATAGTTAACTAGATTTAATGGATTGATCTATTTCTATCTATTTTCTACCTAGAAAACTAAGTTTATTGACTTAACTATGTTTGTTTTGGCCTATTTTGTATAGACTGAGTCAATCTACTTGATTTTGTTATGTCCTATTTGCATAACTTGATCAACTTATTCGATCTTGCTCTATTTGTTTCACTTTTTATTTAACGTTAAGTAAATTAACCTACATTTTATAGTAATTAAAATCACTTTACTTTTCAATTGATTATATGTTTATTTGCTTTCCAAAAATTGCAACTTAGCTTTTGAAATATTGATTTTTTATTTTAGTTTTTTAACTTTGTTTGTTTTTCCTTAGAAACATTTTACCAATATTTTTAAAATGACTTATATACTATTATGAAGGGCTATGTGATACTCTATTTATATTCCTTATCTATTTTTACAAATATCTTGGCATGAAGGGATTGCCCCAATACTTATAGTCATAGTACAAAGATAAACATGGTCTTTAGTTTTTATGTACCTCAAAATATTTGAATGCCTAGGATTTCCCCTTTGTAATAAATCCAACCATTCATTTTATTATGTGGTGAATTGATTAGTGATTAACACTAAGAATCTAATTCCAATTTACCCTTAAAATATAGGGATGACACTATCCAATGGATAAGCAAGTATATTTTGAAGCCTACGCTTTCAATCATAACCTTTAGTAAAAATTCCTTATATTATTTTTAAAAAATTACTTAGCATTTAAATTACAATCTTGTTGCTTATTTTTTTTAATTATACATTGGATTTCATACTATTTTAGCTATGATTAATAATTTTTTGATGTTATGTGTTTCAACTAGATCGACCATATTGACCTAGTTTCTTGTGTGTTTAGACTATATTTAGAATTAAATCATCTAAAATCAAACCATTAATTTTTTTCTAGACTACAAAACTCTATCGACCAACTCAACCTAGTTTATTATAGAATGTTTTTTTTGTGTAGTTTTATAACTAGTTTAACCAGCTCAAATTAGTCCAATCATAAATTTTTTATTATTATCTTGCCCATATAACTACTTTGACTAGTTTGACATAGTCTAATTCCATATTTTTCTATTATCATGTTATCCCAACTATATCAACCAATTCGATTATGTACCCTCTAGTTGACTTGGTTTAAATTTAACTTAGTATTTTTCTTATCCAAAAACTAAATGCATCGATTAGTTTGATTGCATACTATTTGATTGACATAGTTTATCTTTAGCCTAGTCTCTTTTCTAATCAAAAATAAATTACATCAACTTGCTTGACTTTGTACTTTTTGGCAAAAACAATTCTTTTTATAACCTAAATTTTTTTGGTTGATCTAGTTGAGTTAGTGGTTGACTTAGTTTTATCCATAAATTTTTTTCCTAAAAATAATCTACCCATTACTAGTTTTATTTCCACCTTATTATGCATCATGATATCACATATAAAAATATTCCTTAATAACCTTAACCAATTTAGAAATACATGGGTTGATATTTTAGACCCACCTTAGCCACCCAAGAGGATAATCTATCATGGTGCACTTATTCCCATCCTTCATTTCAATCTATTGAATGCAACATGGTTCAGATTAAACCATTTCACATATCTCAAGATAATACCTTATTTAAACTCCCTTATTACACCATTGGAGTAATAGATGCCAGCATAACAAATAACCCCATAGGGAATTATCACATAATAAACATTCTTATACCTAATGGTGGGAATGTTCCTCCTTCCAACACTAATAAGAAAAATACAAACAACCAAAATACACCAATCAATACTACTCAAAGTCTTACTCAAATGGTTCAACAAATAAATGGTATAAAAATAACTAAATTTCCCAAATGATGCAAATACAACATCACATATTATAAATGACCCATCTATAATGAACCACTACACCAAAACCTTGAGGCATTAGTGAAGTCCACCCACCGAGACCATAACATCCCACCACGCTTCCAAAGCCCAGACTCTAGGTTGGGTTTTCACCCATACCACTAGGATTCCCTGTATGTATGAGCCCTAGATGAACACTACCATGACGATGTAGACACCTACTCTATGACTTGAACCCAGGTGGAGGCTCTGATACCACATGTAACAAACTGCTACACCAAAACCTTGAGGTGTCAGTGAAGTCCACCCACTAAGACCATAACATCCCACCATGCTTTTGAAGCCACAGACACTGAGCTTGATTTGTACACATACATGAGATCACCCCTATGTACGAGCCCTGACTAAACACTACAATATTGGCATACCCCACCCACTTTATGATTCAAACCTTGGTGGAGGCTCTGATACCACATGTAACAAACTGCTACACTAAAACCTCAAGGCATTAGTGAATTTCACCCACCAGGACAATAACATCCCACCACGCTTCCATAGCCTAGACTCTAGGCTAGATTTGCACCTGTACCACTAGGATTCCCTATGTTTATGAGCCTCAAACAAACACTACCATGTCGGCATAGCCACCCGCTCTGTGACTTGAACCTGGGTGGAGGCTCTGATACTAGATGAGAAGAACCTCCTACAGTGGATTACCTCCTACAATAGATTTAATCAAAATATATAAAAATAAAATAACTCTTATGAATAACAGAAAAACAAAAAACTTATATTGATTGCAGACCACTTCGAGGGGGCAACCTCCTTTGAGCAAGCTCAATACAATAAATTTGTGGATGCCTTCATTGGGCCTCAACACTTACTTATATACTAACTCTATTATAACAACTACTACTTCCCTTGTATGTGGGATAATTCAAATATGCTCTAAGGGATGACTTATAAAGTATATGCGTCCATAGAAATTATTACACTAATACTACAAAGAGAAGGGTAAGGAATGGGTTCTTAACACCATCAACCTCCTATTATCATGCCTCAAAATAATCAAAATTTCATCCCTCCCCCTCTTAGAGATGCCAATGGAAATATCATTCCTCAATCTCTTATACATAAAAATATGTTTCAAAACCTTAAAAATGAACCTTTAGCTCCTTTCATATTACCCATTGATATTGAAAATATATCTCCAACTATTAAATATGATGGAACTAAAAACTCTACCTCTTTCCTTAAAGTATGAACTGTAATCTCTACAAGGAATGGGTCCAAACAAATACTTTTTCCACTATGAAACTCTTAGTCAAAACATTCATAGAAAATATTTTATAATGGTATAATCAATTGCCTCCATATTCTATCTCATAATTAGAATATTCAATTAATGCTTTAGTTGAATAATTTCAACAAAATTATCTTTCATAAAAAAAAAATTAATCACTTTATCAATGCTAGGAAATCACCCTCAGAATTAGCTCATGCTTTCATCAAATGATGAAAAAAATTAAATCATAAATTAGATCATAACATGACTGATGATAATCTATTTAAACTATTTATTACCATGTTAACAAGTTCGTTTTAATATAAGGTTCAAACATTATCTCCACAAACTTTAAATGAAGCATTTGATCAAGCTAAAATATAATATATCCTTATGAAATAATTAGATCCAACCCATATCTCAACCAAGGAATATTTACAAACTTCAATTAATAAAATTACAAGTGCTAATCCTCAAATGAAATTAGGAGTAGCTAAAGTAGAAAATCAAATTTCTTCCTAGCCACAAATAATAGTACCACCAATGAAGAAATTATTATCTCCATATAAACCCTTCACCTACAAGAATAATACCCCCCATCATGGTATGATCTTAACAAGCTCTATTGGTTCTATGTTGATGTTTGTCATTCACATGAAACATGTCATAGACTTATTAAATTTTTAGTTTCTTTTATGTTAGGTGATACATTTGATCATGATGATATGATTAAATTACATCATCATGATTATCTCAAATATTCTCAAAATAAACATGTTACTAAACCCGTACCTTCTAAACCTTAGAAATCCTCTTCCATTTCTAACACACAACATTAAAATGACACTATTTATGTAATTGATGTTAATTATGATAACATTACACCAAATATCAGTATGTGAAAGCATATAAAGTTAAATATGGATGTAAACTTACTCACAAAGATCATGTCACCAAACCAAAATAATCCTCTAATGATGAATAATTACTTAAATATACTACAACTACTTTACTCACATATTTCAAACCAAATGATGAACCACTTCCACAACTAGAACCACAACCTAACTCTCCTATACCTACAAAAAATGAATTCCTCTTCCACTTCTAACACACAACATATAAATGACAATATTTATGTAATTGATGTTGATTATGATAATATTACACCAAATATCAGTATGTGAATGCATATAAATTTAACTATGGATGTAAACTTACTCACAAAGATCATGTCACCAAACCAAAATTATCCTCTAATGATGAATAATTACTTAAATATACTAAAACTACTTTACTTACATATTTCAAACCAAATGATGAACCACTTCCACAACTAGAACCATAACCTAACTCTCTTATACCTACAAAAAATGGCATCCCTCATAAAACTCATGTTGGTTCTTCATCCTCTAAATTGCATTGGAATTTTTTGGAAGAACTTAATTTGATGCCTTGAAAAATTATACTTATGTAATTAAATATAACTTGTCCATACCATCATAAATTCCTTATGTAACAATTTGAAAACATTGAATAACCATAATCCCATGATTTGGAAATGATTTATAATGATCCACCACTTACATAAGTCCATGTAATTGAAACAATTGCTACATCTTTAAAATCATCCATATAATTTCTTGAAGAAGATATGATTAGTGATAAGATTCTTTTTCAAGTAGACAACCTACCTCTATTTATTAAAATAGGAATCAACAATACCTTCATTTGAAAAGTGTTAGTAGATGAAGGATCAGGAATTAATGTGACCTCTCTTTGGTTAATTCAACAACTCTGATACACTAAAGAAAATCTCAAATAAACATTCCTCACATGTATAAGATTTGATAAGACTAATCAAATACCACTTGGTTATTTTTGGTTCCCACTTACCATTATACCAAAGATAATTCACACTAAGATCATGGTTCTTGATCTCCCCTTATCTCACAACATACTCCTTAGTCACCCATGGAGACATTATATATGTGCCATTATTTTCTTAGGTAGTCAATGTATCAAATTCATACATAATGGCAAATGTTATAAACATGAACGTGTTCCCAATCCATCGAGTATTCAACTACTAAATCCTAGATCTTAATATTGTATTATGACTATTTCCCATATCAATAGTTCACCTCTACCTAAATTTGTTAATATGCATTCTAATTTATATGTTACTCTTATTGATTCAAATTATGATTACCTAAATGAATTTTAAAATATATACAATACCAAATGATTACCTCTTTACATAGCAGAATGGATTCCTCCTTCCTTACTCCTATGTGATCATACTATTCCCTTACTTGATGATGCTATTGACACTCCCCCTCCATAAAATTAGTGTGAATCCTCTTACATAGAATATGATTTCACCTATAATGAATATGGAGTGGTAAAACTATTTCAATATCTTTTAACTATGTCCCTTCATAAATTTAACAACAAAATTGTTTCAACCACTGCTTTTCCTATGGAAACTGATGTATGCACTATTTATTCCACTTATTATGATAATTAAATCATGGCCCAATCCCAATCATGAGATTTATATGTACAGCATTATCAAAAGACATTATTAAAAATACATTCCTTCAACCATGAAGTCCATGTAATTCATATTTCATCTAATATTGAATCACTTGTTAAAGGTTGTGTACCCTATACTAATAAAAAATTACTCCACACTCTAGGGGTAATTCAATAAATAGTGACTATGGAATCTTCTTATCCTTATATACAACCCACTTTACTAACCATAAATATTATTTCCCCTTCCTTTGATAACTCTACATTATCACCATCTAAGTTTATACAACCAAACTCAATTGAAACAACTCTTAGTCAATTTTCACATGAAATACCATCTATTGAACAAACCAATATAATAATTATAGATATATTTAACTTATCTCAACTTGATCTCACCAACATAAAATATACATCTATTACTTCACTTGAAATTACCTTAGATGCTAAAATAACTGAAGTGTGACAAATGCATTCTGAATATGATAACAAAGGTAATCAAATCATTGATCTTGAAGTAGATGTTAAATATTATAGATCTTTACCCATGATCCCTAGTGATGAAGATATACTATAAATCCTACATGCTAAAAAATCTCAAATTACACATCAACATCATAAGCTTAGCAACTTTCAACAAAAATCTCCTTGTTTAAATAATTTCATTGCTGGTGTGGACCCTAAAATAAATTCTCTCTACCCTTCATCCTATTCCATATCATTTCTAAGATAGAAATGCAATGTTTATAAAAAAGACTAAAAAAAATGCTACACCTATATGTCATTGACCAATTACCATATTTAAAGAACTCACTCTTGAAGATAATGATATTTTTAGCCTATTATTTGATAAATATTGTGAAACTTTCACTTAGGTATATGAAGATATGTTAGCAATTGATCCTAGCATGTTTATTCATAACATCATAACTTATCCAGATGTTAAACCCATATAACAAAAATAACAAAAAATTCCTTGTGAGATTTATACATTATGTTATAAATAAATAATCAAACTCTTGGATACTAGATTCATTAAACCTATAGATTACTTAGAATGGGTCTCTAACATTGTCCCTATTCATAAAAAATTAACCTTGGTTTTCACATATGCAATGACTTTCACAACCTAATTTTATCATGTCCAAAACAAAATCTTCCCTTACCATCAATAGATTCCATTGTTGATTCCACTAATGGTTAAAAATGTTATTACTCATGGATGGTTTCCTGGGATATAACCAAATTAATATAGCTCCTGAAAATCAACATAAAACACCATTTACCATAGAATGGGTCATTTATTATTATGTTAAAATGTATTTTGGTCTTAAAAATACTAGAGATACTTATCAATGTGTAATGTCACATATATTCCATGATCTTATTCACAAAATCATCATAAACTATGTGTATGATCTCATTGCCAAATCTAAAATCCATAAAACTCACCTTCACGATTTTGATATCAACTTCAATCAACTTATTGAAAACAAAGTTAGATTTAATCCCTTCAAATTTTTGTTTTCTAATACTTATAGTAAACTATTAGGTTTTATAATCTCCCACTAGGGCATTGATCTTGATCTAGCTAAAATCAAAGCCATTATTAACATGCATATTCCTTGCTCCATTCTAGATATATGAACATACCTTGGAAAACTTGGGGATATTCATCATTTTTTTCTAGAAATGGCCTACCATATCTACTCTATTAATTATCTTCTTGAAAAGGGTAATGCCTTATAATGGACATATTCATGCCAAAAAATTATTTGATAGAATGAAATAATCTATGCTTCATCCTCCTACTCTTTTCCCACCTTTAAATAACCATCCATTATTTCTAAGTACATCATCTACCCCCATATTAGTTGGGTCAATTCTCACCCAACAAGATGATATTATTAGAGACTATGTTATATATTAGATCAGTCATGGTATAATTGATTACAAGAAATGCTATCTAACTATTTATTATGAAGCTAGAAAGCTCTATCATTATATGTTATATCAAACTACTTATGTCATGATCCATTCCAATCCACTTCATCATTTTTTCTCCATAGCTTTCTTATCTAGAGATATAATCAATAAATGTATGGTCTTATTAATGGAATTTGAACTCTAGATAGTTACACAAAAATCTATCAAAGTTTAGGTCATTCTAGATCAGATTGTGGTTACTTCCCTACCACCTATTAATCACCTTCAAGATACTCTTCCCAATGAATAAATTCTTTATATCTAAGGTCTTAACTAAACAATCTCACTCAAAGATTACTTCTATAATTTCACTATTGATATAGAAGAAAATAACCATGAATATCTTGATCCTCCTTCTTCTACCACTAAATCTAAAGAAGTCATTGAATAATTATTAGAATTCATAATAAAATTGTATGAAAAAACTTGGACAGTTCACTTCAATGGTGAAAAATGTCTTAAAGGAAGAGTAGGTTGTATCTTAACCAACCCACATGGTAAAATCATATCTCTAGTATTTTAATTAATATTTAATGTCATAAATAATATGGTTTAATATGAATCTCTAATACAAGACATACAAGATGTAATCAATTTAGACATATCATATTTACATGCTTTAGGTTATTTAGAACTCATATGTCATCAATTTAATGGAAATTATCAATGTAAAAGTGCAAACCTTATAACATATCATCAAATTACCACTACGCTTCCCAAACAATTCACCTCTTACACTATAAAACTAATCCCATGAGAAAAAAAATTCTATATTTGATAATATTGCTTCATCAAACATCATACCTACCCTCTAGAATTAGATTCTCATGAAAATACTTGTTTTCACAAAAGAACATTCAAATATGTATTCCAATACAACATTCTCTATTATTTTAATGCAAAAGGCACTTTACTATGTTGTGTAATGCCAGAAGAAGTTACTACTCTCCTTGACTAAGCATATGGGGGCATTTATGGTGCTCACTATATCAGTCATGCTACAACTTTAAAATGCCTACACATGGGTTAATTTTGGCCTACTCTTGAAAAAGATGACATTAATTTTGATAAAAAGTGTAATCCTTGTCAACTTCATGATTATCTTATCTATTCTCTTCTGATTGAAATCCAAACCTTGGATTCTCCCTATTCATTCTATATGTGGGGATTAGATCTCATTGGAAAATTACCTAGGTCACAAGCTAGTCATGTATTCATTATCACCGCAATTGAATATTTCACTAAATGGGTAGAATCCATGTCTCTTGTTAACATTATTGGAATTACCACTTCTAAATTTATTATCAATCGAATAATTTATCATTTTTGAGTTCCTCATACCATAATATTTAATAATGGTAGTAATTTCAAAAACATAGATATGAAACAATTATGTGCAAAATTTGAAATTATGCATAAACTCTCAACAACTTATCACCTTTAATATAATGGCTAAGCAGAAGACACCAATAAAATTCTAAATAAACTACTATAAAATACTATTAAATAATATTATGTTGATTATCATTTATAAATCTATCCCACACTTTGGGCTTACCACACTAGCATACATACTACTAATGGGGCAACACCATTTTCATTAGTATATGGTTTGAATCAATCTTACCTTTAGTAGTTGAGATACCAACACTACACATTTTTATTCATGGTATTATTCTTGATGAGGAATTACATGAGGCCCATATCCATGCTTTATATTTTTTTAATGAACATCATATGGCTGTATTACAACATAATCTCTAGTACAAATATCACATTACTAAACAACATAACAAAAGATTCAAAGTACAAACTTTCAATATTGGTGATCTAGTCCTCAAACTAGATTATATACATGATAGAGAATTCAAGTATGACCAAAAATTATGGGGTCCCTACCTTGTAAAATATTTCCTTGGTCTTAGTACTTATAGATTACAAACTAAAGAAGGACATATTTTCAAATAACCCTTTAAAGAAATATTTTGATTAAAATATTTTTTACATATTTACATATACTATAAATACTGACACTTCTTGAAAGTTTCCTATAGAGATCTATAATATACAAAATTACATTACTCTTAATAGCCTTATTTCATATTATTGGTAATTAATTTTATATTTATTATGTTCATTTAGTTCATGAGTTACAACATAATATCATGGATAAGACATGACCATCCTCATAAATATCTCTTAGTTTTTGGTCCAATCTTAATATTTTTTTTGTTCTTTAATTTTTCATTTTATAAACTAATTTTCACTTATTCAATTTATCCTTTGTGAGTTGAAATATAAGACCTTGGATAGGACTAGGCCTTCCTCAAGAAACCCTCTTTTAATTTCTTCATATTTTTATACCTATTTGGTTTCTCCTTTATGAGTTTTAGTGTAAGACCTCAAATAGGACTAGGATTTCTTCATAAAATTAAAATAAAAAATAAAAAAAAATTAAACTACCTTGTTTTCTCTAAAGGATTAAGGCAATACTTTAAGGATTATGATTTCATACTCTCAAAATTAGTTATTTTAATTTATGGTAACAACTCTAAACAAAAATATTTTTTCATGTCTCCCTATACTTACATTATTTCTTATCATACAAAATCATGTTTGCCTATCATTGTATCTTTTTCACATTTTTTACGATTAGAGGTAACTCAATTGTTCCATGTTCAATCTTCTCCCTTATATTCATTCAAATTTGGGCACACCAATGTCAGTTGCAAGATAACATTCTTATATAACGTTCAAGCACAAGAATCCTAGACACCATGCTCTCTAAGTTCTTTTCTTAGCTATCAAAGTCTAAGTTTATAGTGATAGTCATTTTTAACACCCATGTTTGGTTTTTTGAATTTGTATGGAGGAGGAATAGAAAAATCCATCAAAAAATTAAAAGTCAAATCATTTAAAAATGAAATAATAAAAAGGCATCTATAAAATAAAAATTCAAAATAACACCAAAATATGTGATTATCAAGCACATTTATTTTAGTCAAAGGTTAAACTCCATAGTTGGCCTCATAATAGAGCTAAGGTCCATTAGGATGTATGCAATATACTAGTAAATTGGGACAAAATATTTCATAATTATTCATAATGCTACCTACTTTATCACACAAGTACCTAATCTTCATAGTAGACTGATGCACTATAAGGGGTCTTGAGGAATAGGGAACATGTTGTGGGAAGGTAGGTCCATTTTAATTTTCATTCATATAGCCTTCATGGAATGATATTTACACTTGACTAGATAACCCAAAATTTTTTAGTTAATGTAAGTTCTCTAGAGTATTTAATGTAAAAAGTCTTCTTGTCTTACCAAATTGATTTGAGTGTCTTGATCATGATAAATATTTTCTATCTTTTTATCACCTAAATTTCTCCCACCACCTATTTCATTTCCCCCCTTGATAAGAAAATTTTTGTTTCTAAATCTATTTGCCAATTTCTATATTCCCTATTCTTCATATCTTTTAAGACATATTCATAATAAGTTTATTTTGGTTTACTCCATTCTAAGAACAAAAGATGCATCTTTGAGTGACTATGCATTACTTATTTAAACAATTACCTTACCCTTCTTTGATTTCCTTGGTTTTATTTTTAATAAGTAAGTTTGCCACTCATCATGCGGACAAATTTTGTTCCATTTCTCCATTCAATATTTCCAATTTTTTTGTGAATTGGGATTTTTAATTCTTATTCATCAATGTTGTTTTACTTTACATTCCTTTTTCATTATTTGTTTAATAATGGTTTTTTAATTCTTTTACATCAATGTTAGATATGTTATTTTAGTTAAATGTACCCTTCATTTGATTTGGTCTATTACTTTTCTTACTTAAAATGCACTTCTTTTGGTTTTTTTTATCATTTAGTAGCCTTTTTTTTTGGTTAACGTATTTACTCATATTTTACCCATTTTTACTAGGTTTGTTTGTTCTAAATTAACATTTATCACCCTAGGTTACCAATTATCCAAGTGAATTATTTAGTTATACAAAGTTCATTTATTTTGATTTCCCTGCAATTGCTTATTTTTTCTCTTTAATATCTTTTATATCCTTAGGGTTTGTCTAAAGAATTTAATGCACCCCCATGATCAAGACTACAAATATAGTAGAAAACCATTCAATAGTAAAGGTAAGTCAAGGTATGTGTATGATACTTTAAAATTATTTCAATTATTTCCTTACTGTCATTAAATTTATACTTTGTACTATAATTTTTTAGCTTATTGTTTTATGTTTCTATGTTTTTTTCTCAAAGGAACATCCCATGTTACAACTACATGACACATGATGAGCTTCAACTAGGGAATATGTATACACAATATTTTAAAACTTTATCAGTTACTAATATTTTTTCTCTTATAGGAACTTGTCAATTTTTAATCTCTCTTAGTGCATATCATAAAGGGTGCACTGAGAAAGGGATTGGTAAATCTTTGGTGCTTCATAGGATTTTTGGCCCCTATACCATTACCTAAAACCACTGCAAGCTACCCTTATCTAATTACCTAAGAAATAAAAACCCATTTATATACTCCCCTAAGTAATTCACCATCCAAAATAGCCATTACCTAAACAAACACCCCTTTTACTCATTTTTATACTACATTGACCTGATTGACCTTGTCGGGACTTTAGTGCATGTTATGAAACTCCATCGACCCAAAATAACCTAGTTCAAGGCCAAATGACTCTATTTCCTACCAAATAAGGTTGACCTAATTGAACTTATCATCTAAATTCTTAGGAGGGATTAAATTCAATACTTGGTTATAAATACCCCTTAACTTCATTTCTAAAGAGAGGATCATTTAATTTCACATCATTACACCTTGAAAATCTTCTTATACTATCATTTGGAGGTTTCATTGCTTAGGTTTTAGCCTTGGAGTAGTAGCACTTGTCTTGTAGAGGTCTTTAATGCATATAAGAAATATTTTACCCTAGAGTTGATCTATCCTTGTGATATTTACAAGCCATAACAACCTTTTGAAAATCACCATTGTCCCAGGGAGAGATTGAGGCATGACAAGTTCAATTCAACAAGGTAAGTATATTCTTATCCCTTCATATTTTAAATAAGTAGATGTTGTAGAATCTAATGTATTGAATTGTATCTCTCCTTGCTTAGATTAATTCTATATTTTATTTCATATAATTATCTTTGCTTATTTATTATCTTCCCCAATTGTGCCATAAGCTTTGGTGAGCACTAGATTACTTATATGTTTATTTACTAGATTAACTTCTATGTTTGTTTAGTAGATTAGTTAATTTCCATTTATTACATTATAAGACCTATCTAGGGTTATTACATGATGGAATTTTACTATAGTCCTTGTAAACCTCTCATTTTCTATTGTGTAGTAAGATATTCCTTAGTTAAGTTTAGTGGATACATAATTGGTCATGACCATGATATAACAAAGTAATGCTAAGCAAATTTTTAGTTGATTACCTTCTTCAAGGTTGGATATTACTAGGTAGTATAAGTTTTATATCTATCTTATTTAATTTGCATACTCATAGAGTTTATCTATCCAAGGTCCTCTTAATAACATATTAAAGACTCTAATAAATGTGGTGACCACATGTGCTAGACTAACTTGTAAAGGTAAATAAATCTCACCAATAATGTGTTGTGATGTCCCATCAAATGTTATGATAGTTTTAGTCAAAGGGTATAAATCATCATATGTATATCCTAAATGTATAAGTAATGTCATGGTACATGCTTTATTTATGGCACCATTATTAATTACAACACTATGTATAGGCTGATCATCAAGGTATGCTCAAATAAATAATGATTTAACATATGAAGCTTCATCCACTATTTCATTATCATCAAATGTAATAGAAGGTCTCTCAATCATAAGGTGCAATATATGTGTATAAGTTTCAATAATATCACATAATGGGTGCTCGTAATGTGATGGAGGATGATGTACATTGTATGTCATTTTCACTCATGGATATTTCTTAGAATGATCTTTCAAAGGATCATTAAATATCTTCTGATTCTGGTGATCACCAAGTTGTGAAATTTAATCCTTTGGAGGATCATTAAAGGTAATATCTTGGTCATCAATAAGGTTTTGGATATTATGATTCAAGGTATAAAATCTATTCATATAATGCCCATGACCATAGTGATAGTCAAAATATACATTATAATCAAATCATTTTAGGTAGAGGTTGACTCATATCAACCTCTATGGTAGGAGGGAGAGATATGAGATCACACTCCACAAGATTTTGAAGTAAAGAAGTCAGAGACTCAAGAAATTGTGTTAATTATCTCTTAGGTGTTTTTATCACTTGAAAAATGCACTTGTGGTTGTGAAGAGATATTGCACACATTGATGTGTGTTTCTTCCACACCTAGCACCTCAAAATTACACACTAGAGATTTATTCCCTATCTCACTATAATAATGGGATAATCGCCCAAGGTGTGAGACTCTTACTCTCCTTGGAATGAACCTCTAGAGTAAGCAAACTTCCTTCTATTCTAGATGCACTTGGTTTAGGACCAATGCATAGAATTACAAAGATCATAATGAAATCTATAGCTAGCACTAAACCTAAAATTAACAATGAAAAAGGAAAGGAGAAGGTAATAAATTGATGTAAATTAAAAGGTGATGCACCAAGAATAGATCTAACACCTCTATTGCCTTAATGAACACCTCTAATGCCTTAATGAACACCTTAAATACTATATAAGATAAGAAAATATCATATAGGCTATGATATAAACACTTAAATTACATAATTGATTCACATAGAGGTGTAGGACATAATACAACATTAAGAGGGATGAGAAATGATCCACATATATTGCCTACATTGACCTATATGCACATAGAATATGACCTGTAAGAAAAGGGCCAAGATTTTCACTAGGTGTTATAATGGAAAACAATGAGAGGGGTAAGAATTAACGATAGACAAATAATAAAAACCAAAATACACATATAATGCAGAACAATAGAGAGAGGTGAGCTTAATATTTCATAAAAATGCAAGGTTTAAATGGTAAAGTGGATCTTGGAGGAAAATTTTTGGAAATATTAATGTACTTAGAAATGTCGACCCTTTTAATATTGTATTGCATCTTTTACCTCCATGTGAATAACTTAGGCAATTAAAGTGTTTATACTAGAGACTATGTGATATTTTATTGTCTTCTATAATCTATAGTGTGTTCAGCAAGGTAGTAGATGTGTTCACTCTATTCTTGGTGCATCACCTTTTAATTTACATGAATTTATTACCTTCTCCACCCCTTTTCCCATTGTCAATTTTAGGTTTAGCACTAGCTATAGATTTCATTATGCTCTTTGTGGGTCTATGCACTGGTCCTAAACCATGTGCATCTAGAATAGAAGAAATTTGGTTTACTTTAGAGGTTCATCTTAAGGAGTGCAAGAGTCCCAAACCTTGGGGGATGATCCCATTATTATATCAAAATAATGAATATTTCTCTAGCACATGAGTTTGAGGTGATAGGTGCATAAGATTTATGCATCAGTTCATGCAAGAGATCTTCACAACCATAGGAGCATGTTTCAAGTGATAAAATTTATGGCACACCTTGTGGGACAAATTTTGGTGATCCTTACATCATCTATTTAAGGATTTTAGTGTATTATTCAGTGCAACTTTCCATTCAGGGTAGTTTCTTCAACACCATGGTAACTCAAAGTATTACATCTACCAGATTAAGTAGTCTAAGTGATTAAGAATATGTCTTTTCACTCCCCTTTTCATGAAAATGCATTTTTTATGCCCTTTTACCATTCATATCAGACTAAAAATACTACTAGTTTTATCATAGATAGCCATATCATAACAAAATATTATCTTGCTCATAGTGTTTGCTTCCCGCCCACCCTTGTTCAACCTTCTTAGCAACCTAATCATGATTATAATCAACCCTTTAAAGGCCATGTTTCTCCCAATCAGCCTGATCAACATCCTAACCAGCCCTAACTAAGCATCAATGATATATGGATTAATTACCATAAATAAATGAGGGAGGTCAATGAATACCAAGAGTATAATAAGGAATAAGAGGAGTTTTCATAATAATGTCACTTCCACCACTTACAAATGAGGTATAAATAAAGTTACAAAGGGGAATGTTTGTCTAGGTAAATAGTAGACAAATAAAAATAGATATGTTAAATACTTAGGCAAACCTAAGGAACTAAGCCTCAAGCAATCCCTTCCATCCCTAGTTTTAGACAAGCTTCTCTTATGACCATTGACTAGTCTATGAGGTAGGAAGTTGTTGTGCTCAAAATTCCTAGCTTTAAGAAAGGTAAGACTTAAGACCCTTCTTATAAACCTCCTAGTCTTGAAATTCTAAGTTTTAGAGGTTCCCCTTTTTTGAAAGAGCCCATGCCCACACCAAATCTAGAATCTATCCTCCCCTAATATCTTTAGGCTCAACCCTAACAACCTTATTGGACTAAGAATCATAATTTTAGTATGTCCAACCTTATTAAGACCACTCCTACTTAATCAATTAAACCTTCTTGCCCTCTCACCATATCCCTTTTCAAAGGAAGACCCATTGTATGAAGAGAAAGTGAAGATCATATAAATGAAGAGGATAAAACTTCAAGTGAGGATGAGGAGAAAAAAAATTTATCGATAGTCCCCTCTACACCAATAGTACAAAGAGATCAATATTTTTTTAAGAAGAAGATGATCGTGATTAGCTGTAACAATAAAATAATGAGAAAATAGATGAGGATGGGAAGGAATTAGATGTTATAGATGAGGAGAGGCTAATTCATGATAGTCTAAAATGCATTAAAGAACCTAAACTAAATCTCTCTTGTGAAAATGAGTTACCATTTGGTGTACTAGAGGAGGACCTTAAGGGTGAGCAAAGCTTTCAAGAGGATTACATGCTTCAATAAGAAGGTTCTAACTAACTTGAGATAAGCTTATGGGAATAATCAAAATCACAAGAGGATAAATCCTTTTAGCATGAACTCAAAGAATTTTGCTCAAACCTTGACATTAAAATAACATCTCCTGACAAAGCTAATCATGAGAGTGAAAACTTGAGCACTAACATAGTTTGGGTGGCACATAGCATACGTAAGGAGGACCTTGTCATGCCTAACCTTAGGGTACTAAGAGGTGTACCTCAAGATAATGAAGAGTAATAAGAATCCTAGTATATTGAAGAACTTAAAGCTCTTAGTATGTTGACTGAGCCCAACAAGTAGTATGAGGATGTGGAGAAAGATGTACTAGTAGGTGGATTTAATTTCCACCCTTTTAGACATATCATAGAGAAATTTTCAAAGGAGATGTTATACTTGAAGGAGTATATGTGTGATAAATAAGATCATACCACTGAGTTCATGATCTTATTGAACATTAAAGGTGAGATTTTTGAGCTTTAGAAGGCTCAACATGAGCTTAGATCGTATCCAGGCATAAAAGAATCTATAAAGTATTGGCTTACCTTTGAAGATATATGCTACCTAGATGAGAGGCTAATGTGTAGCTATATATCAAAAGGGATCCTAATAGGGTATGTTTTCCACACACCTCCTTTACATTAGACCAATGCCAACCCACCTTTGCTCATTGTATGAAAATGTGTTCATGCATAATGAAGGAGACCTAAGAGGATTTTATTTTTATTTGAGTGATCTAAGGCCCACTTATCCACTCTCTCTCTCTCTCTCTCTCTCTCTCTCTCTATATATATATATATATATATATATATATATATTAGAGTAGTTTTTTTCCTAAGTGGATGTGTGCATATTTGTATAGTCATAGGATTGTTTTTTTCCTTTTCCCTAAGTGATTTTACACATTTTTTGTTCCTTATTTTATCTATTTATTATGAAGTAGGGTTATTTCTTCACTAGTAGGCTAAACATTTATTAGGTAGGTAAAATGCATAAGATCATGTAGTAAAAGCATTGCACAAAGGCACAAAAAAGAAACCAAAGTAGAAAAATGCATGTATAAATTGCATTATCAGTATGGATGGATGGATTTTAGGTTTCAATGACTCCATACCCAATGGATTGATTTAAAGGCTACTAGGTTATTATTTAGTTGGTAAGCAGACCATAGAGGTTTCCAAAATTATTGACTCTCCAAGTCACCCCCAGTTGCATAGAGTTCATAGACATTGTGTAGAAGGTTTTTTCATACCTTCATAGTGAAGGGTCCTTCATAAATGGGCTTGCATATGGATGTTCCCTATAAGTGCCCAAAAATGGAAATTGGTACAAATCTACACCTGAGTTGAGTGTATACATGTACCTATGAAGAAAACCTAGTTACACGTAATGTATAAGTGTTTTATTACCCTTATGTTAAGCATAAAATTCAATTTACATACAAGCCATGTTTATGGAGTCCCTAAACTTTAGGTAGTGGTAAGCAAGTAAATGCAAATAATATAGGATCTAATTGTGCACATGCACACAAGGTTTTCATTTTGCCTATGCACTCTTCTTTAGGGGACTTATTACTCTTCAAAAGATAATCTTACACCCAATTACAAGATTTAGTATCTATGATCTCATCATCTACAAGCCATGACCTAGGATGCACACCTTCCCCTACATAGATTAGTAAAGCTCTCAAATGTAATGCATAACATTTCAAAATCATTAAAAGGGACTAATTTCATAGAGATTCAAATCCTTATACTTTTTATAGGAGGTTTATTTCTATTCATTCTTTATAAAATTATAAATTTGTAATGTTACTACGATGTTACTCTTTAGCACCCATCCTACTATATAGCCTTAGGTACACAAACATTATGTAAAATTAAACCAAGTGTTGAATAAAAATATAAGGCAAGGCATGAAGTTCACACACTCTCAGTTGTATGAATTCATGAGCACAACCATGTTATCAAGGTCAAAAAAGGGTATGAACTCTTTTCTAAGGAAGATCTCCTCACTCAACTTGTGTAGAATCTCGTGAAGCCCTGAGTTTATGATAACTAGTGTATAAATATTTACTAAGGACACAAGGAATAATTTTCTACCTTATACACAATGATGATGTGGTAGAATCTAAATGGACCTAAATAGCTTCTATGTCAGCAAGCAAGCCTAGATATATTGATAGATGGTTGGCAAGTATGAAGGGTAATTATGGGTAGTCAGGCAATGAATGAAGCCATGTCAGAAAAAAGGTTTAATATAAAGGTGACTGTCATAATGTTAGGGTATGGCCACATGCCTCCTTGATCACCCCATAATCCTTCATTCCTAAGCATGCACATGGATTCAAGAGGATATTTCTAACTACTTATATATTCAAAGTGTCACATAATTTAAGGAATATAGCTTAGAGTGGTTGTTACATGGAAAATTAGTTTTCTTGATCAACCTAAATCCTTGAGCACCATATTTTGAGTTTAAGGCTCCTATCTAACAGCCCAAGTGGATAATTTTTTACATCAAAGGCTTTTTGACTCTATAAAACCCTATATTTTCATTGTAAAAGGGTTGACATTTTTAGGCACCCTTACATTGCCAAAATTTTCCCTCTAAGAGAAATTTTATTAGCTAGACATTGTAATTTAATGATAATTGAGTTCACCTCCCTTAATTATTCTTACATCCTATGTGTGATTTGTGTTTGTTGATCCTTGTCTATGGGTAAATTTTGTCCCTTTCATTATTATCCATTCCTAGCACGTCTGTGCAGATCTAAGAGCTCATTTATAGGTCATATTATGTCCACACTTGGGTTTACATAGGATTTGAGTTTAGATAATCTTTGTCCCTATCAATGCAATGTTCTATTCCCATGATTTAATGTGAAATAATTATGTATTTAGAGTATATGTGGTAGATTCTTTGTGATATTATCTCACTCAGTAATTTGTAGTTTGTTTGTCAAGGAAGTAGAGGTATTCACTCTATTCTTGGTATATCATCTTTTAATTTATATCAATTTCTTACATTCTCCCTCCATTTTCCCATTTTCAAGTTTAGGTTTAGCACTAGATTTATATTTCATTCTTCTCTTTATAAGTATGCACATTGGTTCTAAACCTGGTGCATCTAGAACAGAAGGAAGCTAGTCTACTTTGGAGGTTCATCCCAAGGAGCACAAGAGTCCCACATCTTGTGGTATAATCCCATTATTACAATAAGATAATGAATAACTCTCCATTATGTGAGTCCAATGTGCTAGGCATGGAAGAGTCATGCATCATTGTGTGTAAGATCTCTTTAAAACCATAGGTATATGTTTTGAGTGATAACATGTGCATTGGATAAGATGAGCTAATTAGGTTATTGTGACATTATATTAGCAGTTGTGATTCTTTCTCTTTTAGGCTATGTAGGCTTTACCTTGTATCTCTATTTGATATAAAACTTGGTATTAGTTATGGTCAATATTTTTACTACATAGTTAATTTTATTTAATGAAATAATTTTCATTTCATGATCTCAAATAATATGGCATAAACCATCAAAATATTTGATTTTTTTAAAATAATAGACTCCTTTAATGGGGCAAGCAAACTTTACTTGAAGATTTATTGAAATTTATTTATCTACCATTGGATTTGTCATTTTATCCAACATTAGTTTACAACTCAAAACATATTCATTGATAAGTTCACTTTTTCCTTGTTTGATCTTTGCAATTTTAGCATATGATATCTTTTTAATGATGTTAATAGAGAAATATTCTATAAATTGATCTAGTAGAGGTTTGAATTCTCTCACTAATTGGATTTTAAATCATAAAACCATTATAAATAATAGTCCTTTAGGTTCTTTGGAAATAAGTTGGATGAAAATTTATCATTGGAGGCATAATCAAGGCATTTCTCATAGAAAGATTGGATAAGCTATTCCAGATTACCCTTGCCATCATAAAATGTGAACTTGGGTGAAATAAATTTAGTTGTAAAAGGGTGTAAATATATTTTAGGTTCATGAGGATTATGTAACACATCTTTTGAATCAATAAAATTAGGTGATTTCACATAATTTTACTCAATTTTGGTAACCTTAACTTGCAAAAGTTTTATAGTTTGTAAAATATCTTGTATATTTTGATTACTAAGGTTTTAAGTTTGAGAAGTCACCAAAGGTGATTCAATCTTGGTTTGAGTTAATAAAGGCATTTAAACTAATAATTGGGTTGATGTGATAGTGGTTCCCATGGAGGCTAGTAATAGGAGGATTTATTTTAGGGAACAATGGTGTAAACACATAACCCATTCCCTCACTAGCTATAGGAATCGATGATGTGCTCAAGGGGAGAGAAACAATAATATGGGGATGTCCCATAGCTATAATGGCATAATCAATATATTCACATGGTTGTTCATCTATGTATTTTTGTTTTAGTTTCTAATATGGTTTTGAGGATCTCATTTAGATCCTAAATATTTTGAAGAGTACATTCTCAAAACATAACAATAACCTATAATTTCTCTTGATATATTTTTTCATGTTAATTATTTGCATTAGTTTCATTATTTTCATGATCAATATAATCTTCTATGATAACCTCTTTAGTATTTTTTTCATTTTCATTATTAGCATTCTCATCAAGCATAATATTTGATACTTAGTTGGTTTGAGGCATCGTAGGTGGTAAAAAAGGGATCTCCAAGTGTTCAATAGCAACACCATATAATCTAGGGATATGTATAGGTTTCATATTAATAATAAAATAGATCTAAAAAAGTAATAAAAAACCTTAGGAGGATGAAAACCCTAGGGAAAATTAGGATTTGCATAAAGAAAAACATAGGCCAGGTTCACCAAATGTTTTAACCCTAAAGTTTTGATGTGTTAGGATAGGGTTGTGAATATATAAATATTTTAAGTGCAAGGATGATAAATTAATATATAACATGTAGATTAATTTCAAACTTAGATGAATGAATATTATGAATTATAACACTGAGATATGCTAAATATAGAAAATAATGAATTTAAAAGATGTTTAATTGACTAAAATACTAAATAAAAATGTTACTTAGATAATTTTATTGTGTTTAAGAAGATCTAGACTCTAAATAGGTGTAAAATATGTAGGATCAATATTATAGATTAGTTGAATGATTCTAGAAATTATACTTCTGTAACCATAAACACTACCATCAAATATGGACACTATTATCAAATCTAGTTTCTAACTATGATGTAGGTGTCTAGTATGCAATAATGATGGATCCTAATGTGACCAACTTTTTGTTCTAGATTTTATGTCACTTTTCTATTGATATATTTATATATGGGATACAAGTTGTCACTCTTTGTCAATTGATCAAACCCTAGCTCTTCACCCTTAGACTGAGTTTGTTAAAAATGGGTTAGTGTGGTCATAATGTTGAGTTAACCCAAAATATCCCTCTATCAATGGGTGCTACCTACATAGCCAATACTTGAAGGAGGGCCTCAGACTTATGTATTTTTACCCTATGTATGGGAATGTGTGTTTACAAAGGTACAATATACTTTATGAAGATGCATGCAATGATATATCTTGTAATCTAATAAATATCACTCATGGGATGTTCTTTAAATTCTTCAAATGTGTAATATGACTTATCCTATGACTGATATGAAAATAAGGATGTATATAGCATAATATCCTAGTTGTGCATTTGATTGATTGATTTTTTTAGGTACTTAATATATTTTAGATGAGCAATGAAAATCTTAGGCTTGTGTTTGTACCACACCTTTTGAAAATATCTCATGGTAAGGTTCAATAATAAAAATATGTTGACTCATAAGTTTTGAAACATTTTAAATTTGGATGAATTTTGGCGACTGGACACTAAATAAGGATTCATACATTACTATCAGTGGTAGTTTCCTTATATGGCTAGAAGTATCCAACAGAATAGAAAACATGTATGGATTTGAAACTGATGGTGAGTGATGTGTATCAAGATTTAAGAATTTTTATATTGTAGGAGATATGGGTCATCATAATGATATGGATCAAACTAAGATATAAGCATTTAGGCACAATGAGATGGTGAATGCAAGCCTTTTTATAATAAGGAGGTCCAAAATTGAAGGGTTGATCCCTAACTGATATTTTTCAAATGTACAAGACTAATATGCTATTAATATTTAGTTTTAGTATCTAAACTTCCCAACCTAAAGGGTGTGATTTCATTAAGCAAATTCATAATACACTAGCCAAGATTTCTATTATAGAGTTATTATAAAGGTGTAGTCATATAAAATGTGAAAATTGGTAACTTGAGTGTGGATAATGACACCCAACCCATAGGTCCCTCTTATTTGCTCTCATTACTCTCATAAACATAACTTTTAGTGATTCCCAATCATATGTATCCTTCTAAACTTGATACCAACTGAGCTAGACTCCTCTTTACATGACAGATCAATCCCCTTAAGCCCCATCTGCTTAGGACAATAGTGCCACACTAGGAATATAACACTAGTGCCACTCATATCCACTTTCAACATTGTTGTCCAAGTCTATTTCTAGCCCCAATGGTCAATTTATTCTGGTTCCCCATCCTTATCCTTGTTAACCTAATGTGAGTACATTCAAATCATGACCAATATATCCCTATAAAATCCCATTTAAAGATCATTTGGAAAGGGTTAGAAAATATCACTAAGCAAGCAAGAATACAAGCAAGACTATTCAAGCAATCTTTCCTATTCTCTACATATAGCTATCCAACACACTTACAAACTCATTTAAATCCTTACACCAGTCCCTATCCACCTCAAGTACATCTAGTTTAGCATTTTGGATCTTCATATACATAATTTCACAAAGCACATCAAGTGAGAGAACTACATATGGCTTTATCCCTCTTCAAAGTATTGGTATGTAAGCAGTGTGCCCACACAAGGGGTGTGGATCCACATCTAGTGGATCTTACACACACTAAACCCCCCCACTCTTGATCAAAATTGGTCAAAGCATAATGGAATATAGGGTTTGAATAAATAATCTTCCTTACATGGATCTCTATAGACTTCTAGTTACTAAAAATTCATAGATAGGGTCACATAGACATAGCAAACAAAACCTAAAAAGATCATATCCTTAGGACAATAGTAGTAGAGGTGGACTATATTACCGATGCCAATGAAATCTAGTTTTGATGGTCCTATCCAATCATAAAATGAATTTTATATCTCAATTTGTGATAGTGTCTCAGTCCTACATAGTGAATTCTAGCCTTTGTCTCAATCAGATCAATCAGTTTCTAGCTAAGTTTTTTCTTCTCCTTATTAATATTTTTAGAACAATTCAAATTGTAATTAATTTACACAAATTAGTCTCTTAATTATTTTATATTTATTTATTGATTTTACTACTCAGACCCTTTAACTAAATTAGGAATAATACATTGATATTCCAAAAATTATTCAATCAAAAGGGCCCCTTCTTATAAAGATATTATCTATGATATGTTGAGAGATACTATTATTATGGACATATAACCAAATTAATTTGATTATATTATGATCACCTTTAAAAATATTACTAGTATTACTTATTTTGATAAAGAGAATCTATCCCCACAACACAGTATTGAGAAAAATATATTGTTATTCATCTAAGTTCAAATTCATGACAAGTTGATTAAGAAGGTTTTAGTTGATAATGGTTCTAAAATAAATTTGTGTAGTTATGAAAACATACATAAATTAGGTTTTAATAAGATAAATATTCAAAAATTTGAGTAACCTATCAACAAATTTGATAATTCTCCCACATCAATCATAAGAATCATCATAGTGGTTATACTAGTCATTCCTAAATTGGTATCTATTGTCTTCCAAGTTATTTCTACTCCATTACAAAATAATATATTATAGAGAGAGCCATGGATTCATGATATGGGTGATATACCTTCTACAGTCAAACTTCTATATGATTCACATGAGTATATAATTTATATAGATGATACACCATTATGATATTTTAAAATCACATAATTAGATACCATCTCTTTAAATGCACCTAAACATCCAATTCTTATTAAAAAAATGCATACTTATGAGGTGGGTGAATCTAGTACAACAACTGATATTGAACAAATATTTTAAAATCTTCAACATATTGAGCAACCTCTTCAAGAAAATTTACAAGAGTACATATTTTCATAAATTTAAGAGCCTATTGAAAATTAACATAACAAGTAAGACTCACCTCTTTCATACTATATCAAGTCCAACACGACATTGTCACTCTTGGTAACTACAAAATATTCTTATTGTATTATAAAACATTATTATAGTAATGATGTTGAGAATATATAGGAATTAATAAATGAAAAAAATCATGTATTATATTTGAATGCCATGGATGAAGATGATAATCTCTCTCATTCATTATTTACATCTATTGGATTAGGTGAATATAGGATTATTTCTCCTTTACAGGATAATGGTAAAGCAAAAATTACTAGACAACAAGTTGTACAAAATGATTTAAATATTATATCATAAGATATTTCACATTTTATTGCTCCATATACTTAAAATATTACAATGATTACATATTCTAAGGATCACATGCGGGGAAAGAGAGAAAAATCCAACACAAAGCAAAATTCAAAAATACAAAAAGATTGTAATCTATTCAAAAAGGAACTTTTTAATAAAGGAGATCCAAATTCAGGAATCAAGGAATCTTAAAAGTAACTTTCTTCTTATTTAAAACATCTCATGGTAAATTTGTTGATATATATATAAAATAATGTATTGATGTTGTAGTTATTTGCTAACAAGAATCAAATATATGTAGTCTTGCTCTTTTCAAATATCTTGGATATGATACCCATCATCTAATTCAAGTTTAAATTCACACACATTACATTTTTTTTATCACCCTACTTGTTACATTGGGTCCTAAATCTTGTCTTACATAATTTCACGTTAGATCCCAATTTAAAAAATATAATGTAATCCTTAGAATATCGTGGAAAACATCAATGGGTGCAACACTTGAACCTCATTATGATTCACTTACATTTCAATAAGATAATTTAATTATTATAATTTATAAATAAAATATAGTTACAATCACTCAACACAAATATAATTATATCTCATCTAAAGGATCTATTGCAAATATGGTACATAAATAAGAGGGTTTGACATAGATAAATCCTATTCAATTAGGTCATTTATTATAGTATAAAGAGGGTGAATATACTCTTTATATATACACTTCTTGTGTGGTTTATTCTATTCAAATCATTGTTTGAGCACATTTTCCTAGTACCTATTTGTATATAGCTTCTTGTTTCTCATCTTTTTTTTCTTATTATTTTATTCTAGCTCTTGGTTTTATCTTTTCATTTTAGGGAACTTTATCTATTGTTTGATTCAAACCCATTTGAACAACCCAAAACAACCATATTACTAAGTTTTCAATATAATTATATTTCATGTCATCTCATTTTATTATTAATACACACACACACATACACACACACACACACAAAATACATGGTATAATATCTCATATTTACTTTCATGGTCACATATACTTACTTTTAAATGAGTTTACATGGCCATGTTTTTCATCTTTGAAACACTTCATTTACATTGGGGGCATCTCACATACCTTCCTCCTTGTCATGCTTTACTTCAACACCCTGTTGAGGGTTGGTCAAATATCCCCCTTTTCTTCTAATTTTGTATCCATGTTTCTTATTTTGATTTTAATAAGATTTTTTATCTTTAAAGTATGCATTATTTTATTTTAAAATATGAAAAAGTTATTAAAAAAAAAAAAATCATATATGCTAAAAATTATTAAAAAAATAGAATATTTGCCAAAAATAAAAAATCAAGACCTATAGCCATCTTTGTATGTTGTTTAATATTTTTTTATTATGTCATCTAATTTTTAATATCAATACATAGTATGCTTTTAAGACATAATGCTTCTCAAATATATTTGAGTGTGAAACATGACAAATATCACATTGCAAAATAGTTTTCATACACATCAAAAGTTGTTTTGAGTAGAAATTTTTATATACAATCAATTTGGAGAAAGTTAAAATAAGAATATAATGATGCATTATGCACCTATCCCCTACTACACACATGTCCTTGTGCATATCCACTCTATTTTTTCGACTATAACACAATCATATGCACTTATTATACAATTTTTTTCACATAGAACAACATTCACACTCATATACCAATATAGTTTCAAAGTTAAGTCATACTTTCACATGGTTTGATGCTAGTCAAGTCTTTCACCCAACAACATTTCTTAGTTTAGGGAATCATGATGTTTAGTATGAAAACTTTAAAAGTTTTATTAATCCATAACCTATTTTACGCCTTTCACTATAAATGAAAATACATGATTTAATCTTTCAATTCTATTTTCACATATGACTTGATGAATATGTTAATTTATAAAATGAAACATAGATATATATGCTTAACCTATTCTAGCTTCATTTGTTATAACATGCTTATTTTAGTTTCAAAACATGATTAAAAAACATGTTTGCTTATTTGTATGTGACCCTTGTGCTTGTGTATGTTAACATACACATTAATTATATGGAAAAATAATGCCTTTTGTGTGTGGCCTTTAGCCTTCTATGCTTTTGTAACATTTCATGTCCCTTGTATTCAAACTTTGGGCTCCATGAATGATATTTATGCAAATATTTTTATAACACTTTTCAACATTTGACATGTCCCTTGTTTATGGAATCAAGGTCTTCTTTCATGACAATTGTGTGACTTAGTTTACATGATTTTTGTAGAGTGGATTACAAAGAGGATCAATTACAACATTAGACATGAAAACTCATAAAATAATGCATAAGAATTCATAATCTAAGACAAACTATTCATGTGGGATTGTTAATGATAATAAGATACATATAAAAGAAATCAATCAATCATTACCTTCCTAAATGACTCCATTACTCAAAATAAGATTCAAACATGTTCTCCCCTTTATTTAGATCTCTAATCTTTATCAACAATGGCTTCTTTTCTTCTCTATTGCCTCAAGAACTCTATACAAAACCTAGGCTCATGATATAAACTACCTATTTCACTTATCAATGAGGTATATCCAAATGCAAATAACACAATAATCAAAACATAAAGGAATTATAAAAGGATTTTAGTATTATAATTTTATAAAATTTAAGATTTAAAATGGTAGTGTGAGGCCTTCTATTTTTAGATTTTTGAGATTGGTCAGGATCAATAATGACCATCCATCTCAAGATTGAGATGTGTGGCCATGAATTAATCTAATATTTGTAATTAAATCCATAAATATCCTCATCATGATTTGGGAAGAAGGGGAATTAATGAGTCATGGGAGGCCATAATTTAGATATTTTATGCATTTATGGCCTAGGGATGCCTTCCCAAAAAATGATGTCATTAGGTGATGTAGTTAATAGGAATCAATTTCCAAAAAGAAATATTCAATAACCTCCATGGAAAATCCACTTAATCTCTTGATTTTAATTAATTAGCCTTAAATAATATTAATCAATATTTGTGAAACTCTTTGAAAATTGGCCCTCAATTAATCAAAATGGTTAGAAAGTCATATTACTAGGTCATAATCTGACTCAGGAATAATTGGAAGGTGATGTTAGATGTGTTAGAACCGTATTCCCATTTAGGATGTTACCAACACAAAATAACAATGGTATGTGATGTTTGATAATAATTAGAAGAAAAGAGTGATCTAGAAAACAAAAAAGTGAAATCATCATTTTGACTTGAAATGATTTGGTCAAAGTTAGGAATGCCACAAAATGTATTTCCCCATTTAAAGATATATTAGCCTAAATCAAAACTAGTAAATGACAAGCTTGAACCATTTAGTGAATGTTATTGATTTTGACCTAAAACGTGTATTTGAGTGTAAATCAAGTAAGATTGATAATTTCAACACAAATGGTGTTAGGAATTTGATGTCTACATTTTTCCCCTATTTGAAAAGGTATAGCAAGACATTCAGGTGAAGTAATGCCTTTTCAAAGAAAAGAGTTGTCATGAATAAATTGGAAATGACCCATGATTCCCCCTTGATAGTACATACTATGATGAAAGAGAAGGATGGCCTCTTGAAAAGAGAGGTAAAGTGAGATATTAACCCATGGAATAGATCACATCAAGATGAGCTAATTCTTTCACACATGGTTATCATCAATGATAAAAATATAATTAGAGGTATAATGGGCCCCAAAGATGGTGGGAATGGGAAGGATTAATCCATAAATACAAGTGACACACTTTGAACGTACCTAATTTGAGAGTGTAAGATTCACACTTATGACATTTATCAATCCCCAAACAAGTTGAACACTAAAAAAATGCCATAATGGGAAAAAGTGTGGAGAGCTTAAAATTAGAGGAAAAGGAGAACATGGTCTCCAAAAAGATGATAATAAGATATTCCCTATTATGGTATATTTGATCATGAAAAATAGGTGTGCCCTAGTAGGGCTAATTTTAATCATTGATAAATAATAAATAATGGTTTGCCCCTGTAGGTCTGATTTATATTTGTTAACTGGTTCAAATGGTGTGCCCCATCATGAGTAAATTGGAAAGCAACTAGCTCAATGATATAACCTAGAACTTAAATTAAAGTGATTGAGTGAAAACATAGATGTGATTATACAATGGATTAGAAAATTCCATAAAAAATGAAGCATATGAGAATGCACAAAGTGATGAAAGAGATTAAAAGAAGAATAAACATGGTGGCTAAGCTGACCTAAGATATGTCATGTATCCAAATGCTACCTACATAATCCAAATGGACCTCAAGCCAAAGTATTTCATCTAATATTTGGAGAGAATGGAATGAGGGATGATGAAAAATGACCAATAATTGATTAGACTCATGATTTATGTGAAGAGATGCACGTCGATGTATAGAATAAGGTGCTAAACCTATTGAGCCTAGTTTATGCATAGTGTTCTTGAGACCTATTCATTATAGTTGTGTTGATGTTAAGAATTTAAATTAGAGAACAAAGTTTTTGCTATATAAAAATAAATTAGGCGTCATAAGTATGAATAACTCATAGTGACATGGCATTTCAAATGATGGATTTCGTTCAAATGTGAATACTTATAACTAAGGATAATGGTAAAACAATGACCAAAACTAGAGTTACAACTATTTACATTTAAACAAAGAATCAAACAAAATTTTAAATATAACCATAAATGATCCCAACTTAAAATCAAGATATGAACAATCAAGACTTATGTAGGAATAAGAAGTTTAAAAATGAAAAGTAAGAACATCTCAGCAACATAAGATCAAGATTTATATGGGCCATTAAGACATTCTTGAACTCAATAGAGAAAAGTAAAATCAAATAGGAAAATAAAACACTAAAAAAAATCAAATAAATAAAAAAAATTCAAGAAAAACTTAATAACATGATATCAAGATATAAATAATCAAGATTCATGTGCATCATTAAGATGTTCTTGAAAAATAAAAGAGAAGAGCAAAAACATATAGGTAAACACAAGACCAAGATGAGAAAAGAAGTAGTAAAAGGATAAAAGAAAAAAAAATAAATGAAGAGGCATGGATTCACAATAAAACACCAAGGAAAAACAATAAAACACCAATAAAAATCAAATAAACACACACAAACAAAAACCAAGTTAGTGCAGTTTTTAAAAATAGTTGTTCTTACACATATGGTAAAGGCATTACTTTCCAACACAATGTAATAAATAAAAAAGAAACAAGATTTGTTCCATAATTAAAGACTAATAATGACATAATAAATGAGGGAAGAGAAGAAAAGGAATGGGTTGGCCAGGTTGACTCTAGATGTACAAGATAAATGGGCACTGCTTACATAGTTCCATGGACACATGTTTCAACATAAACTTTAGGCCAAATGTATTTCTCCCAAGAAGTGGGATAGAAGACATGATTATGAATATAAATATATGATTAATGTTGTAGAATAAAATGTAATACATGAAAAATGAGATTGGTCTTTCAAAATAACAAGAGCGTAAGGATGAGATGACATACAAAATGACAAGCCAACAGGATTAATTTGCTTGAAAAATGACAAGAGCATGACATAGTGGGATGAGAGAGAATAATATTACAAAACAAAAAGTTCATGGGAAAATATGACTCATACAATGGAAATTTGGTAGGATAAAATGCTTGTAAAATGGTAAGAGCATGAGGATCAGAATGTACAAAAGCACAAGACAATGTTTTTATTATTTTATATATCATTTTCTATTATTTTTGGTGTTTTTGGGATAAAATATGTAAAAATGTGGAACCAAATAGTAAATTATATGCTTATCTAAGAGTATAAGATTCAATAATAGCTAAAGCTAGCTATAGTGTCAATCATAGATATAAATAATAGACTAGGGAACTAACTAAGAGTTCTAATAACAACTAAATCTAGTTGTAATAGAACATGCTAATAAATTGGTGAGATAAATGATCCTAAAAAGATAACAATGTTTACCAAAGAGTAGAAAATTTAATATAGAATAGTGTGTAGTGTGAAATTAATTTGAATAACCATGTGTTAGGCAAAGATCCTGAGCCATAAAGGTGTTCTTATTCACTTCTCTATAGAAGAAGCTGTAAAATACTATCCTAGCTAAACTTATTTGTATAGCTATCATCGAAGGTGTTTATAATGCGAATGAGACATAATCAAGATCATAATTGGTTAAGGGACAAAAAATTTTGGGTTATAACAAGCCCTAGGTATGACAAAAAATAGGGTTATCAAAGAGAATGCCACAAGTTATGATAACATGCATTTAGAGTACCAATGGTCCAAAAGTTTTTCACTATCTAAAGTTGTGAAAGGAAGAGGGCACATGCAAGAGTAGTCTAGGGTAGGATAAAATGGTAGGGTAAAATTAATTCATCATAAGTTACACCTAAGTAAGGGATCTTATTGATAATGGTTTGAAGCTATTCAAGCATAGAACCTCTTAAGGTGCATAATGTTCATGGGTTCTAGAAGCTCTTCACCATTTGGTTTATCCAGTTGATATGCCCTTGATCCATAGTTTGTCATGATAATAAATGGTCCCAACTAATTAGGTTGAAACTTACCTTTCTTCTTATGTTTAACATTTGTGTTCTTTTGGTTCTCTTTCAAGACTAAATCATCAATCTAAAACTCCCATGGGAGAATGTACTTTTTATTGCTTTTTCATAATCTATTCTGATAGGATTGCAAGTTTTCTAGGGTATCTAAATGCTTGCCATCAAGAAGTTCTAGTTCTTGAAGCCTTGAGACCTTTTAGTCCCCATCATCTTCAATATGCTCCAGCAATACTTGTAAAGATGGTAGCTTAATCTCTATTAAGATAATAGCTTATGTGCCATATAAAAATGAGTATCGAGTGCCTCTTATTAGGGTTTGATGATTGGTTCTATAAACTTAGAGGGTGGGAAATATTTATAAGTGCCAATTATGGCCAACATCATTGAAAATATTATTTAAAATGGATACAATGGTTTTGTTTGATGCCTCAGCTTATCCATTGATTTGTGAATTATATGGAGTTGATTTTTTGTGCTTTATCTTTAATTTTGTGTAAAGAGCTTTTACATCTTAGTTTACAAAGGATCCACCATTATTAGATATAATGCACATAGGGATACCAAATCGATAGATGATATGGTAATGGATGAATTTGTAAATATACTTCTTGATGATGTGAGAGGAATGGCCTCAATCCACTTACTAAAATACTTGGTAGTAGTTAGGATATGCTTATGACCATATTAAAATGTTGGGTTTATTTTATCAATTAGATTGAGGCCCCATGTTGAGAATGGACATGGTGTTGTGATTAGATATAGTGGTAAATAAGGTGCAAGTATCAAATTGCCATGTTTCTAACAAGGAACACACTTCCTTACATAATTATAAGCATTAGTCTCCATTTTTGGCCAATAATAGCCTATTCTAAGGAGCTTCTTTCCTAAGACTACACCGTTGGTATAGGCCCCACACATTCCTTCATGAACCTCCCTTAGTGATTGCTTGGATTGTATTGAAGATAAATAATGATAAGCATTCCATCATAGCATATAACCAAGGAGGGTATAACATGATAAATGGTAATGGAATAGTTTCTATTAATTATTAGATAAATTGGCTAGAAAAATGTGATCATGAAACTAGTCATAAAAGTCTTGGAACTAGGTTAATTTAGGTGGCAGATTGGGACTAGAAATGGTGCATACCCTTTCTAAATATAGTATAATATGTGCAAGTTGAAGAAGATTTTCAATCAAAAACTAATACTCTTTACCTCCGCCATAAATCTATATCATGGATCCAATCATTGCCATTACATTAGTTGGTCTATTTTTTCTCTTGGAATTTATTCAAACTATAGAGATTTAAAATGTGCTTTGAGATTATCAAAAATTTGTTTGTAAGGAACAAGCTTGTCATCTCTAGTTTGATATTGATCAATGGTATGATTGATGATTAATTGGGAATCATCATAGACCTTTAATCTCTAAATATCACACTATATGCCAAGGTGATGCCCTACAATGAATGCATCATACTCAGCCGTATTGTTTGTATAATCAAATCATATATGAAATGATTTGGGAATCAGATCCCCCTAGGGTGTAATCAATAATATGTCAGGTCTAGATCCATAGGATATAAAGGTACCATCAAAATATAGCCTCCATTATTTAAGTTATTGTGATGCTTGTTCTATTACCATAATAGAATCATCTAAAAAGTTAAATGTTAGAGGTCGAGTATCTGTGATAGAAGCATCTACAATTTGATCAGTAATAACCTTCCCCTTGATTTAATTTTGATTCTAATACTCAATGTCAAATTTAATTAGGATCATAACCCATTTAGCCATGCATTCTTGAAGATTTATTTTAGACAATAGGAATTTGAGAGGGTCCACCTTGGTAATGATAATAGTTTTACTATTTAACACATTATGTCATAATTTTTGGGTAGAAAACACCATATCTAAACACACCTTCTCAATAGGCACATAATTATCTTTATAATCCATTACAGTGAAAATTAGATAATATATTGCATGTTCTTTACCCAAATCATCATGTTGGGCCAAAAGTGCCCCTAGTGCATGTTCTATCACTAATATGTAAAGAAGTAGTGGTCTTTCAGGTGGTGGTAGTCTCAAGACTGGTGGATTGGCTAAATGTGTCTTAAGTTTCATAAATGATATCTGATAATCTTCATCCCATTAAAAAATTACCCCTTATTTAAAAGGTGGGTAAATATGTGGCATTTATCTGCCAATTGAGAAATGAACCTGCATATAGATTAGATCTTTTCTTGCAAGCTTCATAGTTGTTTAAGATTATTTAGTGGAAGTATTTCCACAATGTCCTTTACCTTGGTAGGGTTGACTTCAATCCCTCTTTATGATATAGTACAACCTATAAATTTCCTTGATGTGACTCCAAAGACACATTTCTTAAGATTCTAATGGAATTTATATTCATGAAGCCTCTCAAATATTCTTCATAGAATGTTTGGATGTCCATATCTTGTTCTTGATTTTCTTAGTATATAATCAACATAGTCCTCAACAATATCATTTATCATGTCATGGAAGATGATATTCATGACACATTGATATGTGGCTCTAGAATTCTTTAATCCAAATGAAATGAATTGGTAATAGAATGTTCCCTATAGAGTTTTGAACACAATCTTGTGTTGATCTTCTTAGGCTATCTTGATTTTATTATATCTAGAAAATCCATCAAGGACAACATCTCATACCCAGTAATTGAGTTGACAATCATGTCAATGTTGGGTAGAGTAAAATCATATTTAGGGCATGCTTTGTTAAAATCTCTAAAATCGGTACAAAGATGTAAACCTGAGGTATTTTTATTCACTAGGACTATGTTTGAGATCCATTCAGAGTAATCCAATGGCCTAATAAAACCTACTCTTAACAACTTTTCCAATTCTACTTTAACTGATAGGGTGATGCATGGATACATCTTCCTCAATTTTTGCTTGACTAGTTTAGCATTAGGATGCATAAAAAGGTGATGCACAACTAAATATGGGTATAAACCTATCATGTTAGACTATGCCCATGCAAATATGTAAATATAATCACTTATGAGGGATATATTTTGTTCACATTCTACTTTAGTAAGGGAAGATCCAAGATAAACAATTTTAGGATCCTCATAGGTTCCCAAGTTCACTTCTAGCATGTTTTACATAAGGAGTGTGGATCCATCTTCTATAATCTTAGGCAAGGTATGATCATGATCATATTATTCTATCATGTCTTCTTATTTTTTCTCCCAAATTTATGGATAGTGTGATGAATCGAAATCCACCATCTTAGGTAAAGGCCAAGTAGAAAAAACCTATGGAAATTTATGCTTGTATTGGATATAGAACTTGGGATAGATAGACCTTCTATGTCCTAAGGGGATGAGTAAACTTTCTTACCTAAGAGTGCCTAAAATAGGTTTTCACTTGAAGGTTTATATTTTTATTTACTTTTTCCCTAATTGATGAGTGCCTCAAAGAGGTTTTCACCTAAATATCTTGATTTTTTATTTGTATTATGACCAAGAAAGTTTTCTTGATCTTTAAACTAGGTACAAGGATCTAATGAAAAATTAAAGCCTTGTTTGTGATCACCAATGGGTAATCAATCTCTTAGGCCCATATATTTTGTAATGGATTTTTCATTCTAAAACTCATCAAGGCATATGACCAAATTTTGTTGGTCTCTATCAATGAGTTTGGGATGGAAAAGGCATAAGGAACAATGAAGGTTTGCTTTTGGATGGGAAGCTCCAATGGTAAAAATATGATGTTCTATTTTAGGAGGGGAAGCACCAATAGAATGGGTTCTTACTTCAAGATATGAAGCTCTATTATTTAATGTTAAAATGGCATTTGAATAAAATAGGTCCATGTCAACAAGCTCATCAAAAAGGCTATAATGGGATGCTATGTCACTGCTAGGAGTCTTATCACTAGTCAATTTGGAAGAATCACTATTGAAAGTTATGAGGTCACCCTCAAGTAGTATAAATCTGAGACCATGATTCAAATTAGGTATTTCAACTAATAAGGGTTCCAAAATTCCTTGTGTTAATGGGACAAGGCCTTTTCCCATATAATCAATATGATCTATGATTTGATTAGGGATTAGATACTTTGGATTCTAAAATCAATCATCAAGGCCTTCATAATATAACCACTTTCCCTTGGTAAAATCCTCTCAATCTTTTTTTGGTGTAATAGTAGGTACAAAAACCACATGCAATTTTTTTTATTTTTTCTTTAATTTCCAAATCATTGTGGGTTCATTATGATTATTTGAATGTTTAGGAAACTTTACGACATGGAAGGAATCCTTAACACTATACATGGAAAAGCACATGTCTTTAAAAACAACTTGCTTTGCAAGAGATATGAGAAATAGATCAGCTAAAGTGGAAGAGAGATCACTAGGGTTGATATAATTAGATGGATGTGGATGTGAAACTATAGCCTTATTCTTCTTTGTAATGAATTTATAACCTAGATAATAGTTATAATTATAGAACTAGGCCTCAAGATGTTTGAAATACTCATAAGGCTATTGATCGGTGAGAATCGTAACCTCGATCCCATCATTGGGAAACTTAAGGCACTGATGTAGGTTAGAAAGAATGGCTTGTACTTCATGGATCCAAGGATGACCAAGAAATATGTTATAAGGAAATTAAATTTCCATAATATGAAGCAATGTATGATGTGAAATAGACCCAATAATGATTGGAAACTAAATAGTACCCAAAAAATCCATTTTGGTGTTGTTATAAGCCTTGATAGTGATTGTCTATGGTTAAATATATTTTGTAGTGTAGCCCAATATTTGTACCAGCTTAAGAGATATGATGTTCAGCCCTGAACTATTATCTATAAGAACCTACTTGATCTTATGGTTTTCAATGATCACTTCAATGTATAGTGGATTATTATGGATAGGTCCAAGTGTAGACATGTCTTTTTGATAAAATGTTAATTGAAAAAATGAAGATAAATATCCCATAAGGTTATAAATTTTTGTAAGGTTTATATCATTAAGAATAATGGATTTTTGTAAAACATTATTTAGGATAATTCTATGAACTTTAGGTGTCTGCAAGAGATCCAAGATGGAAATCTATTCAGGGGTTTTACTCAATTGGTATGATAAACTATAAGGATTTTCAACATTGGTATGAGATGGCTTGGATTTGATTGGGCTAGTAGTTGGCTTTGGATCCATTATTTTAATGTTCACATTAGGTTCTATGGAAGAAGTAGGAAAAAGGCCCTAGAGAGTAACTCATGAGCGTCTAGTTGTGACTGTGTAACCTAGAGGTGGCAAAGAGCCAATATAATTAGAATATGAAGGTAAAGGGCCTTAGAGGGTGACTCATAGGTATCTAGTTACATTTCTATAATTTTGAGTTGACAAGGAGCCATTATAATTAAAATAAGGGTGTTATCTAAAAATAGTAACCCATGAAAATGGAGTTACAATAGAATTTTTCAAACTCAATGCAATATTACTAGAGAAAGGGTGTTGGCCCTATAATGATGTTTCCCATATTATGAGGAGTATGAGATTATTCACATGGTTTAATAATAATAGTGTAAATATGGGTTGCAAAAATTCATCCCATGATATTGTTATAGTTGTAAGGCATGTTGTTGTAACCCACATTGTTAGAATGGGTATTATGATCATGTTAATTATGATTTTGACCCTAATTCTATTTCTAATTCTACCTTTTTTCCTTATTTTTTCTTTGGTTTTTATTGTTCCTTGGTGGTGGTTGATTATGTCAAGGAAAGGGATCCTTGTAGATCCCCTTATCTTGATTTGTGTCCTGATTAGGGGCCAATTTAATCTCAACTTCACCACTTTCAATGAGATCTTCAATAATATGTCATAATTAGGAATACTTATAAGCACCATGACCAACTACATGATGAAATTTTCACCACTCATTCTCTTTGTACCAATCTAAATTTAGTTGATCTTGAGGAAATGGACTTGGTACTGGCCATATAATTAGGATAGCTACTACGAGCTCTTGGAACACTATTTTAATTGGTTATCTCAATTTGTTAAAGACCATAAAACCATCATCGTTTACCCTTCATAGAGGATATATCTAAAAATTAGGTAGTGGGTTAGGGGGAGCTAACTGTACATTTGGGGCTAATGGAGCCTGTACCATTTGTACATGCCTTGTTTCAGTCATCCCATTTCCAACCATATTCTTGTTATTTTTAAAGCATTTAGGCTTATCTTACGTAACTATTTAACTAGAATATGGGGTATGATTTTATTTTTTTCCATATGAAAATATCTTAACAAGGACCTTTTTAATAAGAGCCTTCTCAATCTATACACCTTTGTCTATGTTCTCATCAAATGAATTAACACAAGCTAGACGTAGATTATACATGACCTTAGGATAGAAGTTATGTGCAAATATGTCCATCAACTATTTGTTTGGAAAACTATGCTAAAATAAACCCACTAATGCTCTAAATCTTTGTAAATATGTGGTGAAGTTTTTTCCATCTCATTTTTTGGATTTTTATAAGTCAACAATGGTCAATTCATGCTCTATGTTGCACAAAAAATGGTTGATGAACTTTTCAGATAAGTCATTCCTATCCATAATTTATCCTTTAGGTAACTTAGTAGCCAATATAAAGCTTGTCCCATTAAACTTCATAGAAATAATTGAAGTAAAAACATGTTATTATAAGCAACCTCTTGGCATAATATAAAAAATGCCTAGATATATTCATGTGGGTCACCCTTTCTTTTATATTTATCAAATTTGGGTATCTTAAAATTATGCATAAAGGGGACTTAGATAATTATTAAATAAAATGGATATGGACATATCTTATACAATTTATACTTTTTATCATGTTTTTAGTCTCTAAATGTGACACAATCTCATTCATGGAGTTCCACTCTTGCATGTTTGGTGCATTCATGGGTGGAACATAGTCCTGTTGGGGTGGAATGTGCCCTTGTTGCTATTGTTAAGGTGGAATGTTCCCCTATTGTTGTTGTTGTTGTTTTTATTAGGGTGGAATGTGCCCTTATTTTTTTTGTTGTTGGGGTGGAATGTGCCCCTGTTGTTGTATGGATTTGTAAGGGATGTACACCCTACGTTCCACAACTTAGTTTTGATTTGCTCTTATATTTGAGTAAATAGGTTGTTGATTCCTTAAAATTTATTGCCTTAAACTATACATGATTTGTTGATTTTAGGGAGTCCTTGGTCTATCCACCAATGTTTTCATTGGTTGAAATGAAATAGCCAAATTGTATTGAGGGATTCCCTAAATTTGAACTAAATGTTTGGGCTTCTATGTTTGTAAAGTGATAACAGGCTCCTAGTGATTAAATAATGTATGTTTTGTGTCTAAGAAAACATTTTGCATAGCCTCTTGTGTTTTGTTTTAATCATTTGAGACACCTTTATCAATTGTTATGTTTTCAATCAATATTTGTTGCATATGTTCATTCACATTTCCTTATTTCTTTAAGGAATCATTATGGATTGAAGTAGTAACTAGAGAGTCAATTAATTTTATGATAAGCTAATTGGCATACCATTAACTTATTTTCTTAATCTTGTTGACAAGATATTTATCAGTTGGTTTTGATTCTATAAGTTTTTATTTACCTTTGTTAGAGGAAGAATTTATGTTTGATTGTGAAAAATATTTTTCTTGTTGTTTTTGTTCACCTTCTCTAACTAAGGTGTGAAATTTCTCTATAGAAAAATCTGAGGGTAGTCTAGCACCAAATTCTATCAAACTAAGGAGTGTTTCATCTTGGTTCTTTTGATATTTAGTATAATCCCCTTTGGATCCTACACTTGTAGGAATGTCCTCAAAGATAATGGAATTATCTTATCCATCATAAAAGTGTTTATCCTCATAGCTAGGGCCATAACGGACCCCACTATGAGTGAACCTCCTTGTTCAAGAAATTTGTAGATAATATGTTTGGTTTATGACATTTTGTTAACAATCAAGTTTTTGACACAAAAAATGACCAAGTAATCTAAAAAAAAGACAAATCAACTAATCCTGAAACCCTATACAACAAGGTAAAAGATAAACCATGAAGCACACCCAAGTTAACAAAAGAACAAAAAATAGAAAAGTACCAAAACCAGGTTTTATAGGGAAGGTAAAGTCAACTTAAGGTGTGGTAAAGTGGGGTTAACTAAACTAACAAGTTTTCAAACATTTATAGATGGATCCCATGTCTACCAATTTTAACATCAACAAATAATAGAAGAAACATGGCATTTGGGTCTACATCATATGATATGCTTGTTTTAAAAAGGTTTATCCATTCGTACAACCACTACATCCATCACTTGCTCAATGTAGTTGGATAGCCAACATTTTCAAATGTTTTAGGATTAACCTCTATTAACGAAGATGGTTTATCTACTCAAACCACCATCTTAGTGAGGGGATCCCAATTTATATACCCCCTTATGGAGAGGGGTTGAATATGATTCCAGAAGATGAAGCCTTAGGTTAAATATTACCTATAGAACTTATGGGAGGTAATGAATTTCCCCTCACAAGTCAAGATGCAATGAAATAAAAGGCTAAGTAAAAGAGCTTTAAGGTTATTTCTAGATCACCCAAGCCATGCAGGTCTTTGGGAGAGCCTTAACAACATCTCTTATATACCTTTAGACTAAGGTAATTTGCTTTTAATATGACACTTTTAATGGCACAAGTTTCCTATAGGAGGTGGGGGAGAGTATACATGCACAACTTCCTCTTTGCTAAAATAAATTTAAACTATGTAAACAATGATAAATTACTTAAAAGAAAAATTTGAAGTGACTTCAGTTTAAAAGTAATAAATTGAAATGTTTGTTGATGTTCTTTATCCCCTTGGCCTTAATTTTTAAAAACTTATAAAGAACAACTAAAAAAATATTCAATATAAACAAAGAATTTTTCTATAAGCACTAAATGGAAATGTTCCTAATTATTTTTAAGCACCCAAAAATAGGTTAAAAAGGCTTAATAAATCACAAATAGGTCACTTTATAAGTAGGTCCTATAGGAAAATGGTCAGCATTTAGTTTAGATTTGAAGCACTTTTTCAAATGAATCAAGTAACTTTGAAAATTAAACTCTCAGGTTTGGATGACCTGTTGACTTGAAGGCAAAACCTCATGAAAGCAAACACGTTAGATTAGATTTGGTTAGAAAAAATCTCAAAAAATCTCAAAAAATTAAATTAATAATAATAATAATAATAATAATAATAATAATAATAATAAACCTATGAAAGATGCAACAAGTTAGAAGGTTAAAACAAATAAAACTAGACACATAAAACATAAAAACCTGTAGTTGGTATTTTGATCATAACTTTTACAATATATACTAGTTTGTCATGAAATTTTTAGAGGTTTTTTATAGGTCCAAGGAACACCTCTTTGAAAAAATTAATATTAAAAAGTGAATTCAAAAAAATTGTTAGCTCTGTACTAACCCTTTTTACCCAAAAAATAGAAAACAAAAAGTAACAGTCACTAAAAGAGTCATAAATTCTAAACTACAAATCAAATTTTAATAATTTTTTTTAAAAAGTTAAGATGAAACTAGTAAGAAAACCCTATCAAAAATTTATAAAAAAATGTAAATGGATTAAAAATAAGATCTATTTTTTAAAACATTTTTATTAAAATATGTGGGGTGCGTAATCATGTCCCACTAAGTGTGCCAAAATATAGAGTGGATTATGAAGAGGATCAATTCAAACATTAATCATGAAAAATCATAAAAAAATGCATAAGAATTGGCAATCTAAGACAAACTATTCATGTAGGGATTTTTAATGATAACAAGATATAAATGAAAGAAACCAATCAATCATTACCTTCTCAAATGACTCCATTACTCAAAAGTAGATCCAATCATGTTCTCCCTTTGATCTAGAGCTTTAGTCTTTGTCAAAAATGTCTTCTTTACTCTTTCATTGCCTTAAGAACTCTATCAAAACCTAGGCTCATGATATAAATTATCTATTTTTAATGAAGCTAATCCAAATGCAAATAACCCAATAATCAAAACACAAAGGAATTGTGAAGGGATTTTAGCATTATAAGTTTACACAATTTAAGCTTTAAAATGGTAGGTTAAGGCCTTCTATTTATAGATTTTTGAGATTGGTTAGGATCAACCATGACCATCCATCTCAAGATTGATGTGTGGTCATGAATTAATCTAATATTTGTAATTAAATCCATAAATATCCTCATCATGATTTGGGAATAAGGGGCATTAATGAGGCTTGTAAGGAATTAAAGAGGTATGGGAGGCTACAATTCTGATATTTTATTCATTTATGGCCTAAGGATGCCTTCCTAAAAAATGATATCATTAGGTGATGTAGTTAATAGGAATCAATTTCCATAAAGAAATATTCAATAACCTCCATGGAAAATCCACTTAAACTCTTGATTTGAATTAGTTAGCCTTAAACATGATTAATCAATATTTATGCAATTCTTTAGAAATTATCCCTCAATTAATCAAAATGGTTAGAAAGTCATATTACTAGGTCATAATTTGACTCGAGAAGAATTGGAAGGTGATGTTATTTTGTAGGAAATATCTCTCATCTCAAAATGGGGGCATAAAAATGGGATTTTATAACCAATTTTACAGGTTTAAGTTAGATGTATGCACTTTCTATGAAAATTTACAATGCACGTGACAAAATTAGAATTTTTAGATTATAGAGGCATTCAACTTGCTTATGCACTCCACTCATTCAACTACTTGAGCACATGCACACTTGTGTAAATACAAAAATTAGAATTTTTAGATTATGGAGGCATTCAACTACTTGAGCACATGCACACTTGTGTAAATACAATTAAAAAGATTCAAAGATTTTTCAAAATATCATAATTGGAACTCTATATAGTACAAAGGGAATGATATGTATTCATGACCAAGCTACTACTTTACAAAATTAGTGTTTTCATTTTCAAGTATCAAGCAATTTTAGAAATTTATAGTTTGAATATAGATCCATTTGTAGTAGTGTGATTCATATTTTTCAAGTTGATCATGTTTGAACTTAGTGATGCTCCACATATTGGTTTAAATTTATAGATCCATGGACTGATTCCCAACTCTTCTTTTTAGTTCTATAAATGAGCCATTTTTTAGTTTAGTGACACTCTATGTCTTGGTTTCATGTGGTGAACCAATTTATTAGTTTCCATTTATTCAAACACTATAGAGAAATTTATGAGGTTTAAAGCATACAATCTTCCCAAATCAATAATTTACATTGATTATTCAATCTGAGATTTAATCACTCTTAATTTAACACTTCTCACATGCCTCAACAAGGGGGCATGTAGATATCAACATCAAATACAAATTTTTCATACACATTCAGGTATCACATTTCCTTTACTATAGTGATTTATGCATCACTAGAATAAGAGGGGGGGGAATGAGACACTAAACTTCAGTCAATACATGCTTTAAATTACTGGTCCTTGACATCTTTTACCTTAATTAGCTAACTCACCGTTATGATAACCATTTATCAATATGAGAGCCTTCTAAGTCTTGTAGTTACTATGAACATATTCCTAACTTAACTAATTTATTCTTAGACATTCCTAATTAGTATAGACTTCACTTTTAGTCTAATTTTATAATCCTTTGTCTAATCTAGATAAGTGCAAATTAGGTAAATAGGGATGCACTGCACACCTTTCCATTAGTGTCGACTTGTCTATAGTGTTCTAACAACTAGTTTTTTAATAACATGTTTTGTAATGACTCTCCTACACATAATAATATGCTAATTACTAAAAACAATTTATATATTCTCCTATAAGAACACATCAAGTGTATCACTTCAAAACCCTAGTTACATTGGATAACACTCTCTTGTAAAGGTAATTCAAAATCACTTATCTATTCTATAAATATCCCTATTACATTGGTATTATAATAATACAATCATTGGTCAAGTTAACATTATTTTTTATAGATTAAGGCCATCTTTTGTCAATAATTTTCATGCAAATTGATAGTTATATTCATTTAGTATTTTCCCAATAGGTATAACTACATTAGTTTAGTTCCATTTAGAATATGTAGGTAACACTCAATAAATAAGGGGTTTTTTAAAGATAGCTCAGCCATATCCCACTTCACCACTTTTTTCCTCTTTTGCATTCGATCTTGTTTATTTCTTGTGAAAATAGGGTTTTGATTTTGAAGGCAATCCACACATCTAAATGACTCCACATAGAATCAATTGATTTAGAGATAGGAGCTGAATAATATCCAACTTTCATATTACATGCATAATCAACACAAACAAAGTCATAGTAGAGGACAATGATACACTATGACCCTATCTAGCTACTACGCACTTGTCTTAGAATACAAAAAATAAAAATTTTAAATTAACACCATGTATTTAGGTCTATGTCAATAATTTTATGTATTCATAGTTATAAACAACATAATAAAAAAATAAATAAACCAGTTTGTAAGGACATCTCTTTAACCCTAACACTTTTGCTATTTTTAGCAATTTATATCTTCTTTAAATTATGTATATCATTATGCTTTTATAGAAGGATACTTTATTTATCTCTCTTAGATTATATTTCAAGTTTACAATACTTTAGATTTAGTTATAACACACATATTAATTCTAAGTGTAAACACTATGCAAAATATTTTTATACAACCAATTAAGAAAAAAGTGAAAAAACTAAAAAAAATAACCAATACAAAAAAGAAAATTATATTAAAAAAAGGTGCTAATACAAAAAAAAACACCATCTCATGTAACATATTCTATATTGGTCATATATACAAATCAACATGCTACACAAAGAACACAACATTTGGAATAATGTTCTACTACTCATTGGATTTCAAACCATCCTAGGTCTTTTAAAGATACTAATTCCACACACAATTACATGAATAATGAACTAGATATTTACATTATAGTACCTAATGCTTATTTTTATTCTGATTTATCCATATCTATCACTTTTCATCCACAAAAAGTGACCCTTACATAGTTTATTATAGATCATTATTATGACTCTCCTCTTGAGGGCATCATTTATTAACACATTTCAGTTTCAAATATTTTATTTTTAAAAAAAATTCCAAATAATAATAAGTGTTTTTATAGTACATATCTTATTAATTACTTCATCATACTATTATTCCACGTTTTACATGTTATTTATCCAATCAAACTTCTAACACTTGGCTATTTGTGTCTTTTGGCCTCTTGGATCTTCTTTTTCACTTTCTCTATCTAAATAGTATAGAATATTTATATGATACTACCATTATATGCCACTTAGCATGCTATTTTTTATAGTTTAAATATGGTAGGTTATATTTTACATCATTTTTAGATCTACTAGAAATAATCAAGATCGATTGTCATTACTGTTCTAAACTTGACAATACTGATTTGTAGATTTTTACACAGTCAAATAAAAAATGAGCAAACAAATCCTTAATACATCCAATTTTTTGATACTATTTTTATTTTTAGTTTAAAAAAAACTATTATTCATGAAAAATATTTCCTTTATGTAGTATATTTATCAAACATGCACATAAAATAACTTGATTAGTGTACATTTTATGAGACTAGGATGTATAATCATTCCTCCAAATCCATATTTTGTCCCTTATAATCATTTTAGATACAATTAACATATATATCTCCTATGAGGGTATATTGATCATACATGATCATTGAATCATATTCAATGCATACTTTTTCTTGACACATGTTTTGTATTATTTAGATTATTTCCCCTTATACTTTTGAACCCATGTTTTATCTCCTAGTCTATTTTATTAGACTATTATTCTTGTTTCAAAATTAAAAAAAATGTAAAAAAAATCAAATATGGTAAAAAAAAATAAAAACATTCAAAATATTCAAAAAATAAAAAATTAGGACCTTAACATGATTATAGATATAGTTTACATGATGAGATATATAGACATACCTTCATTCCTCCCACATCCCTATGGACATGTCCACCTATCCCCACAAACATAGTGGATACAAAGCCATGTATATGAAATATATTCATGTTTTTCATGCTTGTGAGGTTGAGTGGGACTGACTGCATGGACATATAGTGAAGCTCGACTTCTACAACATGTTAAAATCCTCACCCAAGTTCTTTAAGACACTCTATAGGCTCAGTTTAAACACAACATATGATCTATTTCTACTTAGATATCCAAAACTCTACCATTTCCTTGCTTGAAGATGTATTTTCACATAGAGATAGATAAAATCATCATTTTTCTAAGTACTTCTCATTGGTATATATTTTAGTAGGTTTTGTACATTGTTTCACAATTTCAGTAAGAGGGAAGTCTAGAGTATAGTAGGTCTAACATAATTATGGGTTTTCACCATATTTATTTAAGGGTATTTCTAAATAGTTATAAGGTATTTAATGACAATTTTAATCTAATAATTTTAATCACATCAACACTTCTTACCTCCTAAGTTTCTCAATCTACAAGTTCTCATTGAAGCAACCCTTTAAATTACTAAATCATCAAAAATATAGTACAAATATATAGAGTTCAATCCATTATTGGTAATAAAGAGAAATATTCCTAAGATTGATGATTATTATATTATCCATATGGACCTATAATATTTTAATAAGAGGCTCAACATAGAAAATCCAAATTCTATGACTTTTCACCTTTTGGAAAGTGGTTTTCTTGAATCAACTAGTTTTTTTAATCTCAATGTAATGCTCAAATTTGGTACTCACCTATGCTTAGTACTATGAAAAAAATACTAAGGATATAAAATAAAATTGTAGGTATATAATGGGCAAATTATATGTAACTTTAATAATTATGACCTTGAGAATCCCAGTGCATAAAACTTATGCAAGGATGAGTGTGGTAATGGGATAACACTACTAGGATAAAAACACTAATAAGGAACTTAACCACCACTAATGATTCATGGATGAAACATAATATAATTTGTCTCTATAATATATAAATAACATCATATTTGACTGATAAAAATAGTTATCATACACTATAAATAGTCTCAATTGTGTGGTCAAAAATGTAAACACCAATTTTTTTCCATGGATGTTTGTGGCCATGAACATTATCTAAAACAAGAGGAAATAAATACATTGGAGATAGATGAATATTAAGGCCATAAAATAATAGTTTATCAATGTGGATGAAAAAAATCAATTCTACATGAATTTATACTTGGTGTACTCATTAGGTTCTCAAAGAGTGTACCCTAGTCTCACTCAACTAGTTAATGTTGATACCTCTACCAAAGTATATGAATTCTACTCTCAGTTGAATTTGGAGAAAAGTAATAAGAATTTTAAATGAGTCAATGATGTATTCATAAAAATTAATCCAAGCTTTGGATGAGGATTGGAGAAGGAGAATTTTAGATGAAGCAACCAACCTGATTTCATAGTATGAGAGCTACTTCATTCGATTTAAAAATTCACATACATAAGAGTTGGGGAATTTGAAAGATATATATTATGGTGACCCAAGTTAGCCAACAAAAAAAACACATTGATTAAATCATATAGATAGTTGTATGTAGTGTAAAAACATGGTACAAATAGGTATGTTTTGGGTGTTACACTCCCTATCTCATTGTGTCATTCCACATACAATAATGTAATAAATTATTAGGATATTAAGTATACAATAACACATTTTACCTTACATTCATATTCTAATTGAGGTTATTTTAATAGTAAGAGATTTGTGAAAACTTGCCTCAGCATTGGTGTTTCTTATAAACATGTGACACATTTGGAGGATTATTGAGCATATTGTTCTAATGAGTATGAAGTAATAAGGTGTGACTAGGTAGAATAAGTTTGGAAAAAATCAAGGCCTTCACTAATACATGGATTATAAATGCCATGATTGATGATAATAATGATTTACTTGAAACCATAAATGTTTAAATATTCATATTTTCTCCATTGTTAACCATTTATTGGTTTATTAAAGATCTATCATATTTATAGGTAAAAACTAATCATGTATTAGATCAATCCATGGAATGGTTAAAAAATAAAATGGTAGAGTTAGATGGAGTAGGATGCTCCAATAAATCAAGGACTTTAGTATATTCAAATAAAGCACATGTGGAAACTCCCAAGACTCATGGAAAAGCTAATGTTAGTATTTCAATTTAATCATCTATCTCTACAAGTTATGATGAAGATCCCAAGTAGCCAAAGCAACCTAGTAAGAATTGTGAAGAAATCCCTACTGTGGATAGGAAGCTAAAAACTAGGAATTTTTTCAAGGAGTCTTCTCTTCCTCTTAGAGACATTTCTCTCCTAATTGATAACACCACTCAATAGTATCTTTCCTCTTCTTAAGGAGACATTCAACATGTAACAATTAGTGATGTTAATGTGGTAGCCTATGCATCTCCTTCTCCTATAATTTCTCCATAAATTACACCTCATCCAAAGTATTCACCTATAAATCATGTATTTAAATTACTTAGATCATTCATAACAATATAATAATATATCACATAATTAATTAAAAAATAAGTAGATCCATAACAACAATTGGTAAAATAGCAGAATACTTGATTATTATGAGTGAGCCACTTAGAGGTGGAAACCTCCATAATAATTAAATAATTAAAGTAGTTATAATATGATCCTATAATATTAATTACTACATCCTATATATAGTCTAATTATCAATGGTTATTCTATAGGCTGACCTAATAAAAACATGGAAAAATGTGACTAGAATATAAAAGAGGTAAGTATGCCATAATTCAACCACATATATCCTTATTCATATAATAAAAGTTGAATTAACCTTGGGTTTTACTACAAGAAATATTCATCCTCCCATGTTGCATCTTCATAATTCAAATTATTCTATTTGATCAAATACTCTTGAATTGCTCTAGTCCATAGTTGCTTAGTATGTATTTGAAGGATCACTTAGGATCAAAAATAACCCAACCTTCCTCATTTAATTTAATAAACTTAGTTTGAGTAGAAAATATGTGTCTAATAACCTTATTCAAGTAATATGCATGGATTACTAGATGTATGTGAGTGGACTAGGTTAATTCTAGCTTGTAGGTCACACTACCAATTTTATACAAGATCTGATAAGGGCCATAATTACTCAAATGAAAACTTGTTATAATTTTTATATTTATTAAAATACATATAATTATACATTTTTAATCTCACAAATACCCAATAACCTATGTCAAAATGATGCTCACTTTGGTGTTGATTTGATTGCTCTTTCATGTTATTCTAAGCTATGGCTAATTTTTTCTACAATTTGATGAGGACCTTCTATTTATGGTGAATGTGTTCCTCTATATATATAACCTTGGGATGGACCTTCAAGGTTGAAGTGATGGATGGGGGTTGATATTCATACAAGGCTATAAAGGGATACATTTTGGATGAACTATGAACAAAAGTATTATACCACCATTCAACAAGTGGAAGCTAATGAATCCATTTTTCTTATTTATCAAAAACAATGAAGATAACCTTATAGAAATTTGTTGAATAAATATATTCATCCATTGTATTGAGGATGATAAGATGAACTATGAGCCAACTAGGTACCCAAACATGCAAATAATTTAGTCCAAAAATTATTAATAAATATGGGATCTCGATCAATTATAATGATCCTTGGAGTACCATGAAATTTATGGATGGTAATGAAAAAATTAGAACCTATTGTAATGGAAAAAAAAATTTGTGATAGGGAACAAAAATTAGCATACTTGGTGATTCAATTTATAATTACCATGATAACATTTTTACCCTCAGGTCATGGTAACCTAGTAATGAAATCCATAAAAACCTCCTCCCAATGTTGGTAAGGGATGGATAAAGCTTGAAAAATACCTGACATATTAATGGTTTCCCCTTTGTTTTGTTGTCATATCATGAATTCCTCCACATATTTTTAGACATCCTCATTGAGTCAATCCCAAAATAAATATTTCTCAATTCTATGTTATGTTTTCAAAAATCCACAGTGATCTCTAAGTGAGACGCATGAAGTTCCTAAAAAAATTATATTTGAGGAGAGAATGATTATAGAGGTATAATCTATCTTTATACCAAAATTCATTCCCCTTACATGTAAATATTTTAGATTCATCAAAAACTTGTTGAATATTATGAATCAAATCTTTGGTAGCAATGTAATTCTCCCATTTTGATCTTACTTCCTCTAGCCAATCTACCTACCACATGGTCATAGTGCATAGCAATGCTTCAATTGATTCATCCTACCAAATGAGGGAATATGCCACCACATTCCCTTTTACTTTATTATACATGATTTAAAAACCATAGCCTAACATTTTATCCACCCATTTATATTTTTATTCAGATGATAATCATTATTCTAAAAAACATTTTAAGCTATCATGATCAATACCTAAAAGTGATGACCCATCAAACAAGGTCTCCATTAATTAACTGCATGTAGAATAAACATCATCTCTTTCTCATAGATTGGTTTACTCCTATTTTTCCATTTAGTTAGTGAATTTAAAATGATAATGGGATACCTTATTGCATGAGTAAAATCCCCATGCCATATCCCAATGAGTCACACTCCACCACAAAAGTTTTTGAAAAATTAGGAGTAGCCAAAATTGGAGTTGTGCACATATCCATTTTCAATTGTTCAAAAGCCTTGGTATCTGAATAAGTTCATCAGATAGATAATTTATTCAATAAAGAGATGACTGTGGATGTAATGCTACCATAATTTTTGACAAACCTATGATAGTAATCAGTAAGCCCTAAAAATCCTTGGAGATTCTTGAAATTCTTGGGAACTTTTCACTCCATCATTTCTTGGAATTTTTTAAGATTAACTTTCACTCCATGTGAAACAATATGACCCAATTATTCCACCCCTGAGACACCAAAATCACATTTGGAATGTTTGTCATAAATTTGATGTTATTCTAGAACTGAAAGTGCCTATTTTACATGCTTCAAATGGTCTTCCCAATTTTTTCTATATATTAGGATATCATTAAAAAACACCAATACAAACTTTCTCAAAAAAAATTTAAAGTATTATTCATTAAACTATAAAATGTAGATGGTGCATTTATGATACAAAAAGGCATGAAATAAATTCATAATGGACTTCATGAGTTATGAAAGTGGTTTTAGGTATGTCCTCACTATGGATTTTAATCTAATGATACCCAGAGTGAAGGTCTAACTTGGTAATATAAAAAACACCATGTAACTCATCCAAAAAAAAATCAATTAATGGAATAAGAGACTTATATTTGATGGTTTACTTTTTGAGTTATCTATAGTCTAAGTAGATCATATAAGTTTCATCCCTATTATGCACCATGACCACATGGGAAGAATATTTTATTTGACTATGTCAGATGATTCCTACCTCTAATATCTCCTATACTATATTTTTAATTTCACTCTTTTCGGCATAGGCATACTATATACAAATAAAATTACAGCTAATTTATTAAAAAATCCTAGATTAGAGAAGATAAATCCTACTTATAATTTGTATTGTTGATACATTATATATTCAAGGTCATACCAATATGAATCTGCTAGACCTAACCAAGGGATCTCTTACCACAATAACATCACTAGAGAGGGTTCCAAAGCCTTTAGTCAAGAAAAACAATGTAATAACCCTAGATATGTACTTTTTAGAGGTAAAATCACTAATATGAGGGTAAATTAGTGATGCCATATAATATAATTAAATTCCCAACACTTAAACATTTAGCACATATAATCATTATTCATACAAATTAACCATTGAAATGAACAAGGAAGATATAGCAAGATCAAACACATAACACATGATATATGTGGGAAACCCTCTTGGGGATAAAACCCACTAAACCCTAAAAGATGGAATAAATTCCTATAAATATAATATTCAACATTAATACTAGCACTAACTAATCAGGAACACCCATCCCTTAATTTAGTGAGACACCCATCCCACAAGGAGGAACCAACCCCCTAGGCAACCAAACACCAACCTAGCTACTTTGATCTGATCTCCACCTCTAATTCAATATCTTATATACATGATTATGGACTTATATTAATTATACTCTTTCTAATTTACACTCTCAATAACTTTCACACTCAAGCCATGAATCCAAAACACCCTTTTGGATCACTCTCAAACAATGTCTAGGGCTTACTACTTAATCTACCTCTTCTAGGATTATTAGGTCCAATGACCTACATGTTTACCTTCATAAAATTGATTAAAAAATCATGATTGATCCTTTTTTTATCTATGATGGTCCTCACTGACATGTACCTTCTCTTTCAAAGTTTCTCTCCTTCGCTTGGCTCAACACATTTCCTCAACTCCAAATAGGCCAATTATGCCTATTATTTATACCATACACTCATCTAACCCATCCTGGTCAACCAATATGCTTACCATAATTATTATAAATTTTAAGTAGGTATTAATAAATGTTACATGTAAGAACCCCACACTCCTTAGGTCATCCATTACCTCATTAACCCTAAACCACCATTAGGCCTTCATACTCACACGTTATAGGTGAGACTAATTATACCACCTTTAGCTTCTACCAATGATTTGAACACATAAAACATATCTCCAATATACCCTTGATAAATCCCTCATGGTTTCATTCCACTTGGAGCACCAAATCAACACTTAAACCTACCAATTAGGTCTCCTTACTCTTTAGGCGTTTACACACAAAAAACACAATCTCAAACATCTAAAGTAAAAACTCAAATATTTCATATATCCATATGATTATATCACATAATTAAAACCTTTAGGACCTTTGAAACACATCCAAGTTCTGTATACATTCCAACATAGGCTCTAAGTACTCAAATCAACTCTCTCAGAATGACCACTCAGATTGGTCATATACGGTCAAAATATAGTCAAGCTATTTTGATTATCCATAAATGATCAATGAAAAATAATGAAAAAAATAACTTATAATAAATATTTAAAACTTATATAAAATATAAATACTCATTTTAATCCTCAACTCTACTAATAACATCTTCAACCTACCTCTACAAGATGGTCTCTCAAATTACAAGTGTATTCAATAAACATAGTCAACTTCTAAGCCTTTGTTTATACTAAATATGGATTGGTAATACCTAAAAAATCCATATATATTTTCCTCATGGATTATAAAATACTCTCAAACACATATCTCATTTTGAAACATCAAAATATCATTAATATCACTTTAATTATCCTTCTCAGGTCACTTGTAGAATATGGTCAAACACATAGTCAACTTTAAAGCTCAATATCTACAACTATAAAAACATTAAAACCTTATAATAAAATTTTAATGGATTCACCTTGAATTCATTTACAACTTTAAATTTTACATCACCTTCAAATTCTTCCTATATCAAAATATATAAGCAAAATAATTCGTACTATTTTTCCTTTGTTAATTTCAAATACCAATGGTCACTAGTAAATGGAAATATTTTCGGCACGTGTCTTCTTCTCATGTCACATATAAAATTTATCAAATGTGGTCCATATATCTCCTTGTGATCCTCTTGAATTTATCTCTTTAACACTCACTATTTATCATTTATCTATGCTTCTGTGATTAAGACACCTGGGACCCTCGCATGCCTTCTAAGCACATTATTATCAACCCCCACTCTTGTGCCACTTGGTAGTCCCATGTGACTTATAAGCATTGACTATTTGACTTAAAATAGACCATATATCTCCATATACATTAACATGAATGTGATATTGATCTTCTATCAAATCATCATGATTGAGACACATGTCATTAGCATGTGTAATCTCAGGAACCTTTGGCATAATAACTTCACTCACACTATTGATCTCTATCTACATGATCACTAAATCACCATTAGATCCTTATCTAGTTAGATTAATTTCTCACCATAGATATTAGTCACCTAATTAAATTCTCATTTTATATCTTTGATATCACAAATTTGGCTAAGTATGGGAACTTCTTGAACTATGCCTAAGAAGCCAACTTTGCACTGTTATAAATTTTTCTATGCTCAATGTCTAGACCTAAAAATTGAACCATATGATTTAATCACATAAAAAAAATTATCCATATATCAATATGATATTAAAACCTTCACACATATGAAATATGATGTCATCAAACTACTTACTCAACCTTATCTGATAAGATGACTACTTGAACCTAGACACTCATATGACTACATTGATGAGTTCCTTTCACTTCCATAAGCACTATAAGCACTCATAAAACCTCATATGATCTTTGAAACATGTACATATCATCAATATCATTCATCAATTTCTTGACTAATTCAAACATTAAAGAACCATACAAGATCACTGAAGCACATTGAAGCACACTTTATCATTGTCATTCTAGCACATATGACACCTCATTAACATCCTTGTTCACCTTAAAGGCATTATTGACAAAACTCAAATAGTCCTATATTTTCATATTTAGTAAGTAAATGATAAGTTAATTAAACTCTAATCTAGTTCTCACCAAATATTGTGGTACGAAGTGGGGGTAATAAACATAAAAAGTAAACATGCATAAAAGATCTATACTCACGTCAATGTACATGAAATCCTAATGCATGTGAGGGAAGTAAAAATTTAAATCCATATAGTCTTATAAATGAATAAAAAATTTAAGAATAATTACTTTGAATATGAACCCATCAAGCCTCAATCTCTCCCTTGTCCAAGGTGCTTCACAAGAGGTTGTTGTGGTATGTAAGGATAACAAGGATAATTCATCTCTATGCTACACAACTTATCTATGCATATAAAAGAATTATCCATAAAAAAATACATATATCTCTAAAGAAAGTATTTAAACCCTAATTTATGCTCCTAAAGTAGAATCATGGATAAGCAAATGTGCAATTTAATATTCTTTTTCTTCTCTTCTCTATAAATGGTGGAAATGGATGTGTATATATAGTTGAATCTAACCCTATACCTTTCTAAAAGTTTAGTCAACAAGTTCATCCCAATTGACTCTATTATTATTTGATAAAAATAGGTTAGGCCTTGGTCTAGGTCAGCTAAAGCCAACCTAGGCCTGTAATGTGCTTTTATCAATTTGAATACAGGGTCTATGGGGCAAACAATGTAATGCAAACTATAAAAATGGGTTTTAGGCTTAGAAAGGGGCTAATAAACGTGGTGAATTCTTGGAGGAGTGTGAATGATATGAGTTAAGACTTAGGGGAATACATAAGATATGGGTGTGTAGGTAGAAATTGGTAGTATAAAGGACACCAATCCTATGAAGCATGCACTTAGAGAGATTGACACTCAATAGGTTATTACAAGAGAGAAAACATCAGTGGTTGATAAAGTTTAAAAATATTATGTGTATACATATTCCCCACTTTAATTTCATCATGTGTCACTTAGGTGTAATAAGGGATGGTGCTTCGAGAAAATAACATAGCAACATATAATGTTGAAGCTGAATAAATTGTAGTATGAAGCAAATGTGATAAATGAAAGGAAAAAATTGAAAAACACATACCTTTACTTACCTTAGTCATGTGATAAGGAATGAAGTGAAAAAAATGTGAAGGTGTCCAATGTAGGGAACATTAGGCAAACCTATAGAGATTAGCAAAAAAGAGCAAAAAATCTATTTTTTTTGCAAAATGTAAATTTAATATGTGAAAAGATTCTCTATGACATCAGGGTTCTAGAACATCTTATGGTTTGGAAAAAGAGATAGTATAAAAATAGATATGGTTAAAAAATAGAATTTGGAGGTAAATATTTGATAGGTAAATAAATTTTAATAGTAAATATAAATAGGGTGAAAATAATTCATTTTTTATTTGTATTATCTTGAGAAAATAAAGCTTTGAGAGACCTAATTTGATACTAGAGAGAAATCATGGTGAGGAGATGAAAGATGAGATCGGGAAGATGTTTGGTAGCTACAACAAATGCAACATAGGTAAGAAAACATGAATTTCAATTTTTGAGTAATTTTATTTCAAATTGAGTTAGATATATAAAATTGACTAGTAGGTACAATTTAGAAACTGAAAAAGACCCTAGGATATTTTTAAGTAGACTAGGGGTAGAATGGGGTACTGGGTAGGATGAAATTATACCAATAAATACCTAAGGGATTTATGGTAAATGGTCAAAAAGTCATTACAAGGAAAGAATAGAGTTGACCTAGGCAACTCAGTTTGTAAGGTGAGAAAAAATAGGGGGCTAAATGTATAGCAGTATGCTGACATAGGTTGATGTAGCCAACTATGTAGTAGTTGGCTGATGTAGTCTAAAATGAAGATATGGTTGAATGTGTAACTTCTAACTGATGTAGTTTGTATTAAGTACCTAATATAGTTTATTAAGGATGGCCAATTATGTATTAGAGAGTTGATGTAGTATGCTAGAGTTGAGGAAGCACCTATTGAGTATCAAACAAGACAATTTAGTTGGAAAGAACAAGGGATGATTTAGTATCAAATAGGTCTATTATAACAAGATGGGAACAGGTTGATTTAGTATCAATTGGACTAATTGTGTGTAACATTTAAAAAACATTAAAAAATAAATCAAACTAGATTGATAAATAGTTAATTTATGAATTTTTAAGAATGTATTATAATTATTTATGACATGGAGATCTGATACATCCTTTTTTGAGATATTAACACCTAATATATGCATCATGGATACCATAGTTATTGGATTCCTTGATGTATGTCAATAGAGCTTGACTGGTCACCTTGGGTTTTGGTAGCATTATGGAGATGAGATGGATCCCTTTGAGTGTTGATCTAATTATCATGTTATTAGAAGCAAGGGACCAATTACCCAACACTTTCTAATGGGATGTGGATGGGGACACCATTATGGTGGGTATCACTTTGGAAGATGTCCTTACATTGATTGGATTTTTCATAGGTGGGACACCAGTGATTATTGATACACTAGAGGATGAGGATGAAAGATGAGCATTAACTTAGAGGGTTATGTATGCTCAGATATGATTCACCCTAGGTTGAGGGTAAACTTATTCAATGTTTATATTATGATAGTTTTTTACATCTAAAAGGTGGTGATAAGACTCGTGACAACATGAGTGTTGTGTTACAAGTCAGACATCAAGGTACTTCTATATGCAATAGCCTTGTACTAGTCCATATTGGATTAGGGATCACTCTATGATTTTAGGGCTATCATCTAGGTCCAAATTGTGCATGATATGTATAAGATGATATCCAAAGGGTAAAATACCATGAGGCCTATGATTTTATTTAGCATGTGGATATAAGAGAGGTTCTTTATGTATTGGTTAATTGGGTTGTCCTATGCAGTCGATGATAGGTTGCCTCAAGTTTTACAATGGATATAGGACTCTGTATCATGGGTCATGCCCTATGTGTCATCATTATATATGATCACATGAAGGTAGATTATGTGGCATCACTATATGCACATAGTTTCTATATGGCCTAGTTGGTTGACTCTTATAATAGGGTTAGCATAGGTGTGGATCATGGGCCACTATACATGATGGGTGAAGCCATATCTAGTGGAATGCTTATAAGGATAGTTTGGTCTCCCTCATATGGTAGTCCCTCTATTAGTTATTTCTTATTGGTCATGACATGCTAGAGATCTAAGAGGGAGGAGAGGTGGAGGGGTACCTATGGAAATATTAATGATAAAGCCTTAACATGCTAGACTATGGATTGGTCAAGCATGAAGATAGGCAAAAATAGAGCCATTAGGGGGAGAGGTAATGGAGGTGGATGTAGGCATATAATAGGTACCATATTAGAGGTAGTAACAACCATTACATCCTCATTAGATATGGAGACACTATTATTTAAAGAGACGTAGATGTTAACTATTGCATAGGGGACCCAATAACCATGTCAATACATAGTTGGTCCATAGAGGCACTCCTAAGGAGAGGATTGTGACATGCTCGAGTAGTGACTTTTAGATTTTCACTGGCACAGAAGCTACCAACAAAGGAGCTTCTCAATAGGTGATTAGATGGGGAGACTATAGTCAGCGACACCAACACTAGTGAGAAATGTTTTAATTTTGATTCAAGTTCTTGATATAGGAACCTAGTTGCATTATGATTATAGTAGATAAATGATTTGAGATATGTATGTGATATGATTCTTATCTAGTTGTAGTTTTGTATATCTCATGATAAAATACATTAGATTGGGAACCCTAGTTATAGTTGTACACCATAACATTTTAGATGGGGTGTTAACATCATACAACCCCACCACATTAGATGATATTGTGGTTTTGTCTTCCCCAGCCTAGATGGGCTAGTTAGACTAGTGGGAGAGGCTACGAGGCAACTACAAGGATGTGGTGATAGGATATAAGCACTAATAAGGGTTGGATCAAGAGAGGTATAGGCATGTTAGGCCTTGACATAGGAGAGATCCACACATATGATGACCATCCATCTAGGATATGTGTAGGCTTAGGTGACCAATCTATAGGGATAGGTTGTTGGATTGAGATATCAGACTGCCTCTTTACAATGTACTACTTAAAGGGGAATCTCATAGGCATCTATAGGTAATGTGGCTAGGCCACAGGATTGACATGATGGAATGTAGCCTTAGAGCTAGAGTTAATATATTTTATATAAAACACATGATATATATATATATATATTGACATTTTGATCTCATGAGTTGTACTTGTATTTAGATGTGGATGCATGGATATTTCTATTTCTAGCACATGTTTTTAACTTTTGTTTTAATTTATATGGAAATACATGATGAGTGTTTTATTTTCTATCATTATGTGATACACATGAATGGTTAAAAATAAAAAGGAAAAAATGATTTGGAAAAAGACAAGTAATCAAAAACAAATGTACTACACACTATATCATGATGGGAAATGTGTAATAACAAAAGATGACTAAATATAATAAAATAAAGATGGTAAAAATGGTAACAAATATTTGTAAACCATGTAAATAGATTAACATAAAATTAAAACAAATAAAAATCAAACTATATCACATTGGTAAGTATGAAAATTTTGTAATAAAATGGAAGGCTCATGAAAGAATAATGGAATAAGAAACCAAATATCTAATTCAATAAATCATACTAAATCATGTTGGGAATTATAAAAAAATAAAGATAAAAATGTAAAATGAAATTAAATTTATCACACTATTTCAAGCTAGGAAGTATTCAAAATTTAATAAAATGGTTGTAAACATACATGCAATCAGAAAATATGAAGATAAAAGTGAAATATTAATGAAGTAATAATAAAACATACTAGATCAAGATGGGAGGTATTTTAATGATGTGTAACTCATAATATAACACTACTTATCTCAAATTCGACACATGTAATTTCATTGTGACTTGGGTATTGGAATATTTTGTGAGGATGGCCTAGTCTTATCCATGGTCTTACACAACAACTCACAAAAGGAACACCAATGAGGTGGAATAAAAAATGGGAATGATTATAAAATATGGTTGTAATATGGTAATTTGTGAGGAAGGACTAGTCCTACCCATAGTCTTACACTATAACTCACAAAGGGAAACCCCAAGGGGGATGATCAGTTAACAAAATAATATTTTTTAAGGGGAATATTAGGAATGTTGTAAATGAAAGAGGTAATGGAAAAATCAAGACATATGCATCTATGAGAAGATGTTAGGAAACATGAGGCATAATAGGTACATAAGAGAGATACTAAGAGTCTAGTGGCAATCAAAAATACAATCAATACTCATTCACAATAAGCATAAAGATGTATAGGCAAATAGGTGAGATACTAAGATCAACTCATGATAGTTATATGAACAAGAAAATAAAAATGGAAGTACCTTCCCACAACAAGTTCCCCATTCCTTAGGACCTTTTATAGAGATGTCAATTTATTAAAAATATTGGGTACTTGTATGAGAAAGTACGTAGCACAAAAATATTTTTCTACTCCTTTCCCAATCTACTCACCTACTGCACCCCAATGGATCTCGACTCTGTCATGAGGCCAACTATGTATTTTTAACTTTGATTAGAAAAAGGATATGTGTTATGAATCATGTCTTTTAATGTGATTTAACTTTTGAAATTTGTATGTTTCCTTTTATTTAAATGATTTAACTTTTATATTTTATGTCTTTTATGATTCCTCCTCTCTACGTATTTGGAATAACTAACATGAGTGATGTAAGTAATACACATGAATGATCTTTAGACTTTGGTTAAAGGAAGCTAAGTATCCAAATATATGACTGACTAAACACTTAGGCTTACCTATGAACCAATATGTTATCTCAAGTTCCAATCGTATGTATGCTTAGTATACAAAATGAGATAAGGGAATAAAGGGATATCCAAAATAGATCAATAAAATAGGATTACATTGAGATGTATTATTTGCTAACTAATCATATGATAAAGAAATATTACTAATAGGATCAATGTTTATATAACCAAGTCATAATATTAATTATTTGATTTGTTAAGATAAGGTAAAAAATAATCATTAGGAAAGACAAAGACATCCATGAGGGAAATGAAATCATAAATAAAAGCATGCAATCATGGAAAGAATGAAAAGAAGCCATGAGAAAAGATAAAAAAAGAAACCATATACAACACATAATGCATAATATAAATATATGTGTGACATAGATAGGTGAAACCATATTCGACACATAGTCAAATGATATGAGATATATAAAAGTGGATCAAAAGTCCAATCCAAAATCATAATGAAGATAAAAGTGAAATAACACCATGTTGTGTTCACAAATATTGTTAAATTTATCCCAAAAAAGTATCCATGACATCTAAAATATCTCTATGAAGCTAGATCCTAATGAGATCCAAAGTCTCATTTATCCTCATGGAAAGATGTGAAAATACCTCTCTCTGAATCTCCTCAACATAAAATCTAGGCATAGTTGAAGGATAATGCTCATGAGGGATCTCATGCATAGAATACTCATGGAGAGGAATAGGTGTCAAAATAGGAATGGTATCTATAAGACAAAAAGGTGGCACCACTGGTGGAGAAGGAGCCATGGGTGTAGAAAGAACCTTGGGTGGGGAAGAAGCCATAGGCAAAGAAGGAGAAGCCTTCTTGTATGGGAAACTTATGGAAGGAGGAATAGTGGGTGTATAAATTATCATAAGGTGATCATGAAGGTGCTATTATATAATATGTAATCGATCGATATGATGGGTACCACCACACTAGTTCCAAAGATAATATACCTCCCCATATTTAGGGATATACTCAAGTAACAACTTGGGAGGAGGTATAACTTTGTATTTGGGCTGAGCAAGGGTAAGACACAATGTGTCAATATATTTTTGAATCTTTAGATAATGGGTGGAAGAATGATTATCTATGTCATAGAAGAAATATATATTCTTTTTAATATAATTTGGGAGTTTACTAATGGAAGAGGTAGAAGTGAAATCTGGGGAAGGCTAATATAATAAGCAGTCTCTGATCCAATGATTGATAGCTCTATGAATATCATAAAAAGGATTATCATCCCATTGGGTATGAATCGGATGAATCTATGGAAAAGGAATAAGGCCATCACCAAGGGAAGGAATGGATGGTGTAAATACTAGGTTGGGCACATCTAAAGGTAAAGAATAATTAGATATAGGATGAGGCTCAACTAAAGGTAGAATAAGAGTATGGCCCAGACTAGGTTCTACTGAAGGTGAGGTATGATGCACAAAAATCTTAAGAGAATTAGTTAACATATCTAGGGAAGTAAACTATAAGGATCCTATAATCTAGAAAAAGAATAAGGACTAGTCATGGCATGATCTATGGGCATGCTTCTAAGAGGCTCTACTAAAATTGGAGGTGTACCATGTGATCACCCCATCTCTACCCTATGAAAAATAGGAAGAATACTAAAATTAGGAATTATTAAATAAGGAACATAATAAGAAAAATGAAAATAATTAAATAAATAAGTACAATATTGAAAAATCTCAACATCTATAACTTGCACAATTCCTCTTAAAAATGGATCATCTAAAATAGAACCATCATCATAATCAAGTGTATGCAGGTTGATGATATAAGTAGGTATGATATTTTCATTAGAAGTTATATTATGAATAAAATTCTTAATTAGTTAATACCATTGGTATGTCATCAATAGGAGGCTGACGTGATGCAACTTTAAAGATGGTGAAATCTAAGGATGAGATAAGGGGATAGATCCAAAGTTTTGATCTTGAATATGATCTCATTTGGCTCATCATCATTGGAATAGAGGAAGTTAGGTGGTATGTTCCTAATGAGTTTGGGGTGACCATTATAACCTTAGGTATAATTGATAGGATAATTGAACCATTGATATTCCCTAAATGGGATACTAGGCAAGGGCTCAAAGGTAGGAATTTTAAAGACAACATGGTCTTGAAATTATTTAAAATTTAAAGGGTTTGTGTCTCCTTGAATATTGTAAATAACACCATTATCGGGGAATTTGATGCATTGGTATCTAGATGAGGAAACATATCTCATATAATGAGTCAAAGGTCTAAAAATCAAGATGTTATAAAAAAGGGTAAAGTTAAATATAATATTTTTTACATGAACAGTGATAGGAGGGATGATAATAGGAATCCACATGCAACCTAAAGGAGGCATTTGCCTTCTATCATAACCTTGACTAGTATTACATGTGGACTTGACATTTCAATCAAAATATCTAAGAGTTTTAATGAAATTAAGGGAGGCAATGCAAGTACCTAAACCATGATCAATCAAATCACATTTAACTTGGATATCACTGATTTGGATACTAATAAATAGTGGAGGATCATCTGCACAAAGTATAATATCATTTGGAATCATGGAAGTGATAGGAAATTTAAGGGAAAGATAAGTGTCCATTATCTCATCAACATGGATGGAAATCTCTTTGCATTATTTTAGTATACTATCTTCAAACCTAGAAAATGTAGCTTCACATACTACGAGGGGAGGATGAGGGATGTTTATTTAAAATAATAATTGCATTAGATAGTTGTGATGACAGGGGGAAGTTTGCATTAGTTCAAGAAAAGGTATTTGATATGGGATATGATAAAGTTACATGATGGGTTCCCATACATCATAACCCATGGGGGGATTTCTAGATAAAGGTGCATAATGTCATAGGATCTCTTGAGACGGAGGATTGGAAGTGTAGTCAAACTTGTGTTGGTAAGATGTAGTTGGTTTAGTTTGAGGAAAAATAGGTTGATTTTATTTAAATGGTGGGATAGTTGATTTAGGTATTTCTTGGGATTGAGTTGAAGAAATTTTATTTTAAGGTTGACGAATGTTGTCAATGTGTGTATATGTTGGAGGAATGGTAGAGATAGTGTGAGAGGTATTATCTAGTTGAGATGTTGGAAGTAGTTATTGAAAAGATATAAGGTACTCTTACCCAAAATCCATGAGATAAGATGGGGAAGGGTCTTAGATGATGTGGAATGTTTGGTGTGTGTGTGTTGGATTAGAATCAATAAAAGTAACTACCCTTCACATATTAGTCATATTTACCACATTTTCTTCATTGGTGAGGCCTATAATATTTTCAACATTATTTATGGATGGAGTTGGATTGTCATTTATATCTTGATGGTTAAGAAGAAAATATTTGTATATAGCAAGGTGAGCATTAGCTTGGTTTGAATCTTGATTTTTATTTTGTGTTTCATGAGATTTAAAGGTTATGTCATATGCTTGTTGGCACTTTTGAATGATTAATTCATGATCAAAGTTTTGTCCAAGAAGAAAATCCATATCTAGATTACATAATTGTCTACAAGTCATGTGAGAGTGGCCCCAACTTGCATCAAACCAACAAAATTTGTTTGGATCATACCATGATTTCATAGGATGAGTGGGATTAAGATCTTAAGGTAGAGGCTTAGGAAGATGATTTTGAAGCTTAACTATGGATAATGTCTTGTGGCCATTAATTTTGTTTGGTTGGGAAAATGTAGGATTAGGAGTGTTATTTGGAGGGGGGGAATGCTCCACAACATGGTTTGAAGTGATGGCTTGGATGTTGTGAATAGTGTCATAAGTATCAATGACACCATCATTAAAGGCATTAAAGTTTTTATTTTTAATCAGCATATGAGTTATCATAGGATGTTAGGATGGTTCAAATTGGTGCATGAGAAAATCTTAGCACTTAGATTGGTCAAGTGTTTTTTCCAATGTTTTTAGAGAGAGATTCCTAACTCAATATTGAAACTTGGGGTAGAGAGCATTCATGAATAGATGAAAGAGATTATCCTATGCCATAGTATTCTCATGTTTATTAGACAAGGTATTCCATCATTTTTTAAAATCTTGTGTTATTTTAATTTCAAGTTGATTATAATTTATGAAGTGAGCTAACGTATTCTCAAGGAGATCATTAGTTTCAAGATCTTGTACTAGGGATTTAACTAAATATTAAAATATAATGATAAAATGGGGCTTTAGTTGATTATACCAATCTAAAGCATATTTGAATATTATTTTTGCTAATATCTTGGTAGAAGGAAAGGTATTAAGTTTGACCCAATCTTTATAGAGATTGACAAATGTTTTTAAACATAATATGGGATCAATGGACCCATTATAACTTATGGTAGGTGTGATACCTCATATGTTGATATTGTTAATTTTAGGTATCATAGGTTCATTTTAGAGATGTTTGATCATTTTATTAATGAGGGATGGTTGAGGGATGAGGTTACCATGAGAATCCCTAAGGGGAGCGATGGGGGGCATTTAGATTTTGTGCTTCCAATGGAACATTTTGGGGTTGATTTTAAAGGTGAATGAGATGATTTTACATCTATATAATTTGATTATCATTATTTGTTTTAAAAGTGTTCATTTTATTGAGTTTTTTAATAATAATTGATGAGTTTGGGTAGTATTTTGACTAGAATGCACAACATTCAAAGCATTGGTATTGGTATTAGTGGCTTGGGTTGTACTATGAGTAGTGACATTATAAGCATTAGTTTAAAAGGAAGCACTAGTAACATGATTGGCATGTGTAGAAAAATATGCACTAGTGGAAAGATTAGCATTAGAATAAAAAGAAGGACTAGTATCATGATTAGCATTGGTAGCAAAGGATGCACTAGTGGCTTGATTGAGGAGGAGGGTCTTTGGAAAAGGTCCACTATATGTCAAATGTATCATGTTAGTGGAGATACTTGGCATGGAGATTTAAGAGGTCATATAAGAAGAGGTCATGCTGTGGTAAGGATTCAAAATGGAAGGGAAAGTTTGAGAAGCAAAGAAAGTGTCACCCCTAAATCCATGAGAGAATGTAAGGGAGGATTAAATAGGTTCTTCTACTTGAGCACCTATCATTAGATTATAAATGGTTGAAGGGTCCTTTCCTCTATGTTGAAGAAATTAGTTAATGAAGAAGATAATTTTAGTTATGTACTCTACTTCTAGCTCATATTCTAACTATAGTAGAGGATTATGAATTGATGATGAATGAGGAGTCCCATAATTGGTAGTGGGAGTGGTAACCTACACATTATTTTCATCTAAAGTTGAAGCCATAAGCTATTTTTAGGGAAACATATTGGGATGGGTAAGATCATCATGTTTTTTGCATTCAACTCTATATTATCCCCAAATATAAAATTCATGATGAGAAAAGGAGGATAAAGAGGCGATGAAAAGAAAAAATAGGAAATAAGATATATAATCAAACTTGTCAATTGTGGAATAGAATAGAGAAAAAGAAAACATAGTCATATAGGTTGAGTGTGTATTATTGAATAGGTAACATGCAAATAAATAATAAGACACATCTAGATAGATTGACTCTATACTACTTAGACAAGGGACTAAACAAGAAGATAATGAGACATAGTCAAATATATCAATTTTGTATTGTAAGTAGATAGGCTAAATAGTCTATAAGAGACTATGTCAATAGGGTTGAAAATGTTATGAAAATGGTGAATTTTTTTTCAAGATAATATTTAATAAAATGAATTTAATCACACATAATAAGATCAATGTGAATTATCCAATTAGAACACACAACACAAACCTTACACCAATGTTGGTTAATATAATTTTTGTAATATAAAATACAATGATCAAAGAGAAAGAAATAACTTGAAAGTAAATTATAACTAATTTGTCATTCATAAGTGATATTAAGTTATAATGAAGTTTAATTTTAATGTGATTGGGAAGTTGGATGTAATGAGGAACTAAGGAGCAATCTAAGGCTAGTTTCAAGAAATTTAGGATGAAAGGGATTCATATTGGTGATGGTATTAGATTGGTATTGGGGCCTACCCACTCACTTTATAATCCCATAATGATAAGGGTGTTAGTTTATTTTGTAATATATATCATTAACCATGTGTTTATAATTGGCTAGAAAACTAAGTTGGCTTCCCCTTGGTGACAAAATCTAAGTAGGTAGGCCTTGGAAATACAAATGTTTAATGATTTTTGTATGTAAAATGATTTAGAAGTGTGTAAAAATGATTAAAAAAAATAGTGTGAATAAAATGATAATTTAAAAAATAACCTAATTAATCTATGTTTGTTACTCTAATCATGCAAACAACTAAAAGGAAAGGTGAATTAATTACCTAAAAAAAGAGGGTAATTCCCTGATTATAAAGAGTACAAAGTCAATTTAGGTGATAATGGATGGGTCACTAATATTCTATAAAATTAAGATCTAAAAGAACAAATTTGAACAAGTTGACTATTTCTTTGAGATAGAAGATAGACTACAAAATTGTGTTGAGTTGGTCGACCTAGTTGGCTATAGGGATGTAGTTTTACAGACTACAAAATTGTGAAAATAGTACTATAAAGGAAGAAATGAAATGATAGAGAGAATAATAATGAACCTTAGTGGGTTGGAAGATGTTTATTTTTCAAAAATTTATGTTGTGATTCTCAAATGTTGATTCAAAAGTTTTGTGAATAGGGTCAATTAGATCAATGGAGTTTACAAAACCTATGTGCTAAAAAATAAGTTGTGAACAAAGTCGACTAGTTTGATTATGTATGTAAATATAGAACTATAATATAATATTGTGTCAAACTGATTAATCTAGTCACCTATATTTGGAGAAGACCTACATAGATAGAACATAGTTATTGTAGAGTAACTATGTGTTAAACCTACACACATACTCTTATATCCATACTAACATATTTGATATAGTACCATTAAAATAAAAATATAATATGATGATAAACTAAAAGTGAAAGTGTAAAATAAAACCTAAAAGTTTTTATTTCATGTCAAGTTCACTAGAATGTATATAAAGGGAAATGTAATTGATCTATTAATCAATCTGAGCTTGAAGAAGATAAATCCTACTTACACTTCTAATTGTTGATACATTAGATATTTGAGGTCATGACCAAGATGGATCTACTAAACCTAACCAAGGGATATCTTACCACAATAACATCAATATAGAGGGTTCCAAAGCCTCTAGTCAAACAACACCATTTAATAACCCTAGCTAGGTTCTATGTTTCCATATTTACTAAGTAAAATAGAAGTAAATTAAACTCTAATCTAGTGCTCACCAAAGCTTGTGGCATAAAGTGGGGATAGAAAATATAAAAAATAAACATGCATAGAAGATCTATACTCACATCAATGTATAGGAAATCCTAATGCATGGGAGATAATTAAAAATACAAATATATCTACTCTTACAAGGGAGGAACAAAGTTAAGAATACTTACCTTTAAATATGAACCCACCAAGCCTAAATCTCTCCCTTGGCCAAGGTGCTTCACAAGAGGTTATTGTGGTATGTAAGGATGATAAGGATAAGTCAAAATTAGGCTTTATAACTTCTATATGCATACAAAATACTTCTACACAAGACAAGATTTGTATCTCCAAATGAAGTATTAAAACCCTAAGCTATTCTCCTCATGTATAATGGTGGATAAGTAGATGCAAAATATAATGTTTTTATTATTCTCTTCTCTCTAAATGATATAAATAGATGTGTACATATAAATAAATCTAGCCCTAAACCTTTTCAAAATTTTATCCAATAGGCTCAACCCAATCGACTCTATATCCTTATTTGATAAAAAAAAAGTTATGTCTTGGTCTAAGTCAGCCATAGCCAACCTAGAGATATAACATGCTTTTATCAATTTTAATGCAGGGTTGATGGGGTTGAAAATGTAATGCAAACCATAAAAAAAGGTTTTAGGCTTAGGAAGTGAATAATTAAGGTGGTTAATGCTTAGAGGAGAGTGAAAGAGAGTAGGCAAGGATTAGGGGAATACATAGGAGATGGGTGTGTAGATATCAAGTGGTAGTATAAGGGAAAATAATCCTACAAAGTAATAATGATCTACCGACCCCTTTCTTGGTGCACCCTTTAAGGCATGCACTTAGAGAGATTGAGACTCATTAGGTTTCTGAAAGAGAGAAAACATTAATAATTGATAAAATTTGAAAATATTGTGTGTGTGTGTGTGTGTGTGTGTGTGTGTGTGTGTGTGTGTGTGTGTGTGTGTGTGTGTGTGTGTGTGTGTGTGTGTGTGTGTGTGTGTGTGTGTCTGTGTGTGTGTGTGTGTGTGTGTGTGTGTGTGTTTGTGTGTACATACATACATACATGTAGGGTTTGATGTTGGGTGTTTTACTTCTTGAAATGAGCTCGATGGCATGATCATGTGCATGTCTTGGAAGAAGTCCTTTTGGCATGTCACTAAAAATAACATAATAGTCATCCAAAACCCATTACAAATTAGGATGTGTATATTCCTTAGTTGGTTTAACCTATATTTAAAATAATCATGCCACAAATACCTAACTACTTTTCTCAAAATCTTGATCATATGATGGAGACTAACTAGTTGTGAATATGTAGCTCATAATCCACATAATTTAAAAGTCTTGAATTAATAGAACATCATAAATAGTTCCTATAAATCCATCTCAATAGTGTCCAAAGTGGTAAGACACTACACTCCCAAAATAATAATATCTCCTTTCGTGGGAATAACAAACACAAGGGAATCAAACAAGTAGTCTCCCGTAACAAGATTAATACTATGACACTTTCTAGAATAGTTAACTAGACCACTATTTAAAATCATGGCTTGAAATTCTGGAGCTAGGTAAATGAAATAGTTCAAATGAGTATCTAGCTTAATATTGATGAAGTTATGTGTAATCCTAGAGTTAATTAACATGGTCACCTTTTGTTTCTTCAAGAAACACACCAATTAAGAGTTTGAGGAGTACTAATGCCTGAAAGTGCATGGTTTGAAATAGCAGGTTGAGAATCTTTATATTCATCCTTAGGTTTTTCCAAAATTTCCCTTGAAGCCTCATCATCTTCTTCATCCTCATTGGCACCTTCAATATAAAGCAAATTATTTTCAACACATTGATGTCCTTTATTCCAACACACTTTTTTCATGCTCATCTTTAATTTTTTGAGGGAATAATCTGGTAGGATGAACAAATGATGGTGCTATGAAAGTACATTCATAGACATTAGTGAAAGGTATCCAGCTAATCAAATATTTTCCTTAGCCATGTGTGCCCTTGGTATGGATTAAGATACATTATTGGGATTAAAAATGCAAACCTCATATTAGATGTTATCTTTGAGGCCACTCAAAAAATAAGTCAGTCATATTTTCTTTAGAGATGTTTTCCACATGTAAGGAGAGATTCTAAAATTGATGAATGTAATCCTTTATAGTCCTAGTTTAGTGTAACTTGGATAGTTGACTAAAGTATTTTTTAGAGACATTGTTTCAATTGTAGAGATAAAACTCAAAAAAAATTGACCATGCAATTAAAACACCCTTATTTTTATTTTGAGCATACAACCAATGATACCAAATGAAACGCTCAGTTTCCATATATAGAGAGGCCATGACCACCTTTTGTGAATAGGGATTCTAATGCATATCAAATAAATTTTCAATTTGAGTAAGCCACATGAATATATCCTTACAATAAAACTTATGTAATTCCACTTTTGGCAACATCAGCTTCAACCCCAAGTTGGTGCTAGATTTGTTTGGATTAGGAGACCTAAACTGGAGTGGTGGAGATTTATTTTACTAAGGTTTAGATACAAGGTTGGATAATTTCTTAGTTATTTTTTTCAATTGATTCCTTAAGCCATTCATCTCCCCTCTCACTCCCATGACTTCCCATTTAACCACATGGAGATTATCTTTTCATACCATGCTATGTAACTCTGAGTGAAGGTGTCAAACCATCACTTAAATACTTAAATATGAAGTTTTAGACTCCATGCCATCCTAAAAATGAATTTTAGGCATTTATTTCCCTTTATTATGTCTATGAGTGTTAGGTCCTACCATGCACAAACCCTAGGAGGGTTGTAACCCTAAAAAAAATGTATCGTTAGATGACACCATCACAATCACTTTTGCAAAATGAATCCAATGACTACTAATATACATAAGGGTGAAAATTTTGAGCTTGAAAAAAGTGTACTATTAGTGTAGACACCGAAATTGTGTCTAACCCTTGGTGGACTCCCCCTTGGTCCCCTTGGTCCACTTCTACACATCCCTAACCCACACACTTATTAATTTAAAATAATAACTTATTTTAAATTAATAACACCCCTTTGACACTTCACCCTTGCCACCTCACCCCTCCTTGGATACCTCTCTTTGGATGCCTCCCATCACCCTATGACCAATTTATGACCTTTTTTAACCTCTCGCGCTCATTCAATTCACCTTTGACCATTTTCCCACAACCAATTGACCTAGGCAGTTGGAAGAATGGGCAAAAGGCTAATTTTAGCCCTTTTCCGTTATTCTATCTGCCGACATCGGTTACAGTCAGTCGATGCCAATGGGATCACTGATGTCAGTCGCTTAAAACCAACATGCAGGCCAAATCAATGGATCCTCTTCCCCCAAATGTAAAAATCCTCTTGCACCTAGACTTTGACCTCTCTCTCTCTCTCCCAGACGCACATCAGGCATCACAAGTTATAGGGACTCTACATTAGGCACTCTACCTCTTTGCAGGGAGTCTTCTACATCAGCAACAAGTCTCTTACACATCTGGGGTTCCTCCAAGTAGAGCTAAGTATCCCTCTTCTATTTTATTTCAATTATTTAGACTATATCAGTAATCAATTTTCTATTTATTGCTTCTAAACAATATTATCAACCCAGACCTGACTTTCAAATAGACTAGACCTGACTTGACTTCTTCTTGGAAAGGCTGAGAAGCCATCCCCATGTCCTTATCCCTTTTTTAGCCTCACTCTCTGCCCTACAAACCCAACACAAACCCTACACAGACTCTCAAGGTACCATAGACCATTCTGTAGACCATTCTATCGACCAAGAACCCGTCTAGACCCTGTCCAAGACCATTGCCCTGACCGACATCAGTCACTACCCCTATCGATGTCGGTAGACTAACTGACATCAGTGACCTTAACCAACTGATGCCAGCAAACTAACTGAGGTTGGCGACTATGGAAGACTGACAGTAGAATACAGGTAAGCTTTATCTTTATTTCTTTTGTTTAGTCTTTCACCATTTCTTTCCTTTATTAGACATTCTTTTTATCAAAAGTGGACTGTCATCCCTTAAGGAAGTCTTTACACTTCTGGGACCAAGCATATCACTTGGTAGTCCACCTTATATCCATCTAACAATCTCTTTATTCAAGTCTCTTTCTTCTGCAGGCGTCATCCTCCATAGCCAAAGAGGAGTCCCTTCAATTGTCTAGATAACGGTGCACAGACCTCATCCGGGTAACATCTAACCCTAGACCATTTCTTTTAGTTTCTTACTTCTTTTGAATGTGAAAGCAAAAACTTGTTAGAAACATTCTGGGACGCCTGGTGGGACCCTAGGAGTTCTCCTTGGGTTCATACTTTTTTCTTCTAAACAAATTTTTCATATAGGTGCATTAGGTCTCTTCTTGCATCCTTTTCCTTTATCTCTTCCAAAAGACACTATTAGCAAGGTTAAAAAGAACCCTTCTTTCTTTCCTGCATCTTAGACTAGTCAATTCATACTCTTCAACCTCTTCTCACTTGTCTGCATACAAACACACATTTCAATTTGGGCTTAAAATACATTGCATTTCATTTCTTCCTAAATGCATACTTAGCTCTCACATCTAGTAATTAAAAATGCATCATGAATAAAGCATAGGCCACTTATGTTACACATCCAAACCACTTGTACAAAATCAAACATCTAAACTTACCTGAGACAAGGTCTGACTAGGATTTCATCACCTAGCAGATACCTTACCCATCCCAACAATCCCACTTGGACTTCACTACCAAGGGGAAAGCCCACTCTGTTCTCTGGCAGAGGATAATCTCTAGGGGAAGTATATACTGGCTAAGTGAGACCAGCTTATCACTGTGCTCGTGAAGTGAGGTGAGCTTGCTCCTTAGCACTAGGCCATGTACGGAACCTAACACAGACTCTTGAGCATGGAAACTAACCTGAAACCAACCTTAGACTACTTCTTCTAGGACCTGTTCTACAAGCCAACTTCCCAAACACACTCTAAGGCATAAGCCAACAAGACTCTAAAAGTTATTCTTAGGATTTTAACACTTAGGGTCTGCCTATCTCCGTCTTTTTTTCTATCTTTATCTGGTATTTTGAGCTAGTGAGGACGTTTTCTTCTTTTTTTCCCAAAACTCTCAAATTTTTTGAGTTTTTAGAAAACACAGTAACTGACATCGATTTTACCACCAACGTCAGCAACCTTTCTTCACCGGCATCATTTATCTGACCGACATCGGCAATCTATTTCACTGACATCAATTTTTCAACCGACGTCGGTCACTGTCCAAAACTTTTCTTCTCAAAAATAATAAGCTTAAAAACCCAACTTTCTTACTGTCCAACACCCATTCTGAGTTTCTAAAACTAAAAAAACATAGTTTCTAAAACCTAACCCTTTTTGCCTTGAATGGTTTTGACACATAGTCAAACTAAGACTCTTGTTGACCACACGAGGCAACAACTGCTTCCACCTTCACCTTCCATGACTAGTCCTTTAATGGAGTATCATTCAGAGACTAAATGAACTCCTCCTCGACCAAACCCGACGTGACCATCTATTATTCTTAAAGGGGACCAAGCCTTTGAAAGGTTCCTTGACCTCAATGTCAAGGCCCTTCAACATTATCTCATGAGAAGCCAAACGTGAGACTCTTCAGGCAACCCAGTCTATGGGATGCTAACCTCCTTAACTGAAGTAGCATTGATATCGACAGCATCCGCTACCCAACCCATGACCACTCTAGCCTTTGCTTCGACCATCAACCTAACCATGTCCTATCTTCAAAGTGTGGCTTCTCCTTCTATCTCTAGGCCCACTTCCATCGGGGTTTTGGCCCTCCATCAACCACAGACTATTCAACAAAATTCTATCCCTTCCCCAAATCTAGTTGTCTCCATCCTGCCTACTCTTGCCCCCATCAACACAAGAGTAACTACCTACCCTTCAACCAGTGCTGCCACCCCTCAACCACCTTTGGCGGCCCCTATTCAATTTGTGCCCTCTAACTCCATGGCACAACCACCCTTGGCTTCCACTTCTGTCCCTATGACTAGTTATCAGTATGTTGCACCTATACAAGCACAACCAACTACGTCATATGCCTCTTTTAGCACCTTACAACCTAGGGGCTGCCCCATCTACCAATCCATTAGCTGATCTCATCAAGATGCTGATGGACAAAATGTCTAATCTTGAGGCTTCCATTTTCGGTTCAAGCAATGTCCTTTCATATGACCAAATTTTCAATGAACCCATCCATCCCTCCATCCCAATCTGATTGTATCCTATTCAGTGGGAACTTCCTAAGTTTACTCGCTTCTAGAGTAAGGAAGACCCACAACAACATCTATGAGCATTCAGACATGCTTGTTATCTTATAGCCCATGATAATGCGTTATTACTATGCACGTTCCCCATGTCGCTTTCTTGCCCTGCCCTTGATTGGTACAACTCTCTTACTAGTCACTCTCTCTTTTCCTTCACTCAACTCACCCAATTATTTCTTGACCATTTTTTGATCAATATCACCAAAAAGGTTTCAATCACAGATCTATACTTTATCAGATAGTTTGATGGTGAATCCATAACCAATTTTGTCACCCATTGGAGAGGCTTAATCAACCAACTCTCCTTCCCTTTACCTCAACCTGAGCTCATTGAGCTCTTCTCTTGAGCATGTGCCACACACATCTCATCCACCTTGCGGGTTCAAACATTCCACACTTTTGACAAAGATTTCACCATGACCAAAAGCTTGAACTCTGTGCTATTGAAGAGGATAAGGTCAAATTGTGTAATACCAATGCAAGAGCCGATGACCCTTCTTCTTCCAGACCTTCTTCTTCTGCCAATTCCAAACCCAAAGGAGTGGCAAACACTATGGTCGTTAGATCACCATCCTCGACAATGACCGACCAACCTCAACCTTCAACATCACAAAGCATCACAAAACAATTCCAACAACAGTACATACAGCATCAATACACTCCAATTAGAGAGTCATACACTTCTGTATTGGAAAAACTTGTCAAGCAGGGGGTCCTCAATCTCCCTCCAATTTGACCACCTCAATTTGACTCCTCAAAAGCCCTCCCTACATGGTATAGGGAGAATGACTTATGTCACTATCACTGTGTCCAAGGCCATGACATAAACAATTGCCGAACCTTCAAGAACATTGTCCAAGACATGATAGACAAGGGGGATCTTGTTTTGGATAACCCAAACACACCACCCAATCAAAACATGGATATCTTCAAACAACCTTTTCTTAACCATCCTCCTAGCCAAAATAATGTCCAGACCATGGCCGATAGCTCCCAAGAGCATGATATATGCATGGTCAACACCGTCTCGCCTCTTGTCCTTGACCAACCTCCTCCACAGGTAGAAGAGCTTTCTTCTCCTATTAGTTCTCCATCGACCTCTCTTATATTGGAGGACACTTCGACCATACTAATGCCATTAGCCCCACCTCCATCCTCCCTCCTACCAATGGAGGACCATACCCTTCCTACTCCTCAACCACAAGTAGAAGGCACCATCATCCCTGCCCTATACCCTCTTGAGGAGCCACATTCTCTAATTTCTTCTCCACCAAGAGAAGACCCTGTCTCTTCACCCACTTCAACCAAGGAATACCCAGTGATAGTTTTCTCTTGCCTTTTGCCTGATATTTCTACATCTCACTCACCCCCATCCATATATGAACCCAAACCCACGCAGGCATCCACCATGCCAAAAGAGATTAAATCTCTTGGTTTTCACCCCATATCTAATCTTGCCTCACACAATAGTGGCCCTTAAACCAAACCAAAGAAGGCCACTAAACCACACCAGAGAATTCCTCCCCCACCTTCATTGTTGCCCTCTATTTTGGGCCCACATCCATCCACCTTAATAAGAGTGCTTCCTACTCCAACACTTCACAGAGGCAAATTGCCTCCATTATCCCCTTTACCCATTAAACATATATTTCCTCTAAAATGACCAATGCCTCCTATGCCTCTAAAAAAAAATTCATCAACCCCTACTACAACAAAACACATAGACCCATTGGCGATTTCTTATGCCTTGCTATTATGACAATTATTGCAGTCTTCTCGCATCAGTCTTCCACCTCTTAAACCATACTAATCTCTTAGACCAAAAATGCCTTAGTTCAATGACACTAAAGTTTGTGTGTATCATCACATGCCAGGACATGACACTAAGCATTGTTGTGCCCTCAAGGTTGTCATTCACCAATGCTTGGAAAAAGGCACCCTTCTTCTTGACCATATTATCAACAAACCTTCAACATCATCCCATGCTTCCCATACCTCCTCACCTTCACACTCATCAACTCTCAAATCAAGACCATCTTGGTTTGACAACACTAAATTTTGTCATTATCATCACACACCAGGACATGACACTAAGCATTGTTGCACTCTTAAAGCTATCATTCATCAACACTAGAAAAAGGATACCCTTCTCATCAACGATCCTCTTGACTACCCCTTTGCCAAATCTTTGACACCATCACATGCCTCACAAACATCATCACCTAAATCAGGATCTCAACACCAGACTATGGTCCCTCCATTGCCTTTAACCCCATTATTCAAAATCAATGCAGTCAATGCAACCACTAGCCCACCAACCTAAAAGGATAAAGGGAAAAGACATGTTTCTATCCCTTGGACATCCCTATCTACCAAGCCTTCACCATAACCAAAACCCAAGATTACTATCTTGGGCACGTCTCGACCAGCATCCTCAAAGACAATCCCTAACTCCATGGTGAAACAACCTCACCACATGACCCCTATGAAGATGTCTTTGTATGATCTCATATATAACTCTCCACAGCATCATCAAACTTTGATCTAATCCTTATAATCGATGGAGGTCCAGCTTGATGACCCCCAACCATTAGCCACTTTAATCAAATCATTACCAACCATTTCCTCTGTCACCATCCATGATTTTGAGATTCTTGCCTTCAACCTGGCAGATCAGGATCTCTCCTTCTCAAACTAAATCTATCAAACATTCTCTCTAGCAATTGGGGGAATTTGACCTTACCCTGACTATCGTAACCTCAACCAAACATCAAACATCAAACAACCAAGTATCAACCAACATCAACCGACCAAGCCTCGACTAAGCCTTGACCAAACAATGACCAAGCCTCGACCAAACCTTGACCAAATACCAACCAAGCCTCGACCAAACAACACATCAACCAACCAAACATGACCAAACATCAACCAACCAAACATGCCAACAACACATCAACCAACTTCTTAATCATCCTTACATCTAACCAACACATGACCAATATGGAAAGAAGTAAACAAGATAAGTTTGCTCCAAATTGGCTCGGACCTTACATCATCACACATAAGCATGGACTAGGGACTTATCAAAACCTAAGCTCCTTAATGCCTTGCATCTTTGACCATTTTAATGTTAGTTGAGTACTCGTTCACTTGACATTTAACTTGAGCTCATCCCTTGAGCAATCCCGGTCCTCTTAATCCTCATTCCTTTCAACCCTATTCCCCTAAACAAATCCTATGTCACCCTTTTATAAAGTATGGATGCTTTGTCCTAATAAAAGGGAGCCCTTAAAACTTCTATAGTCTTATCCATGACTCAAAATTCTATCAAAAATAAATTTGGATGTCAAAATATCAAAAGGTCACAAACTCTAAAGGCAGACTGCTCCCTCGAAGGATAGTTGTACAATCATTGTTGTAGCTAATAGACTGCTCCCTTGAAGGAAAGCTATTCAAAGCCCTTAAATATATATAAACCAAAAATATAGACCACTCCCTTGAAGGATGGCTATGCTCAACTCTTGCTACAAATAACACTCTCTTAGAAGCTTCCCGCATCGATCAGCTTCACAAATGACCACAAAACAAAATGACATCCCCTCACAGACTTCTCGCAGTGATCAGTCTCACAAAAAAAAGGGTCATGGACTTGACTTGTAGTTGTTCTCAGGGTATCCTATAAAAAGGGGCAAAGTTATCCATACTAAAAAGGGTTACCCTATCCCACCATTTCACATCTCCTGCTCAAGGGATTTTGAGCTCATTTTAATGTCAAAGTGATTCGATTACTTCTCTAACACAACCAGTGGTCAATGACGTAATGCATGAATGGGGCTTTTGTTTCTAAAACCCCCTACATATGCTATCATCATGGTCCTTGTTAATGAAAGAGCAATGCACCTTTCACTTTTTACACACTTCAGTCACATTCAACCAAATCATTTTGCCAACCAAACCAAACCAGCCAAACTTTCTTCAGACCAAAAAAATGTTCTCATAGCCTATTCACATAGTTTCTATGGAAACCAATTCACATGGAAACTATCAACCATATAATTTATGCCAAGCATAAACCATTACTTGTTGAAGCATAAACATACTCAATTCATTTTTGGCATACATCCATCACTAATATGGAAAATTGCTAGGGATGAAAGACCACATCACCAATGTTACAGAATACACCATCACACAATATGGAAAAGTTTGTAACATCATCTTACCCTCATAATTTCAAGCACATACCCTCAGGCATATGGGAAGTGCTAAACCCTTAACGTGACCAAACCAATCTATCAACCACTTTGACTCTTAGCCTGAACTACATTGGCCTGAGGCCCTTAGGATAGGGGCTATGTAGGTAGCACTCAGATGACATGACATATTCTGGGGTTAGCTCGGCCACATCCGTTTGTTCATCTATTTGATGGATAAACCATTTTGACCCTTTAACCATGACTTAACCTAGACCAAACCAATCATCAACAATTTTGCCTCTTCGCTTGAACTACATTGGTTTGAGGCCCTTCCAACAAGGGCTATGTAGGCAGCACTCAGTTGACATGGGGTCTTCTGGGGTTAGCTCATCCATTCCTTTGTCACATGTCATTCCTTCATCCATCCATCTAATGGACCAACCAACTACCTCTGCTCGCCTCGACCAACGACCTTGGAGATCACGGCTATCTCCTTTGACTATGACCACTTCCAAGACAATGTTGCCTTGGTTGTTTTTACATATATGCTACCTCATGAATGGTTAGAAAAATTGTCCATAACTCATATTTTGACCCTCATAAGTATAAGATTTTGAGCAAGTTGATCCACACTGCTAATGACATTTTTGTGTTTCCAAGAGCACTTCCTGAGCCCGAGATACCTGGAACATGATGACCATTAGAGCTACAGTTTGGATCAAATAACCCAATCAGCTACGACTAAATGCTGAGGCCTGGTTATTTCAATTTTGGCACTCCTCGACCTTGACTTGTGACAATTTTACCTGACCATCTCATGAAGTGGTATGCGTGTAATCCCAACTTTTGTAGCGTTCACACTCCACCTTCACCATATCCATCAATCTATCTATCAAATTGGCACCTGATTCCAGGTTCCCTTCCCTCGACTCCCACTTTGAGGGGGAATACCTCATCCCATGATTGGGGTAGCCTACATTCATTTTTGTCTTGCAGTTCATCAGAACAACCAATAGGACAAAAATGACCTCATCCCATACCTGGGGCAATCAACTCCTATTTTTGTCTTGCAGTTCATCTAGAACAACCAACAAGACAAAAAGGGGCAGATGTAGACACTAAAATCATGTCTAACCCTTGGTCGACTCCCCCCTTGGTCCCCTTGGTCCACTTCTACACATCCCTAACCCACACACTTATTAATTTAAAATAATAACTTATTTTAAATTAATAGCACCCCTTTAATACTTCACCCTTGCCACCCCACCCCTCCTTGGATACCTCTCTTTGGATGCCTCCCATCACCCTATGACCAATTTATGACCTTTTTTAACCTCTCGCACTCATTCAATTCACCTTTGACCATTTTCCCACGACCAATTGACCCAGCCAGTTGGAAGAATGGGCAAAAGGCTAATTTTAGCCCTTTTTCCGTTATTCTATCTACCAACATCGGTTATAGTCGGCAACGCCAGTGGGATCACCGATGTCAGTTGCTTAAAACCAACTTGCAAGCTAAATTAATGGATCCTCTTCCCTCGAATGCAAAAATCCTCTTGCACCCAAACTTTGACCTCTCTCTCTCTCTCTCTCCCAGATGCACATTAGGCATCATAGGTTATAGGGACTCTGCATTAGGCACTCTACCTCTTTGTATGGAGTCTTCTACATCAGCAACAAGTCTCTTACACATCTGGGGTTCCTCTAGGTAGAGCTAAGTATCCCTCTTCTATTTTATTTCAATTATTTAGACTATATCAGTAATCAATTTTCTATTTATTGCTTCTAAACAATATTATCAACCCAGACCTAAGTTTCAACTAGACTAGACCTAACTTGACTTCTTCTTGGAAAGGCTGAGAAGCCATCCCCACGTCCTTATCCCTTTTTAGCCTCACTCTCTGCCCTACAAACCCAGCACAAACCCTGCACAGACTCTCAGGGTACCACAGACCATTTTGTAGACCATTCTATCAACCAAGAACCCGTCCAGACCCTGTCCAAGACCATTGCCCTGACCGACATCGGTCACTACCCCTATCGACATCGGTAGACTAACCGACATCGGTGACCTTGACCAACCGATGCTGACAGACTAACTAATGTCGGTGACTATGGAAGACCGATAGCAGAATACATGTAAGCTTTATCTTTATTTCTTTTGTTTAGTCTTTCACCATTTCTTTCCTTTATCAGACATTCTTTTTATCAAAAGTGGACTGTCATCCCTTAAGGAAGTCTTTACACTTCTGAGACCAAGCATATCACTTGGCAGTCCACTGTATATCTATCTAAAAATCTCTTTGTTCAAGTCTCTTTCTTCAGTAGGTGTCATCCTCCACAGCCAAAGAGGAGTCCCTTCGATCGTCTAGATAACGGTGCTCAGACCTCATCTGGGTAACATCTAACCCTAGACCATTTCTTTTAGTTTCTTACTTCTTTTGAATGTGAAAGCAAAAACTTGTTAGAAATAATTAGAATATACTATTGTGATAATCTTGTAGAGATGAATCCAATAACTACTAATTTGCATAAGGTTAAAAAATTTCTAGACTTTTTTCTAAATTTTTTTTTCCTATTTTCTAAAAAAAATACATGAACAAAACTATGGTAATGAAAAATTTAATTCTTCCTAAATCACAAGTTATGTTTTTTTGACCTTCTAGTACTTAGGATGCTAGATCTAAAAAAACCATGCCATAAAAACTTATCCAAATCAAAGATATTATGCAACTTGAAATGAAATTACTTAGATCATTGGCAAAAATAGAATAATATATCACATAATTAAGAAAAAAATAAGCATATGCACAACAACAATTGGGAAAAGAGTAGAATACTTCAATATTATGAATGAGCCACTTTGAGGAGCAACCTACACAAAAATTCAACAAAAACATAATTTGTGATAACATCCTATAAGAATTACTACTATTTCCTATATATAGTATACTTAGCCATGGTTATTCCATAGGTTGACCTAATAAAAACATAGAAAAATGTGATGAGAATATAAAAGAGGTTTATATGTTACAAGTTAGCCATGCATATCCCTAGTCATGCCATAGGATAAGGACATATAAAACCAACCTAGTCCACCCCCTTCAAGTTAATAATTGACAAGCTTTAGTCAGATTCCATTTCAATGGATGCAACCTATACTGAAGAAAATGAAGAAGGTGGTTGAAGCTAAAATTCTATATTTTCATGTAGTGGTTAATCTCCTTGAGACTCATCTAAAAAAAGAAAATAATAAATCAAGGTTATATTTAAATCCATTGGGAGCTTAGTTTTTGTAAATTGGTGAGATAAATTTTGACAAAAATAAGGAATATATGACCTTGAGTGATTATAATCTAAAACACGTGTCACTTGGATAAGAAACTAGAGAGAGTGATATTCATAATATTTAGGAGAATAAAAAACAATAATAAAAATATTTTAGTAAGATGAACTCACTTAGGAATAATTGAAATATCAATTTAAATAGTTGGTTGGATATGTCAAATACCTCCTAAATCTAGTCAAGTCGTCGATAGATCCCCATGTGGATGTCCCTACTCAAGTCTCTATAATTAGTAATATGGCAATAGAAACCATCAGTAGGTACAACACCTATGGGAAAACTCTCAAAATTTTGGTCAAGAAATTGATATTGGATGGCGTGAAATATATTAAGGAGGTGGTAAAATTGAATGGGGCAATTGATTATGAAATTGTCAATATCAATTAATAGATCAAATGCCATGATAATGATTTTAAGCTTTGGGAAAATGTGAAAGTTGATGTTAGATAGATGATTACCATTGACACTAACTAGATGGTCAAAGTTACAATCTTTGAGAAGGTTGAAGATGATGCCTCTTTCAAATCATTGGAATGCATCCTTTAGAAGGGTGAAGTTTTGAACCAAGATATAGGTGAGTTGCAAGAGAAATTTTGAATAATAAGAGAGAAACAAATATAACTTATAATTTGGGAGAATTTCATAGTGACTTGTTGAAATAATATGGGACTAGTAATTTCACTATGCAAGAATTCAAAGATCAATCAAGAAGTTGGTCAAAGAGAAATTTTTCAAATAAAATTCCTTTAATGTTGCTTTGATGATTGTACTCATTGAAATACATGTGTGACTTGAATAGATGAATAATCAATCGACTAAGCTCATGAAAGTACAAAAATCCAAGCTATTGATATCTGAGAAATGGATAACATGATGTAAGTATGTAGTAGTCTTTAAGGGGAATACAATCACTAAAGCAGTAAAAAAAATTAGAAGATTCAAAGTTACCTTGAAATAAAAATAATCTAGGAACTCTACTGCTATTATATTTTATTCAACACTAGTTTCTACTCCAAAGTGAACATCCAAGGATGCTCAACACTATTTTCCATTTTTGTCTATTTTATATTTTGGGAAAATTCTATTTTTATTTTTGTAAAAAATAAAAAATTAGTAAAAAGAGAATAGCATAAAAATGTAAATTCCAAAGGTCACATTGAAAGTTAAGGGTCAACTCATTCCCTCCTATCTCTATAAATAGGATAAATGGAAATTATACAGGGGTATTTGATGCTCATTGTAATTTTGATTGAAATGAATAAGTAAGAAACATTATGTTTGTTCTTCATATTGAGAAATAAGGAAAATTATAGAACTTTATGTCTAGATTTTTTTTGTGGATGCATATTTTTATTATGTTAATGTATATCTCTCAATTCAAACAATAATTTTACTAATATCAAACAAACATGTTACTTTTTATAAACACCTTTATATTGTGTGTTGTATGAAATATGTGTTTGATCCTTCATGTGTGACCCTTCATCTCCATTCACTTTATTTTTATTTTTGGTTGAAATAAATACAACCCAATACTTCATTCAACATGTAGATATTGTAAATAGGTTTATTTTAGTGTTCCCTAATTTAAATAAATGGAACTTCCCCTCTAAATAGAGTAGATACTATTATCTCCTTCACTATTGTGAAATCTCTTATTTCTCACAAGTGCCAAAAATTTCACTAACAACATGTTGGACTTTGGCCCTATGAATGACAATGCACTTGTTGTGTTTGTGTACTTGTTAATCTTGTTGATTTTGATGAGTGCCATGATTTATATCATGAATTAAATATTCCATAGGCTTATTATATTACAACTAATACTATGATCATCATTAATACATTTATATATATTTGACACTTTAGGCCTTTCCTTATATATTAAACACATGATTTCAATGATACATATATTACTATGATGGCATACCTTTTCACATATGCTATGATACTCAATGATTATATCTTTACACACATGATATAATTAATATTTTTTTGAGATTATTTGATTTTAGGACACACCACTCACCTCAAAAGGGGGCATTTCAGTGGGATTTTCATATAAAGATAATCCTCTATAAGCAAAAAATTAGTTTTGGGTACAAAATATAGTTTAAAATAAATCACAATTGTTCAAAATTTCATTATTGGTACAAATTATGAGGGATTATGCCATGCTTATAAATTCACATTACAATAACACAATATAAATTCATACACTTTGGGTGCATATGTATGGCCATATGCTCACAAGATTAAAATAGAAATTTCAAAGTTTAAATCTATATATAGTTAGAGATTTTAGATTTATCACATGGGGGCATGAAATAAATTCATACACACCATACTATTTTTTAAATTTAGGGGGTATGATACTAATTCATGCACAAATGTTTCCTACATAAAAAGTCATGATAATGGAAAGGATACCCTTCCCTTATTTTATGATATTTTATCTTCAAACTTATATTAAAAGTATAATAATAACTAAAGAACAAATTGACAACAAAATATATATGTAATCTATGAAGGTTGATTTAGTTAAGTGCATAATTCATATTGGAGAGTCAAATCCTTTCAACATTATAACCTGTGAATATATTGTGAATTCAAACCCATTTCCATCTCAGGGCTATAAAGACCAATAATGTAAATTAAGGTTTTGCATCCCTTAAAGAGTTATATTTTTATATATTTTTTCACTTTAAATTGGGGATTGATCACCCTCAATTCACCATGGTTCAATAAAGGAACCATTTATTCTAAGTGCTTCATGGGAAGCACCATTTTTAAAATGCTTCAATGAAGCATCATCTTCAAGTAAAGATAAGAGAGAAACATTGATTTCACACATATATGTGTAATCCTTCCTTGTTCCTTAAAATCTCTTGGAATTTAATTTAAATTTCAATTTTCAATTTAACATATGGACACTGAATACCTTCATCTCATTACAATATTGTTTATATTGTCTTGCATGTTTGGAGATTTATCCCAAAGATAAAGTGTGTTGTACACACGCAGGTATATCTTTCATTTTAATCTAATAATTTCATTTCTACATTAAAAGGGTGGAAATGTATATGCTCAAATTTTATATTGAATAATTGATAATGTTATATTTAGCCCACATTTATACTAGTTGAATTAAGACCTTAAATTGGTCTTATTTCACCACCTCACTCTAATCTAAGTACTTGTATGGATCCATCCCTTATACATTATTATTTTAAACTTACATAAATATTTTTAATTTTTAAAACCCCTATAATCATCTATATAGAAATTTGAAATTCCTAAGAAGAAAGTTATCTTTTCTAGGTTAGAATCAACCCACACAAGTCATGATTGCTAGTCAATTCCAACCTTTCTAGGTTGATCTTGACCCTTTCTTAGAAATGAATATTTTTCAAATTTATTCCCTTCCTTACATATTGTTACATATTTTTAGGAAAGGTATCATGAGGTTTTACCCATTTGGATTACTATAAATGCACATCTAAGCCACTTATTCTAATAATTAGTAATTTCACTAGTCATGCACACTTATACTATTGCACACTAAGAAAAGATTCCCTATTATTTCCAAATTTAATTATATTCACTTGAATCATCCCTTAGATAAGTCACAAGCCTATTCTATCTAATCTAAATAAAGAATTATCAAGTATTAAATCCATCTCTAGATGCTCACAATCCTATTTTATCAAATTCACACAAAGAATTAATAATTATTCTATTCATCTCTAGATGTATACATGTAGTAAATGAGCATTATTTCACTAAGAACTCTAGGTGGGATAACTATGTGAGGCTTGATTACCTCTTTGAACTAATATAGATATGTAGACAATATTTAATCAAAATGGAGGTGATTGGGGTCAAATCAACCCATGACAACCCCCTCTCCTTTTTTAGTTTTTTAGCTATCACAATCCATAGTGGGGTTTCAACCTTGAAGAGTCATTTACAAGTCATCCTCACACAGTTGAAATTTTAAATTTCACATGCAATCATATTTCAATTAGGTGTAGGTAATTGTACCATCAATCTTATATTTTCCCATGTAGGTAAAGATAAACCCATAGGGGTCAAGAGTGATAGTTAATCTTGAATATTTATAATCAATTATAACCCATAATAATGATAATTACTATTTAAATTTCACATGCATAATCAGGTTTGAATTGATCATTTCTAGTCATATTTTAGACACACATAGTCAACCTAATAAGTAGTAATCATCTAATTCTTCTTGTCCTATTCATTATTTTCATAGTTAACTTATTTCATTCATTTGAGCTTTGTCTATCTCAATACTTTACTTTCATTCTACTAGTTACAATTAATTCACAACATTTACTACCCTTTAACTCATTTTATCTTAAGTAGAGTTAATAAGAATAATTAATTACAAATTTAGATTAAAAAAGTATAAAATACCAAAACCCCTATCATAAGTGGTAAAATAATGCTCCAAAGAGATTTTTATCTTTCCATCATATCCTTTTACTATATTTGTTTTACTAATCAAATCCTCATGTGTGTATCCAAGACTAGTACACAATGTCATGGTACAAATATTTTCACTTGATCCAATATCTACCATGACATTATGTATAGGTTTTGAGTCAATGAAAGCATGAAAAAATAATGGGACATTAATGAAATCATTGTCAATAATTTCATGCTCATCGAATGTAATATCATCTCTATGTATTTGTGTATCCTTAAGTGTACTAATGAAACTACCAATAAGATGTTGGTCTTCTTTATTAGAAATCATATACACCTCTATTTTTCCACATGATTTAAAAATGTATTGTAAAATATTCTCAATTTCACATTACCATTAGGTTATAACATTAAATCATTCATATATGTGTTAATATTATTGATATGAATAATACTTTCATCGTTTACATCCCAAATCTTATGTCTTAATCTAAAAAAAATGTATGTATAGTATCTTGCACATTTATGATAATTACAATATGAATTCACATTGAATAATTTATATGGTTCTGTATCAACCTATATTATGGGAGGGAGAGACATTATATTGCACTTAAATAAATAATGTAATGTCTTATGAGGAGGTTTGAATAATTATGTAAACTACCTCCTTTGAGAAGTCAATAGTACAAGACAATTAGTAGGCTATGGCTATGTTAACTATTAATTTTACCTCATTATTAGCATCATTTATTTAGATTTTAAATTTGGTTTAATTTTAAACTTTTCACTAAAAATAATTTGAGGATTGGACCCAAACTTTAGATTATTTATGGCAAGGAGTGTAACTTCATAATCCTTGACATATGACATAGGTCATCAAAATAATGAAATCATTTGAACATAATGGAATCATGTAGTGGAACATTACTTTAATATGTCTTGCAATTAATTATCAGCCATAATATTTGTCATATTAGAGATCATGGTCTTGTAATGAAGTACATAATCATTTATGGGTTCATTAGGTCCTTAGGTTTTATAATTTTATCATAGAACATATTATGTTAATTTAAAAGTACATTAGGAATTTATTGGACAAAGGATTGAAGGCATGCACCAATTAATGAGAGTACATATAACCATCATAAAACATAACCCTTTAAACTCATAAGAAACAACTTGTTAAACAACTTGTCATTGGATGCATTATCCAAACATGTTGCATGAAAGGATTTAAGGTTTTATTTTGGATGACCTTTAACATCATATAATGTGATCTTAGATGACATAAATTATTTAGGTAAGGGATAGGCTTAAATATCTAAGTCTAATGTATTATGTAATAATGGTTGAGAATAAATAAAATGACCCACTTTATAATAACCTTGTTCTAGTTTTAAAACTTTGACTTGAAGATAAAGGATAATTTGAGTTTTCGGCATAAAAAATCATGTAGAAATGGATGATATCACATGAGTATCCATCCTAAGAGGTACAAAGGTATGTTGTATAGGGAAATCCATAAATATATGAGTAAAACCTTTTGTTTTTCCACATTATGATTGGGCATCACATGTGTAATCATAGGTGTAGACATAAGTATAGTAGTAGGAGTAGTGGTTTGAACACTTATTATAGAGTCATGACTATGAAAGGTAAACTAGTATCATTTAAATTCTCATGTTATTCCTTAGATGTGGTGACCTTAATAGTAATTTAAATTTCATCTATACTTACATGTAAAAATTCATCACCATGTGTGAATTCATTTTAAGATATTAAGTTAATTCCCATAAATCTAGATCATAACATATAACATAACCATTTGAATTATTAGTATCCATATAAATTATATTATCATTTATGACTTATGTGAAAATGGGAGAATAAAAAGTTAAATTTAAAACCCTAATTCATAAATTTGAAACCATATTAAGGTAGGATGAAAACTTCATGGAAACCTCGGGTTTACCATGCTTGAAAGAATGATCATGTTCACCAGAATGTTTTAAATTAATTTGTATTTTATGATCTAAACAATATAAAAATTTATAATTCAGATTGTATAAGATATGATATAGATAAAAAATATATATATTTAAAACTTAGATAATCATTTAAATTAATATTTATATAAATGACAAGAGGATAGGGTAATTATTTTGTTTATTATTATGTTATGATCTTTGTTTGCACATATTCACTTAGTACAACTTGAAGTGGATTTGTTGTCACTTGGATTAGGAGTCTAATTGTCAAAATATACCAAGATGTTGATAGTAATGACAAGATGCCTATGAAAACCACTATATACCATAACTATCTTTTATGTTTTTTTCTATTTGTTTCACCATAAGTTAGTGCACCTACTTGTCAAGATATTTTATATATAATTTTCAAATGTTTGGCCCTATGCATAGATCCAAATTTGTCTTCTTCACCTTGAAACCATAGCTTCACTTTTGATAGATTTCTTATAATGTAAAAAGGGGTTATAAATATGGTTTGGATAGCCTTAACCACACCTCATTAAGTGATTAATAATTTCCTAAATTCCATTACTCCGAAGAGGGCTCAAACCACACATAGTTCCCCCACTATTTTATTAGAATTTGGAATTAATTAGATATTAAATATAATTAATATAAAATGAATTGAAAGGTATTAAATGTTTCAAATGACTTGTAATTAGAATAATGAAAGTAAAACTTTAAAATGGACAAAGTTTAAATGACTAAAAGAAGTTGATTATGGAAAGCACAAAGAAAAAAAGAAGAATTCGTTGATTACTTCCTATTAATTGATTGTGTGAATGAAATATGTTTTAAAATGATTAGATTAGACTTGATTATGTGCATGAAATTGAAATTATAACTATCAGTATTATGGGTTAGACTTGATTCGAAATAGTCAAGATTGACTATCACTCTAAACCCCTATGGGTTGATCTTCACATGTGTAAAAAAATAAAAAATTGATGGTATAGTCACCTACACCTTCTTAACATATAAATTTATGTGAAATGTATACCTTTATCTATGTTCAAATGATCTAGAAATTACCTCTTTAAAGTTGAAGCCCCATTAGGACTTGTGATAAATGAAAACTTGCAAAAAGAGAGGTGAGAATGTAATGGGTTGAGATGACCCCAATCAACCCATGATGATTGAATGTTTCCTATGTATAAATATTACTCTAAAGATATAATCAAGACTCACATATTTCTCCCACCTAGAGTGCTTAGTATAATAATGCACTTTTGCTACATGCATGCATCTAGAGATGGTTTGAATACTTTATAGTGTTTTGTTTGGCTTAGTTATAATAGGCTCATGACTTATTTAAGGGATACTTCAGGTGAATAAAATTGAACTTTTAAATAATAGGGAAGTTTTTCTTAGTGTGAAATAGTATAATTGTGCTTAAATATAAAAATTTCTAAGTAGTAGAATAAGTGGCTTAAATGTGCATTTATAGTAATCCAAATGGGTGAAACCTCATGATTATTATCCTAAAATTATATGCCAACCTATAAATAAGGGTTTTAAATCTAAAAAAATTGTTTTCTTGGAGAGGGGAAAGATCAACCAATAAAGGTTGGGAATCGACTAGTGATCTCGACCCATACAGGTCAATTATGACCTAGAAAAGGTAATGTTTTATTCTAATAATTTAAAATGTCCATACAAATGGTTAGAGTGGTTTTTTAATCAATTAAGACTATTTTTTTAGGTGTATAACAACAAATTATAATGTATGGGCTTGTACAAGTACTTTGGATAAAGTGAGGTGGTGGATAAGACCAATTTAAGTGCTTAAATCAATTAAGATAAATGTGGGCCAAAACTAGCATTATCAAGCATTCATAATTTTTTTGAGTACTAAAATCCCCCCCCCCTTTCTTTAATATATAAATTAAATTACTAGAGTAAAATGAAAGATATACTTGAAAGTGTATGACACACTTGTCCTTTATGAGGAAGCTCTAATCATGCAAGGTGTTCTATAGTAAATCATGTAATGATGTAAAAGTAGTTAATGTCCATATGTGAAATCAAAACTTGAAATTTAAATTAAACTTAAAATTATTTTAAATAACAAGGAGTAAACTTTTATGTGTGAAACTAATGTTGATCTTGCAACTTTACTTGAAGATGATGCTTCCTTGAAACATTCCAAAGTTTGTGCTTCTCATGAAATAATTGGAAGGATTGGTTCCTTTGTTAACCCATTATGAATTGAGAGTGATCAAACCCTAATATAAAGTAAAAATATATAGAAAATATAACCCATTAAGGGACATAAAATTTCAATTTGGAGTATTTGTATTTTTAGTCTTGAGATATAAATGGGTTGTAATCCATAATGGATTCATAGTTTATAATGTTGAAGGGTGTTTAAACTCGAATATGCATTATGTAGTTAACTAAATCAATCACTACATATGACATGTATATTATATTATCATTTTTTCCCTTAGTTATTATGATACTTGTATTATAAGTTTAAAATTTAAAAAATCACATAAAAGAATGAAAGGGTATCATTTCCTTTATCATGGCCTTTTACTCAACAAAAATGTGTGCATGAATTAGTATCATGCCCCCTAAACCTAAAAAATAGTATAGTGTGCATGAAATTGTTTCATGCCCCTACGTGATAATTATAAAATTCTTAACTATATGTAGATGCAAAATTTATAATTATTATTTTAATATTATGCACATATGCACATGAATACACACCCAAAATGTATGAATCTATAATTTGTTCCTGTAATGTGAATGCACATACATGACATATGTCCCCATAATTTATACTAATAACTAAATTTTGAACCATTATGAATTCTCTAAAACTATATTTTTTTACTCAAAACCAAATTTTTGTTTATATCGGATTATCTTTATATGAAAATATTACTAAAATCCCCCCTTTTGAGGTGAGGGATGTGTATGCAAAGTCAATCATCTCAAAATAAAAGTTAACTATATAAGACATAACAAGATATAATCATTTAATATCATAACATATGTGAAATGTTATGTCATCATAGTAATATATGTATCATTCAAATCATGTGTGTAACATATAAGCCAAAATCTAAAGTGTCTATTATATGTAAAAGTATTGGTGATGCTCATAGTAGTATTTGTAATAGAATAATCCTACACAATATTTAATGCATAAAATAAATCTTGACACTCATAAAAATAAATAAACTCAACAAGCACACAAACACAAGAACAATGTCACTCATAGGGCCAAGGGCCAATAATCAAAAGATATAAGAATGTCATATTCTCAAAGAAGGCCAAGGGACACACACAGTAAGGCTAAGGGCCATACATATAATAGACATGAATATGTCATAATCACACACAAGGGCCAATAACCATTCACTCAATGAACGTGAATATATCACAATCACACACAAAGGCCAAGGGCTATACATAATAGACAAGAAAATTATAATATACTATGTACAAATAATAATTCAGTGGATCATAGAACTATACATATAGTCTGCACCATCTATTTTTAATGTGATAATATCCTATAAAATAACATATTCATGTACATAACGTAAGATAAAGATGTTAAAAATAAAATTATAAAGAGTATATATCTCAACACAATATAGGGGTTATAGAATGATAACATCTATAAATACTATAAACTTTGGAGCAGATTTCCCCAACATAGGCTTGGCCATTGGGTAGAGGAAAATCCAACATCTAAGTTCATGCAAAAAATTTATGTCTTGCATAACACTCATAAATACCAATGAAATTCATGTGTGATAAAAAATATTGTGATATATACCAATCATGAGATAAATAACATATGAAAATGATGTAAATAATAAAGGAAAACAATTAAATAATTACTACTTGTTAAGTTGACTATGTGTGACTAAAATATGGATGGAAATGATCAACTTAGACCTGATTATGCACATGTAATTGAAATGGTAATTGTCACTATTCTAAGTCAAAATATATTGTAAATAGTCAAGATCAACTGTCACTCTTGACCCCTATGAGTCATTATCAAATTATGTTATGAAATAGAAAAAAATATGGTACAATCACTTGTACCTCATTAAAATATAATAATATGTGGAATTTAGACCTTTGGTTGTCTATAAATGACCTTTTCAAGGTTGAAACCCCACTAGGGCTTATGATAGATGAAAAATTACAAAAAGAGAGGGGGAGTGTAATGGGATGAGCTGATCCTGATCACCATCATGATGATTGAATTTTACATACATATCTATAATACTCCAAAAAGGGAATCAAGCCTCACATAGTTCTCCCACTTAAAGTGTTTAATGTGATAGTGCTCCTTTGAAGCATGTATTCATCTAGATATGGATTTAATACTAGATAAACCTTTGATTGACTTAGATATAATAGGATCATGACTTGTCTAAGGTATGATTAAAATGAATACAATAAAATTTGGAAAGAATAGGGAAGCTTTTCTTAGTGTGCAATAATATAAGTGTGATGGAATAATGAAATTTCAAAGTAGTAGTCTAAGTGGATTATATGTGAATTTATACCAATCCAAATGGGTTAAAATCATGTGAAATATCTTACAAATATAAACCATCCTATAAGGTAAGGTTTTAAATATGAAAAAGAATCATTGTTGGGAAAGGGGAAAGATCAACATGTAAAGGTTAGGATCAACTAGTGATCTCAACCTGTGTGGGTCAATTCTAACTTAGAAAATGTAGTGTTTGATATTGGGAATTTTAAATTTCTATAAAAATTATTAGATGGGTTTTTAAAAATTAAGAATATTTATGTAGGTTCAAAACAACTTAGAAGGGATGGGTCTGGACAAGTACTTAGGATAAAGTGAGGTGTAAAAATAAGACCAATGTAAGTGCTCAAGATAAATCAGGTAAATGTTGACTTAAAATAACATTATCAAGTATTCATGACCTTATTTAAGTATTTATACCCATCTATTTGTATTTGTGATAAATAATGATATGATAATATATATGTAGCCTATTTGTCTTTCAACACTTGATAATATGTAACTTTGAACTTACTTTAGGTGTTCAAACTTGGGTTTGGGACCATCCATTTGAGGGTTTTTTAGATTTCTATACTTTAGGATAATGTCTCATGGATGTGAAAATAGATATCTTAATGTGTAAGTAGTTTTATAAGTGATCTTAAAGTGAGAGATAGATAAGAATAATCTTAGTACTGTTTTGTATATATAAAAGACTCTTTGGTTAATTTGTCTTCATAATCAACATGTGAAATGTGTGGGCCAACCAAGGAAAGGTTTGAATTTTTAAAATATACAATTAGAGAACTTATAATAGTGTTAATGGTCAATAATGTCTAAATGTTTTTTAAAATCTCCATGATGGATGAAACACTTCTCTATAATATGGAAACAATATGCTTAGTGTAATAGAATAGTTAGGCATATACTAGGTGTAGAAATTAATCTATATTTGTGTAATTCCTAATTAGTGAAAGATCCAAAGGCTCAAAAGTGCACAACATAATTTTTATTAATCAAATACAATTATTATATTAATCAAATACTATTACATTTATAATATGAATATATCCTATAAGCAAGGAATCAACACTATATATTTATCCCACAAATATCTCTCATATTATCCCCTAATATTTCTCCAAGTTTATCCCTATAAACTCTCCTACATCCCTATCTCTATTGAGTTGTACGTATACAAATCTTATTTTACTCAATTACATAAATATAAATTCTTACCTATCCACATGTAATAATTACTTACAACATTTTATTCTCTAAGCTTTATGTGAGGACTAATTCCTCAACACTAGGAATATCCTACATGTGAATGACAAAAAATAATGAAGGCTAAGTCCATAATAAAAAAATGGCTAGTAGAGAGTGAAAATAAGTCATATTTGTATAGACAAGTAATGTATGCCAATGATAAGTAAAATATGACATTATCAAGTGTATAATACCAAATTTATGTGTCTATAAGTATTAAGCAAAAATTGTAATAATATTATGAGAACATTATAAACATATGTATGTAACTATATAAATTTATTATCATATAAATTTATATAGTAACATGTAATTTAGTAATAATACACCAAAGTTGAAGTATAACAAGTAAATGTGTGAAATGGATGGGGCAAGTATATGACCTCATTATACCTGAAACATAGGGATAAATGATATGCCCTATTATGAAAAAAATCCCCTCTAAGGATGATATATAGTAATTAAGCATACAAATGTAGCATACCACAATAAATGCATAACATAAACCATGGTAACATACACACCAAACATCACTACCATAAATAATATCATGTAAAATAAATATAATGTCACCAAGTATAAAGTAGAAGATGATATAGTTCTCAATGTAAACAAATACAATCATCTAAATATATATAACAAGTGAAACCATCAAACAAATCAAAGTGATAAAAAATAAATAATCAATCAATCATACACAAGTGACACAACTTGACAACTAGAGGATCTTATATAGTAAACACAAGATAGGACATGATAAAATATATGCACAAGCATGCACGTGCAAGTAATCTGAGAAATCATAGAGGAAACAAGAGAGTGCATAATGTAACAATCATGTGAATCAACACAATTTATAGATGTAATGAAACATGAAATATGTAAGTTATAAAAATATATTTATAAGCATATATATATATATATATATATATATATATATATATATATATATATATATATATAATGGAAATTAAGAAGGATAAAGCCATAGACCTACTAAAAAATGCCCTTGATGTAAGGATGACCTTGGGTGTGGGCACAATCAAGGTGTGAAGAAACTATAAGTCCATAACCACATGTATCTTATATCTCCTACATATAACTATGAGAAACACGTGTAAACAATTCATATTTAAACCTTTATAAATAGGTAAATAATAAATTATATGTATCCATGTGTACCTATCTAACCAAGAAAGATAAAGGCAAACATTTTTTTGTATTTTATCATTTTTAGAATAAGGAAACCAAGTAAGAGACAAGCCAAGAGGTGAAAAATAAATAATAAGTAAGGATAACTCAATCAAGTAAGAAATAAGCCAAGAGGTAAAATAAAAATGATTCAAGAGACAATCCAAGAGGTAAAATCAAGAGGAAGCAAGAATACAAGGATCAAGAAACACACAAGTAAAGGGGTGAAATATTGAATAATCAAGAAGATGAGCATCCATACTAACTTAAAAATTCCATTAGAAATCAATGAACATTAGGATATAATGCCTCAATGTGTGTTTGTGTGTGTGTGTGTGTGTGTGTGTGTGTGTGTGTGTGTGTGTGTGTGTGTGTGTGTGTGTGTGTGTGTGTCTGTTGGTGTGTGTGTGTGTGTGTGTGTGTGTGTGTGTGTGTGTGTGTGTGTGTGTGTGTGTGTGTGTGTGTGTGTGTGTGTGTGTGTGTGTGTGTGTGTGTGTGTGTGTGTGTGTGTGTGTGTGTGTGTGTGTGTGTGTGTGTGTGTGTGTGTGTGTGTGTTTCATCATTTAAAATTACACACATGATTTTGGAATGGGAAATAACAATCAAATAATAAGGGCCAAAGAAATAAATCAACCAAAATAAACTAAGGAGATAGAAGAATGATATAGAAAATAAAAATATGGAATAAGTCAAATTTAAAATTCAAGAAAGAAATAAATTTCAAATATCAAATAAAAATGAATCAATAAATTAATTAATGGATGAGATAAATGAAAATATATAAGGAATCATGATAAACCCAAAATTCAAGCATGAATTTAGAGAAATAAAGCATTGAAAATAGACACACCAACTAGAAAAAAATAGAAAGAGAAGCCATGTACAATAGATTATTTTGTTGAAGCACATAATATAGGTTAATAAAAAACTAATAATATCATATAAATTTCAATCATATGAATACCAAGATACTCACTTATATTCATGATCAATATCCAAGGAGTTCAAGGATCATGAAGGTGAGGAGTCTGATGTATTAATAGAAGTATTTGAAATATAATCACAAGTTGTATGGTAACCCAGATCATCATCTCTATTATTTTAATATTTATCATTCAAGTTCACTAAAATATATATTTTATCCTCCTAAAAATAAAAACTTTGTTTGGATCATATAATTAAAACCTTACTAGGTTATTTAGTTTAAACACATACAAGAGTTTAAATAAGACTGCCTTATTATGTTAATGAGTAAGTACTTGAACTCTAGATGTTTTGAATTGAGGTTTTATGATTTAAGGAAATAATTTGGGTAATATATCATGTTGGATTTGGATAGGTGACTCATAATATGTGCCTTTAATATTAAATAATTTATTATCATGCATAAACTTTAAACATTAGTGTAATGTGGATGGCATAACTATCATTTGATTAAGCCAAGGGAATCCAAGTAATATATCATATGTTTTTAATCTAAAAATACATCAAACCACACTAGAAAGGTATTAATACCTATGATGACATGTAATGTGATACCCCTAAGAGGTGTTAGTGTAATATTTCCATAATCTTTAAGAATAGTGGCTGAATCAATTATGTCTCTTTGTGTGTATCCTCTACTAGCAAGAAATTAAATTTTATATATATATATATATATATATATATATGTTTTAACTTGAACCATTATCGACCATAATAACATTTTTTAACTTAGGATTTGAATCCATTAAATATTTTATAAATAACGGTCCATTATTTTAATAATTTATATGGAATTTCATGGTCATAAACACTAATATAAGGAACCTATTTACATGAATTTAGACCATACCTATGAAACCATTTAATATATGAATATTTAGAACCAGTGGTTATTGTTTAGGTGTTATCATGTAAAAATTATCTTTATTTTTAGTATCATGACTAAAAATTCAAATTTTAAAGAATTTAAAATGTTTATTTAATGGAGAAACTAATTCATTTTATGTACTATAATGTTACTATCAATTAAATTTTGAATCTTGTGTCTCAATACAAAACATGTGTTGGTAGAAAGACCCAAAGATATATGATAATCACAATATGAATTCAAATAATAATGTTTATGTAAAGGTTGAGATGAGTCAAACTCATATAGAAGAGGTGAATATAAAATTTTAAGTGTTTGGTGAGGACTCTTAGCTAAATGTGTAAATTGTATACTCTCTTGAAAAGGAAGGACAAACATGTCAAGTGGATGAGATATCATGTTAATTACATTTTTGATCTCATTCTTAGCTTAAAAAGGTAAAAGAATCATTATACTTAATCATGAATGTTGATTTACCTTTATATTTGGGGCCACTAGAAGTAGGGGCACTAGTCCCATATTTAAGAATTTTAGCCTCTAAAAGATTGATGTCATAGTTGTGAATCACATGAAAAAGTTCATTAAATTATTGATGTGTTAAAAATTAAATATATTTCATAATTTTATGATAAAGTTGAGAGAAAATAATTTTTTATCACTATTAGGTAATTGGTTAGACAAATTCCTAAATATAGTTTTGAATGTAAGAACATACTGATTATTATGCTCATTAGGTCCTTGTTTAAGTTGCAAAAGTTATGAAATTGTATGATATTTTTGATAATGTTGATTTAAAATGAGTTATGAAAAAATTATCCAAAGAATTTAAATAATTAATGGATTTTAATGGCAGGGTGTAAAATTAATGTAACGCATAGTCCTCCAAATTTCTAGGAAATAATCTAGTAAAAAATCTATAATTTTGTACAAAATCAAAACATGAAGTGTAAAAAGATTTCATTTATTAAAAAATATCACTCTTTTCATTGAAATTTTTGAAATTAATTACTATGAAACTATTAAGAAAGTGTAAATAGGACCACATATTCCAATGGTTTGTGTAATATCTCATGAGAAGTGACTGTGCAACTCGATCTTTGTGATCCATGTGAAAATTGTTGAATTTGTGCTTACATATTTTAAGTAGTTTGTTGAAGCATTATATGTTGAGATATATGATATGTAGTATAATTAAAATGTATAATAATATACATTATATCATTTTGACCATGATCAAAATATTGAGATTAAGAAACATGTTGAGAAGGTTAAGAAATAATAGGAGGCATAAAAGAAACATTAAGCCACATGAAGGATCATACACAGTAACCCGAGTATTAGTAATAGGTAGAAGAAAAAAAGTAGAATCAATAGGATCACTAGAATAATGATTGAATATATAAGTATAATCCTTATTACATGTAATAATATTATTCAAATATTCATTTTCAACATTTAATTCCTCATATAAATTCATTACATATTTTTTTCTTTTCTACTCCTTTTACAACAATCAATTTCTCACTAAATTTTTCATGACATTCATTTGTCATTTGTTTAAATTGAACAATAATTTTTAATATTTATTGATCTAATTCATCATTATTTATGTCATGATATCCACTAAAACCATTATCATTCATAACTTTTTTATACATAGCATGATCATCAAAAGCGTTGGCATCATAATTATTATAATTTACAACATCTACATTTTTAACATTAATATTTATACCATTTTTATTATCAATTGTGTAAGGGGTATGAATATCATAAATGTTCACCATTATCTATTTTAGATAAGCACAAGTACAAGGCAAAGTAATATGAACCAAGTAGATATGTATACCTCTTAATCTAACACTTGGCTTAATAGGTGTTGTAGATATAAATTTCTTAATTGGAATAAGATAACAACATAGAGATCATGCAATAAGTTAGGGATAATGATATTGCAATAATAAATTAAAACCATAGGAAAATAATATAAAGAACAACCACAAAAACAAACCTTGGAAGGAAATATTTGTGCAACCATAAGGTTATATATTCAAAAAGGATAAGTTTACCATAATGTTTTACATAGAGAGTGCACAAGTGTTCAAAACACTACATCAACCACATGAACCAAGGTAACTAGGAAAATATGAACTAAATACAAAAAATATAGTAATTAAATATCTACCCAAGGATAAAAAAATATTGAAATTACCTTTAATTGATAATTGAAAGACAATGGAATGATATAGAGACATATACTTAGATATGTCTTATTTGAGATTTGATAATGACTGATGGTTTAATAAATTGTATTCTTGAAGTAATGCAAACTGACTTATATAAAACAAAATGATTTGTGATAATGACTAGTTTTAGTTTATTTTGAAAAGGGTAGTTACCAAAAATGTTATCCTAATGCAATACTCTCACCTAAAAAATGGTTAGGCAAGTCCAAAACTTTCTAAATCATTCATCAACAACAAAATTTTGGAGTCATATATATGATGAATATAATAATGTGTGTAGATGTCATAATTGTTTCTTTTTTGATATAACCCTGTTCAACCATAATATCTAGAAATATATTCAAGACTAAATGAAATATGTACAGTTAGTGGCATGGGTCCTTGAGTGGGGTTTGCTCTCATATCATGCATACTAATAATTAGTGACCTTGTAGTTTTGTACATCTAAGTGACTCATTCTAATGAGTTATAAGAATACCACCTCCTCTCCCTATGATAATCAATATTATATGCTCTTTCACTAAATGTAACCCTTCTCTCTGGAATAATTATGTAACCACAAGATTTTCATAGATGATAAGGGTAAATTATGATCAATGTGAAAATTCCTTGATAAGTGTATAATAGATATGATTAATGTGCACAATGATAAATGACTTAGGGTACATGTGTATATATAGGCATATTTGAATTCAAATTGAAACACATTCATAAATTAGGGCATGAGAAAACATGACATGCTAACACAAAGGACTTAAAAACACTTTACTACTTTAAAATTATTCCTAAAGAGTTAAAGATGACTTTTGGACTATACTAAAAATGGTAAAGGTATAAAAACCATGACCTAAGATAAAAATGAACTACACAACAACTAGGTGGAACTCGACATAGGAAAATGTAAAATATGAAGGTGTTTAAGAATAAATATGGATGTTGAAAGACTATGAATGGTCTAATGTGAAGGTAAAGTAAACCAATAAGAGCCCAGAGTAAGCAAATGAGAAAAATATACCAAAGCATGACAAAAACATTGAAATTACATGAATTGTACCAAAATTAGGTGTCTACACAAACATATTATTGATTCTTTACCTTCTCAAACTTATTTTAATGCTTCAATTATTGTTTCCAATATTCCTCAATCATATCAACATGTTTCCCATCTTTAATCTCTTTCTCTATAGTGTTTATTAAGAAACACCACTTCTCTTACAAACCCCATAGTTATCACATTTCAATAAACTTGAATGATATTAAATAATGACTCAATAACAAGGCTCTCAAAAGTCAAGTTTTAGGGTCACTTCACATGATATGTTACTCAACCCATTGGATTATGATGTCCTTGTTTATCCTTTTCCTATATGTTTTATGGCTACAAAAATTTAACTATTAAATGGTAAATGTGATCCTTCTCATCACAAAAAATATTTTTATCATTAATTTTATTGATGCAAGATCATATTAGAGATCAATGAGCAAGTTGTATCACCCAAAAACATAATTCAGTGTTTGTGTATGTTTAATTGTTTTATCATGGAAGAAGGTGGTTCAATGGAAACATCATCAATACAAAAATTAAATCGAATTAGATAAATTATAGAGGATCAATTTTAGGATACAACATGGTTCCAAGTGAGTTGGTTGAGTTATTCAATTAGTAATATAATTTAGGAAGTGGTTGCATTTGTTGAAGACCTCAAAAAGATAGGTTATAGTGTAGAATAAAAAATGGAATCAAGGACACATCTAAACTATAATTTTATATCATATTTGGACTCCCATACAAAATTTATACATTTTTTAAAATGACATTTAATTTTGAGTTTGTATGCAAAATATATGGCCTTCAAAATTTGACAAGTTTTACATTATGAAAAAATTGCTCAAGAAGTTTTGCAAAGATTAAGAAATAAATATGAAATTAGTGTAAAGTTTTTCAAAGATTAAGTGGAAATTATGAAAACACCATGATGGTTTCATAAGTATAGTTTTCTATTTATGGTGGTTATATAATCAATGTAGTAGTTTTGTAACCACCACAATATTTTTGTAAACACTACTTTACATTAAATGGTAGTTTTACTCGCATCATTTGAAAAATTAAAGTTAAGATCAAGAACATTGGAGTTTATCATATAAAGAATTTTTTAATAGCATTTTTATTAAAATTGACATCTCTAGAATGAATAAATTAAGTTGGTTTAAAATGACAAATGTAGTCTTTTGTAGATAACATAGTTAAGACTACTTATGAGAGAGTAGAGAATAGAAAAAGTCCATTGAGGGATTGTTCACAATGACTTCTTCATATATATATAGTTCTTACAATAAAATAGTGTGTGGAGAATGTGTAAGATTGTTTAACATGAAATTAAAATTGAGTAAGGTTGTTTAACATTAGTTTTTATTAAGACGAGTTACTTAATCTAATTAAGATATAATTATGTAATGTAATTTAGATTAATAGATATGACATTCAAATATACCTATAAATGTAAAATACTAAGATTGATTTTACTGATTTGAAAAGTGGCATATGATAAATATAGTAAGTACAATAAAAGGATGAAACTTAGTTTTTCTATGTGACTATTTTACTATGATATTAGAATTGAAAATTATAATAAAGCAAGCCTATGGTTCCTTTGTTCTAGAACAAAATCTATATATGTGTAGTATTGGTTTTACCATATTGGGTCAATATATTTTACCAATACTAAACTATTAATCGATACTAACCTATGCATAAGTAGGAATATAGATTATATGATCACTTACACTATCTCTGATTACTTTGTGCTTATGATCCTAAAACTTGATGACACACACAACTCCATAAATTAGTCTCCTTTTCCTTGAAACCTTAGATGTTCTTGTGAAGGATTAAAATCTACAAAAAATAGGGAAAGTGTAAGAAAATAAGTTAAATCTACTCACCCCAATTTTATGATTTACTATTGCCTACATATATGATACTCTAAGGGTGGAAATCTTGCCACACATAGTTCTCCCACCTATTGTGATTATGAAATTATGCTTATTCACTATATGTATGAAACTAGTGATTTGGATGTTATGTTTGAAAATTTTTGATTTGACTTAGATTTCTAGTGATTTATACTCATAGTGATAGGAATTTAATTTTGGAATAACATGGAATATTTTCTCAATGTGTAATAGTCTATAGATGTGTTCTATATAAATGTCTAGTCCCTCTTGAATGAGATCTTGATTTATCTATATATAAGTCTAATTTGGTAATTTATCATGCCACTAACACACTATGAATGGGATGACCCTGAGAAGAGGTTTGATTTTATAAAATATCCATTCTTGGGAGTGGGTTGGTATCAACAAGGTCATGTCAATATTGACTTTTGATACTGACCAAATTTGGTATAACCAACCTATGTATAGGTAGAATGAATTGAGAGTTTGAAGATGACTCTATAAGATATTTAATAGTTTTGAAATAGACAATAATATTAATTTACGTGTGTAACAATAAAATGAAAGGGTTGAATCATAATATAACATGCAAGTGTGAGATAATGGTATATTAGGACTTTTTTCATGCACTCATGTCATTCATGGTAAATGTGTGTCAAACTTGTCATTTTAAAGTACCAAAGACTAAATTTTAGTGGCTACAAATGGTCCACTTTTATTTTAGTAATGGGGTTTCTCGAGTAAAAGGATAAAATATACATGAGTGTGTATAACACATTTTGTATTTGGTATGAATCTAAAATTGTGTCATCCACTCAATAGTAGTACCTATAATTATATGTGTTCAATGTCCATAGATTTACTATTTTAATCTGAAACTTTAAAATTTTGAGAAAACAAGTGTCAGAGTACACTTGTGTTGGTGAAAATCATGTTTCCATTGCAACTTGTTGTAAATGATGTTTTCTTATTAAAGCATTTGAGAAACTTGTGCTTCCTCACTAAAACACATAGAGAGATTAGGTAAAATTTGTGTAACTATGTAGGCTCCTAGTTTGGGAACACAACATTCCCCAGCCCTCATAAATGCATGGAAAAGAAAATAATATACTAACTCAAATAACTACATAGGTAAAGAGAGAACATTTAGGCTATGTTTTCTCAAATAAATTAAATCAACCAATGTAGAGGGATTATACATTTAATTTTATAGTTTTACTAAAGTTTACTCAAGTTCACTCCATGTAAAAAATGATTGAAATGGAATGAATAATTTATGCCCCCATCATGAATGTAGGTTTGATTGTATATTTTTTATCTATGTAGAATATAATACATGATCAAAAGATAATGAACAATGTTAATCCCTCATCATGACCTTATATCTAATAAATGTGAAGCAGAATGATAACCATTTTCCATTCAATTGTAAACTCTATTATTATGTATATGTGTACAAACCAATACCATGCCTCATGAATCTAAATTTGTGTATATATGTGCATGGGCAAGTATCATGCCCCCTAAATTTGTATCAACTAATATATACTTATATGCATCTATATATTGAATTTGAGAACTAGTATTTCAAATGTATTTATATATGGATACCTGTAATTTATGTTCTTGTAAATTTTGTGCATATTCCCAATCATATTCACCTAAGTGTTTATGAATATGTGCTTAAGTGTCTATTAAATGAGTGCATATGCATGGATTATACCCCTATAATCTATATTAATAGCCAAATATCTATCATGTAACTGAATTATCTGATATTTGAACCATTTTAAATATCTAAAATCTATACTTTGATCTAATTTCCTACTCATGGAGGCTTATGTCTCTATGATAATCCCACTGTAATGTCCCCCTTTTGAGGTGAGGTATATATCCTGTAAGTCACTCATATAAAAATAAAATTAAAAGGTATCATGTTGTGTATACATATAACATCATGTAATACCAAGTGAACACATGAAATATATGTCATCATAGTAGTTTATATATCAATAAAGGCATGTATGTAACATATGTAATGCATGGAATGAAGTGTCATGTCTAAATATATATGTATCAATGAAACACATAATATAAAGATATCTAAATTAGACTACATAGTAAAAATTACATGATATAGATCATGGCAACTTTGAATGTCAACCAGCTCAATAAGTACACTTGTTAGTGTCACACATAAGGCTAAGGGATGCATACAAGGGACATAAAAATGTCACAACAGACAAGGGAAAGGGATATATATAAGGGGGAATAAAAATATAACAAATAAGGGCATCCAAGATGTCATCTCAAATAATTCCAAGGGCCACACACAATAGAAAATCATAAAGTAGCATATCATGTAAAAGTGTAATACCATCAATAAAACATAGAATAAGGAACTAATCTACACCATCCATATATATCAATGCCACATAGTAGTATAACATCATATCTATGTATAAGTATATACTATATGAGTAACTAGTAAGGAATGCATAAATAATATAGGTAGCTCAACATGGTATAAGGTACTAGAAATATATAACTTGTAATAGTGAAACCTATGGAACAAGATGTTACTTTATCAGCATTGTCACTAGGTAGATAAAATTCCATCATTTGTACATCCCTATGTAATTTGTATGTCCTACATAACACTCATATACCATAAAATACATCTGTGGATGTAAATAATATGCCATCTACCAAACATGTGATAAATAACATATGTAAATAGTGTAATCTAGTATTCATATCATGCTCAGGTCATGATTTTATATTTTTTGAATATTTTGAAAGTTTTTATATTTTTTGATTATTTGTTTTTTTTTGTATTTTTTAAATATTTAAAGTTTGGGCTCATTAATATATAAATAGGTCATCTTAATTGATATTGAATTCAACATATCTTAGGTTTCCCTTGAGATTATGTAATCACATTACTTTTTCTTCCTTTTTTCTTTATTGTTAAAATTATATACTTTTTATTGTCTCTAGAGATTGTGATTTTTAATGGTAAGCATAATCATCATGTCAAATGTTGATCATTTTTACTTCATGTGAGAAAGTGATACACTGATAGGTTGAGTTTTTTGTAGCCTACATTTATTTTAACCGTCATTATCCTAATTGAAGGGTATCATTTAAGTAGGAGGAATGACCCATATGCATGTGATGACCACTTTTGGCCCATAAGCTATTGATAAAATGATGTATCTAAGGGGTCATATCTATTGTGTGTTGTTTTGTAATTAATTAATGTTATATCCCAACTAGTTTAAACCTATGATACTGCATATGGTGTGTTATCTATTACCATCAATTTGCATGTTTTTTTAATATACACCTTCCATGTAAATGGTAATGGTTAATGACTCTTGTTGAGGACCATTTCTAGTCTTTATCATTGTAGATTGTGCCTTTATGGGACATGATGTAGATTTTTCTTATTAGTATCATGTAATACCTTGATAGTACATTAATCCTTGTATTTTTTAATTTGATTCTATAATGTGTCAAATGATTTGTGTCATGTTGTGTGATTCTATGATAACCATAATATGCATTACCTTTTTAAAGTAAAATATGTCCCATAGTTTGATGTTGAGTAGGCGATAATGTGATGAGATTATTCTTGGTGTATCTTAAAGATTTGTTTCTTGCAATGGTGTTTGAGTTTTATAATCTTCCATTCCACATTATTTACTGAAATGTATGATTTTTTCATTATCCAAGTCATGTTTGAGTTTAGTGTTGCCTATGTATAATATGAGATAGTATTGTAAATACCTTTTGTATTTAAGATTTACTCATGATCTATCATTGCTACATTTTATTTTCCCCTAAAAGATTATGCTTGAATAGGAGTTTATGATTTATCCCTTTTATTGTATATGAATCATCTTGATAGTCTCCATCTATAGATGAGAATATAATGTATGATAAATATTCCTATAAAGGATTGAATTTTAACTCTCATAATTGATCATCTATCATATTTTTAATGTTGATATATTCATCATCACTATAATAATAATATGTGACTATGCCATATTGATATTCTAAGTTCACCAATAAAGGAAGACTGAGAATATATTATGGTATATCTATACTAGCTTATAGTTCATGTTGTAAAATTAATTTGTATGTTATTATTGGTTCCTTATCCTTTTATATACTTGATTCACACACCTCATATGTATGCATCTAATATATTGGAAAGGGTTGCGATGGATAAAAAATAGTATGATTCTCCAATTATGATTATGATTGATCCTCATTAGTATATTGGGTTATTTTATAATATATAAAAGGGGATTTATCTACTTATTTTGAATTAGAATAACATTCTCACATATATTTGATACATCTATGTAATGTCAATGGTATTATTCTATAACATATATCCATGGTCATCCTAAAACCAAGTTGTAATGTAAGTGATTAGGCATAGCATGGAAGGTAGTAGGACTCTATTAGGACCTAGTATAACATATAATGAGATAGTTCTAATTATTTGATGTATAGTATTATTGAATCCTTTTATGATTTAATCTTATTTTTGAGTAGTATCCATGTTTACCCACAATAATTTCAAGAAAGTAGATTTAAAATGTTTTAATCTAGAACCATTATCTATAAACACACATTTAACTAAGTTATTTTTTAAGTTAATGTGAATGAACAATGGCAAATTTTTCTATATTATGTGTTTCTTAGGGTAAGTTTTTATTGTTAAAAGTATACATTAATGTATTTATAATGGATTAAAATGATGCATATTGAGTATCACTAGTTAGAGTTATTTATTGCAATGCCTTGTATAAGATGTCTTTGTAGACTGTTAATATTTTAAATAAATATAAGATATAAATATTAGAATAGGTATAATTTAATTGATTTATGATGTCATATCCTTTAATTTAGTTATAATCCATTATGGAAAGTGGAGGGGGTTGAGGAAGAACATGTTGGGTACCTTCATTATGCCACATATGATGGGTCACCCTACCTCATATAATGTTGACAATATGGACCGCATAATCCAAAATAAGCTTTGAGTGAATAATAGGAGTGGTAAGGTAGTTATTATAAACTTGAGGTCTTGGGGGAGGAGGAATAAAGTGAGTCATGCATTCCCTTTGGCATATATTAGTAAAAAAAGTCATCTTAGATTAGATGTTGCAACAATAGAATTGGATAAAGGCTAAGGATTATTCATTAGTAAAATTTAGCTTATTAGTGCTATTAGATTTGATCTTTATTACCCATTTGGTTACATAATTGATCAAAATAATATACACTATACATGTACAATAGTATAAAAAGAGTAGCTTCATTATTTTTGTTAACTAATAATGTTAGTTTAATATAGTCATGATTAATGTATATTATTAGGGAATAATCATAAATTAGGTCTAAAATTAAAACCCTAAAGTTGAAATTCAAAACCCTAAAAATATGAAACCCTAATGAAGATTTAGGGCCAATGGTGAAAAGGATTTTTGTGTATGGAGATAAAAAATTAGATAAATGAAACCTTAGGACAAAAAATATAGAAAAATATTTTTTTGTAATGAGATCAAAAATGGAATTTGAATCCCTAGGACAAAAATTTGAAACCTTGTAAGGATGAAACCATAAGGGAAACCTAAAGTTTTTCATTATTTTATATGTGTACAGGTTTGCCAATATGTTTCATCCAAATTATGGTTAAGATGAGTTAATTAACCTAATTAAGATATAATTCTATAATTTAACTCAAATTAATTTCTATGGCATTTAAAAATACATTTGAATGTAAACTACTGAGATTTATTGTACCAATTTGATAAGTTACATATGATAAATATAGTAAGTACAAAATTGGATGAATAATTAACTTTTATAGGTGACTATTTGATTGTGACTATATTTTGAAATTAAAAATCATGATAAATTAAGCATGTATTTTTTTTTGTTTTGAAACTAATTTTCTATTTTTAGAGGGTCGATTCTACCAAATTGGGTTAGTATTAATAAATGATATTAACCTGTTGGTTGGTACTAACCTATATATAAATAAGGAACAATGACTATATGATAACCTAAACCAAGATTTTTTTTGTGTTTGTGATATTAAACCTTAATTGTGAATTTAACTCAATAAATTAGTATTAACTACCTAAAACCCTATGTGTTCTTGTGAGGGCTATAAAAATACAAAAAATGGGAAATTGTAATGGGCTAAGCTAACCCCAATCACCCCATTTTGATGATTGACTAATGCTTATGTATCTAGTAAACTATTATAAGCATAATGACTAAGGGGGGGTGAATTATTCTCTTAAAAACTTTATTCCAATTCCTCCTCAACATACATGAACCATCACATCAAAATACAAATCAAATAATGCATAAGCAATCAACCATACAAGCATGGAATAATATTACATAAGAAAACACATCATATATGTTAGAAACCCTCAAGGGAAAAAAACCCACTGATCCATGAAAAATTACTATATTCCTATAAGTAAAAAAATCACAATTTAGTGAATCACCAACTCCACATGGAGCACCAACCCCAACTAGTTAAGCACCAACCTAGCTAGGTTTTATCAAGAACTAATTTGCAAAGAGGCACCCACCTCCTAGATGACTCAGCACCAAATCAGCCACCTAAAACATTTTATCACCATAATATACCTTTTTTCTCACACAATATATTATGATCACCTTCTTTATCTCTTCTCACTCTTTTATCTCTCTCAAAATTGCCTTCTAGGCTTCTTCACTTAACTAGGTCTCTTCAAGATAGATTATGTCATTTGACCTTGATAATCATATGAAAACACACTATAAAATTTTCATTGTAGATAAAATACACCCATATTATGTTATAAAATACCTACTTATACTAAAAAATGTGCAATTTTATTCGCATACACTTTACTTACAAAAATATGCCTAAAAGTGCCTTGTATATATACTATTCCTTATTCATTTACCACTTTGTCAGCTATTCACCCTTAACCTTTTAGGTAGGAAATGTAATAGGTATTATTAAACTTAATAAAAATTATTCATATTAATATTGAGTCCCTTTTTGTCTATCATAACTCTATTAGACCTTATTTCACTTTTAGGTCTCATGGAGACCTAATTCCATTAGGTCTACTTTAGGACACATTACACTTTTCCTTCCTTTGAACACTTTAAAACTCAAAAAATGGTAGTAAAATATAATATAACACTAAAATATAAACTTAATAATGTCTTATATGATCAACAAGACATTTTAAAATAAATCACTACTTGAAACCCCTGATTAGTACTTAGTCTTATTAGGCTTGTGTACACCAAAAATCTATCTTTCAATACTAAGGCTTAAACTCACTTAAAACTCTCAAATATGATAAAAACACATGTATATATAGATTATATATGACCTTATTATCATAACAATATTATTTAAACACTTCAACTCAAGGTAAAAAGGCTTAAACTCATCTCTTCAGTATGTTCACTCATAACTACCAAGACTGTGAAAAGCCCGTCATGAAACTACTTGGCATAAAAAAATAAAAGGAAAATTTAAATGTTTATAAATATATTTAATATATTATATAATAAATTAATAACAAAATCAATCACAAAAATCATAATCTCTAATATCAAACATTGGTCTTACAAACAAATCCCCTAACCTTGTATCACACAATTTTGCTTGAATTAGACAAGCCATTTTGGATTCAACTTTTAACCTATTAAAATGACTTAAAATATTTAAAAAATAATTAATAAGAATTTAAGTTCACAAAAAACATTATCATATGCATTAAACACTTCAACTCAAAGCATAGATCCTAAAAACACCTTTGCAACTCACTTAGAACCCCTAGTTTTCCTCAAAGACTAGTCATGGTGACTCAGAACTCCAACACATGTATAGAAATTTTTGATGAATTATTATGAATTTATATTAACCTATATAATATATATACCATATTAAAATATATAAATAATATCTTCTAGTGGAAACTATTGGTTTTATAGACTAATTTATTGACCTCACTACACATAGATCTCACTAAGTCAGACAAACCATTTTGGATTATTCATTATCACCATTATACCTAGCTTAAAATATTTATACCAATAATTAATATTACATAAAAATACCAAAAAATTCATCCATGTAATTTTTTTCATCACTCTATATGATAACACATTCCTAATCATATATTTAGTATTGCCTGGGTTTTTCACTATTTCCACCATTAGGCCTATTAGTGATTGGCTAACTTAGATGACCAGTTTATAATAATTTAGGGATATAACTTGTATAAAAACCTTAATATACATGAAACCTGAGTCATAATATTCATCCTCCATCCATTTTCATATATTGCCTATGTCCACTCTGACTACTATAACAAATCTTTGAGAAATTAGCACTTTCCTATAGGATCTACTCACACACCTACTCAATCACACTTGGAGGTGCTTGAAAGAGTTTAATATAACCTATAATATCTTATTTGAGTATATAAATCCATTATAATAACTTTTGATTAATATCTTCAACATCAAGTCCTTATTAGTGTTCTAAGAGGGTTCAAACCTATTTCCATTCTTCACAATTGTTCATAAAGCATAGCCCCTCAATCCAAAAACTAATGCCTATAATTTTTATATAGGATCCTTCCCCATATATTATAAATATCTCAAGTTCTCATTAAAAAAAATTATGATCTAATGAGCACAATAAAATCTTTTTCAAGTTGAGAACCCTTCATTCTAAGCACTTGAGAGACCTCAAAATAAATTTCCGTGCCTTGTACTTAAAACTATGACCTTAAACTTCATGAACACACTTGAAAAAACATAAATTACCTATAAATTTTTTTACATGAGCTAAAACACCTTTAAATCTGATCATGACCCTTCATTAGTCCACTCTCTCTCTCTCTCTTTGCTCTCTAGACCTTGATTTACAAACCACATTAGTCCTTAAAAATGATCTTCATGCCTTTTTCCATGTGTTCTCCACATAAATCACATACTAAAATTAAATTTTTCATTATTAATCAATTCCATACATCTTTTATATTCCTTGACAATAGATCATGATACCTTATTAGGTCAAGTAGGGTCTAGGAGTAGTTTAGGTGTAGACTTGGTCTAAATTTCTTACTATTGTAAGCTCACCCTAAAACTCTCATAAATGATATAATGCCTCTCATACATTTAAAAACAATCTCATGCAACCACTCATGCCTATGTTCACTCATCTCACCAAGCCACCATGCTCATACCTTCTTATAAGGACTTTACATGTCATGACTAGTGTCATGACTAGGCTTATTAAACACTTGAAAATTGACAACTAACCTTGAAAAACTTTAGAAAACATATACACTTTAATTACATGATTAAATAATTTTAAAAAACCTCTCACAAACTTTTGTTTACTTACTTCACCAAACTTCACTATACACACCTTCTCACAAGGTCTAGACTATGCTTCTCAAGACACCTTGTACTCAAGAACTAGTAAAAAACATGATTACATCAATGATATCAATCAAATACACTCTTCAAAAAATTATCTCACACTAATTCAATAATATATTTTTGATTAACATTCTCTCATGACCTCATGTAGACCTAGAGTCTCATAACCATGATTCAATGCTCATTTGACCATCTTACCTCTTTATGACAACATTGACAACTTCAATATGACCTGAACCTTGACATCAATGAATAGAAGATACATTAGTTTCCTTTAAATTATCTCTTGAATTCAAATTATATCTTGGCACATGGCTTCCTTGTCACATAAAGGACATCAACCTTCACATCAATGACAACATTTCTCAATAAACTCCCCCTTTGTCATTGATGGCAAAACATTCTTCAATATAATCACTCTCATCTCCCCCATTCTAGTCTTTCTCCCTTCTTTAAATTTATTCTCTTTTGAAATTAATTTCAAAGGGTCATACACACTAAATATCTCCCCCTCAAACCAAGCATCCACCATGATTCTACTAACTAAAGAGTGTATCCATGAAGCCTAATAGAGTCACCCCTTTCATAAGGCACTAAAAAAACACAAAATTAGGATATAACCAAATCTCCATGATCTCACAAGATTTAATATCTTTCAAGATCCTATTAGGCTTGATTGGCACCTTAGGCTTGATCTTTTCATCAACTATTTGATCAATAACATGAGCTGATATCAGACATTCTTGACTTGATTTCACATCTAAAGTATGTTTTACCATAACAAATAGTCCACTTGGGCTTGTAGATGGATCATGAATCACCTTTAATATATTTGGTTTCCAAACATTAATTTTCCTTTTCTCCTTCACTTTAGGGGCTTCAAACCTCTTTTTTTGACTTGATGGCCTTTTAACTCTATTAGGGTAGAATCTTGTGATGTGTCCCACATTATGAAAAATATATAAGATAAACTCATTCAACATCTTTACTAATGATTCATTTCATAATCCCATGCATATTCATTTTTATAAGGTCTTCTACACTCTCTTTCTCTATGACCAAACTTATTGAATTCAAAATAGTAACCATTGAATGAAGTAGCATACCTCATAGAATTAGATTATCTTATTAGTATTTTCATATTGACCTTCTTGTCTTCATTATCCTTCTCCTTGACTTGAGCTACCTTCTTTTGGTCTTCTTTGAAACCAAGACCTATCTTATCATTTACAGACTTTTGACTACTCAATATGTTATCTAGAGCATTAGTATTCTTTTCAAACTTCATAAAGGTCTTCAACTTGTTAGAAGCTTGATCAAACTTAGCTTTCAAAGATTCCATATCTGGTGAATTCTTCCTCTTTAGATTTTAAACTTATAGTGACTATCTCCATCTATACTTAAATCTAATTGATGATCTCATCATACTCCTTTGATGTTTTACTTAGTCTCTAATCAAATAAACCAATCTACTCTTCATATTCCTTAACTAATAATATTAGTTTATGATTATTCCTTTTTTGGAACTTAAACTCCTCTAGATCACTCACCAGTTTTGACTCAAGGTTCACTTTAGCCTCTTCTTCATCTAATTATTCATCATCCATATGGACTTTTCCTTTTGAGAAACCCTCATTATCTATTTCTATAGCCATGAATAAGGTTTCATTATTATCATGTTCATTACTGTCATCATCACTATCATATGTAGTTGTATTACTTACATCAAATGAGTTATTATCTTCTTTGGTAGAGAAACTTCTCTTATTCTTGAATGACCCTTTTCTACCTTCATAATTTGTGAAATATTTCTTATTTTTATCAGGGTTATAAACCTTATTATCATCTCCATGATCTTAATCATGTGATTAATCATGTTTATTCTTATCCTTATTAGGACACTTAGATTCAAAGTGACTAATATTACCATAGTTGAAATATTTTAAAGGCAACTTACCCTTGTACTTACTAGATCTAAACCTCAATTTCCTAGCAAACATGGCTATCAGTTCATCATCATCAACATCTAAACATATATTATCCTTGACCTTCTTATATTTTGACTTATTTTTAGCTTTTAATGATACTTATTTCTTGGGAGGTCTTCCTTCATTTGTTCTCATCTCATAGGTAGTTAAGATGCCATGAAGCCCATCCATTTATAGCTTATCCAAATCTTTCATCTCTTCTATTGTAGACACCTTAGAATCAAACTTAGGAGTTAGTGATCTTGATACCTTTTTAACAACTATAGACTCTTTCATTTCTTCCCCTAATCCTCTAATGACATTGACCACTTCATCAACCCTCAACAGGTAGGATACAATGGTTTTAACTTAATTCATCTTCAGACTTTAAAAATGTCTCTAGTGGGTCTACAACTTATCCATCTTCACCTTAGTGTCTCCTTCATAGATATTCTTCAATTTTTCCCATATCTCTTTATCTAACACATAATGCATCACCTTCACAAACTCTACCTCTGATAAACCACATATAATGGCATTCATTACCTTAGAATTTCTCTCACTTTACTTCTTACCTATTACATTATTTGGTGGTGTAGGAGGTGGAGTGTATCCATTTATAACTAACTACTATATGTCATCACCCATTGATATTATAAATTTCCTAATTTTGATGATATAAAAATCATAGTTAGTCCCATTGAATAATGGAACCTTACTTGCTAACTAGTTAGGATCTCCTTTAGGTTGTTAGGTCTATTTTAAAGGACTTGATATGATACCAAATTTTTAAAGCATAATGACTGAGAAGGGGAGGGTGAATAAATCTCTTAAAAACTTTCTTTCAATTCCTCCTTAGCATACATGAACCATCAAATCAACATATAGATCAAGCAATGCATAAGCAATCAACCATACAAGAATGGAACAAGATTACACAAGATAACATATCATATATGTGGGAAACCCTCAAGGGGAATAAAAACCACTAATATATACAAATAAACTATATTATTATAAGTCAAAATATCAGAATTTAATGAAGCACAAAATCAACATGGATCACCAACCCCAACTATCTAAGCACCAACCCAGTTAAGCTTTAACAAGAATCAACTTACAAAGAGGAACCAACATACTAGATGACTCAACACCAACTTAGCCACCTAAAACCTATGATCACCTTAATAACACATTTTTTCTCAAAAAAATTATGATGATCACCTTCTTTAGCTCTTCTGACTCTTTAATCCCTCTCAAAATTGCCTTCTAGGCTTCTTCACTCAACTAGGTCTCTTTAAGACAAATTAGGTCATTTGACTTAGATCTTCATATGAAGACACACTATAAAATATTAGTTATAGATAATATATACCCATATTATGTTATAAAATACCTCCTTATATAAAATGTTCAATTTTATTTGCATACACTTCACTTACACAAATAAGCCTAAAACTACCTTGTATATATACCATTCGTTGTTCATATGCCACTTAGTCAACTATTCACCCTTAAAATTTTAGGTCAGACATGAAATATGTCTTATGAAACATCATAAAAATTATTAAAAATAATATTTATTCCCTTTTTTTCTAACATAACTCTATTATACCTTATTTCACTTTTAGGTCTCATGGAGACCTAATTCTATTAGGTCCACTTTAGGACACATTACACTTTGCCTTACTTGGAACACTTTAAAACTATATACATGGTAGTAAAATATGATATAAAACTAAAATAGACCCTTACTGATGTATTCTAGGCTTAATAAGACATTTTATAATAAATCACTACTTGAAACCCCTGATTAGTACTCAATCCTATTAGGCCTGTGTACACCAAAAATCTACCTTTCAATACCAAGGATAAAATTCACTTATGAAACTCAAACATGATAATAAAAAAGTGTATATAAAAATTATATATAGCTTTAGGATCATCACCATATGCTTGAAACACTTAAACTCAGGCAAAAAGGCTTAAATTCATCTCTTTAGTATGCTCACTTAGAATTGCCAGGACTATCAAAAGCTAGTCATAAAACTACTTGAAATACAACACCTAAAAGGAAAAATTATTTTTTTATAAATATATTAAATATATCATATAAAATATTTATAACAAACTCAATCATAAAAACATAATCTCTAATATCAGACATTGGTCTTGTAGACCAATCCCCTGACCTTGTATCACAGAGTCTTGCCTGAACTAGACAAGCCATTTTAGATTTAAATTTTAAACCTATTAAAATGAATTAAAAGATTTATAAAATAATTTAAATTCACAAAAAAATCACTATATGAATTATAAACTTCAAATCATAGCATAGAGCCTAATAAACACCTTTGTAACTCACTCAAAACTGCCAATTTTCCTCAAAGACCAGTCATGGTGACTCAGACCTCCAACACCTATTTATAAATTTTAAATGACTTATTATGAAATTATATGAAACTATTAAATATATATACTTTATTTATAAATAAAAATAATATGGTATAGTGGAAACTATTGGTCTTATAGACTAATTTGTTGACCTCACTTCACACAAATCTCACTGAATCAGATAAGCCATTTTGGCTTCTTCATTTTCACCATTACAATTGAAATAAAATATTTATACCAAGAATAAATATGACATATTAGTACAAAAAAAATCTCCATTCACTTTTTTTCATCACTCTATCATGATAACACATTCCTAATCACCTTCTCACTATTGCCTGGGTTTTTCATTATTTCCACCATTAGGCCTATTAACGACTAACTAATTTGGATAACTAGTTTAGAATAATTTATGGATATAAAATATCCATATACATTAATTTAAATTAAAAATTATTTAAATATTCATTCTCAATCCATTTTCATACTTTGACTTGGTCAACTCTGACTAGTATAATAAATATTTAAGAAATTAGCACTTTCTTGTAGGGTCTACTCACACATCTGATAATTTAATCACACTTGGAGGTGATTTAAATAGTTTAATATAAAATAAAATATCTTAAATAACCATATCAATCCATTATTGTCACTTTTGATCAATATCTTCAACATCGAGTCCTTATCAGGGTTATAAGAGGGCTTAAATCTACTTCCATTCTTAACAATTATTCATAAAGCATAACCCCTCAATCCAAAAACTAATGCATAAAATTTTTATATATGACCCTAAAACATATATAATTAATATAATAGGTTCTTATGAAAAATGTTATGAGCTAATTAGCATAATAAAATCCTTCTCGAGTTGAGAACCCTTCATCTAAGCACTCGAGAGACCTCAAAACAAATTTTCATGCCTTGTCCTTCAAATTATGATATTAAAATTATTGAGAACGCTTTAAACAAAATAAATTACCTATTAAAATGATTACATGAGCTAAAACACCTTTAAATATGATCATGACCCCTCGTTAGGCCACACACTCTCTCTTTACTCTCTAGACCTTGACTTGCAAACCACATTAGGTCTTAAAACTAATATTCATGCCTCTTTCCATGAAATATCCACATAACTCACATATTAAAATTAAATTTATAATTATTAAACAATTTCATACATCCTACATATGCCTTGACATCAAATTATGATACCTTATTAGGCTAAGCAGGGTCTAGGAGTGGTCTAGGTGGAGACTTGGTCTAAAGGTATTACCCTTGTAGGCTCACCCTAGGAGTCTCATAAATGATAAAATTACTCTTGTACATAAAAAATCAGCCTCATAAAACCAAGTTTTACTATGTGTACTCATAGCACCAAGCCACCATGTTCATACCTTCTTACAAAGACTATACATGCCATGACTAGTGTCATGACTAGGCTTCTTAATCAATTAAAACTTGACAAATGACCTTAAAACACTTCAAAAAAAATCTAAAATTTACTTACATGACCAAAAAATACCAAAAAACATCTCACAATATTGTGCTTACTTCACCAAACTTGACTATACACACCTTCTCATAGGGTCTAGACTATGCTTCTCAAGACACTTATACTTAAGAACTAGTACAAAACATGCTTACCTCAATGATATCAAACAAAAACACTCTTCATAAATAACTCACACCAATGAAACAACATATTTATGATCAACATTCTCTCATGACCTATATAGACCTAGAGCCTCATAACCATGCTTCAATGCTCACTTGACCATCATACCTCTTTATGACAACACTGACAACTTCAAGTTGACTTAAATTTTGACATCAAACAATAGAAGAGACATTAGTTGCCTTAAAATTCTATCTTTCCACATTATTTCCTTGTCACATTAATGACATCAACCTTTACATTAATGACAACACTTCTCATCATACACTGAGGATGGAAATCAAACCATGTGTAGTTATCTCACATAATGTGATTGTGAAATTGTGTTCCTTTGTTATATGTATACAACTAATGATTTGGATTTTATACCTAACAGTACTTGATTTAACTTGGATATATAGCTCTTTAAAATTACATTTGACTGATTTTAGTGATAGGTTTGAAATTTGGAAAGAATAGAGTAGATTTTCTCAATGTGTAATAGTGTATAGATGTGTTTTATATAAGTGCCAAGTCCATTTTGAATGAGACATTGATTTATTTATATACATGTCTAATTGGGTAATTTGTCATGCCACCAACACACTAGTAAAATATATGACTTGGAGGATAAGTATTATTTTATAAAATATTCATTGTTGGGAGTGGGTCAATACTAACTAGATCATGTCAATATTGACTAGTGACATCATCAGATTTGGTAGATCCAACTTGTGCACATACAAACTAAACTAAGATTCTGGAGATGTCTATGCAAGATATTTAACATGTTTGAAACAAATAATGATATTAATAAATGTGTGTAACAATAGAATTGAAGGTTTGAATCATAAGATAAAATACAAGTGAGAGAGAATGGAATATTATGACTTTATTTATGTGTTGAAGTCATGCATCATAAACTTGTGTCAAGATTGTCATTGTCAAATACTTAAGACTATATTTTAGTATCTACAAAAGTGTAGTATTTTATGTGAATTATTAATACATGAAGTGTGATTATGTATACTATAAATTTAGTTTAATAAGGGATACAAGGACAAGGTTTTCCTTCATTGAACCCCTAACCTTATTTGCATCATCTAGAATTTGTAAATAATGATAAATTATTAGTGAAGTTATTTTCTAAAATACTTAATGTTAGAGAATAATCTTATTTGGGTTCACTTTAGTCTTTTAGGATTATCCTAAGTCTCTTTTAGGTGTGAATTTTATTATTATTATTATTATTATTATTATTATTATTATTATTATTATTATTATTATTATTATTATTATTAATGAATTTTATCCTAATTATGAGGTGTCTCTCACCTCTCTTGTCTACTTGTTATATTTTGGAGTTACTTACACAAGTAATTCCTCCCCCCACATGTCACACACTTACCTTATCTCTCTTTGGGAATAGGAAATTTGGAACACACCAAGGAGGCCTTATAAGTTCATGATGGGATTCTTGTAACTTCCTCATCCTTCATCTTTCTCTATTTAAAGAGCCCTCTCCTCCTCTCTTTTACAACAATATTTCTCTTGACAATCTTTTGATGCCTCTTTTGGCTTGAAGCTACTCTTCTCTCTCTCTCTCTCTCTTAGATTTTTATTACTATTGTACTTGGAGTTAAATTATCTAAATATCTTATAATATATTATAGAGTTTTTATCTATTTGATGGTTTCCCCACTTGTCAACTCTCATCTCTTATGTTATAACGTGTTTGCTTCTGAAGGTAATATACTTCAATTTGATCTATTCTTTCAATGTTATAGTGTGATCTTGGAAATTAATCGAATATGGTATCATAGCTAAAATTTATTTTAACGTTAAATATTGAGTTATTTTTTAGGTTTGTGCCAAAGAAGAATTTTTTTCTACATCTCTTTGCACTCACTACTATTTTTTTAATATTAGACTACATATTTTTATGCTCTCTAGTTATTCAAATTTAATGATATTAATATTGGTTTTTAATTTGGATATTTTCTCTTCTAGTCTTACATGTTCAATGTAGTCTTGTCTCCTTGTAACAACATTTTTTAACTCCTTTTCACCTTTGCTAATATTTGTTATCAGGTGCTATAGGAATAATTACTTTTATCTATGTTATATTTGTGTATGTTCACCTTCATTGTAACATCCTTTTTAATCTTTTGGTTGGGATTTACACTTGAATAGAATTTTACATTTTATCTTTACCTAGTTCTCTTTTTTCACCATGTGGTTGGCTATGTCTTCTCTACCAATTTTTTAATATTCCAACACCTTGGGGCATGATGTCTCTCCTACAAAAAGATTATTTTAGCCTTTTATCTCTGATTTGTGGCTTAGCTTTCTACCTAACCATATGCCATCTCAAGCATCATGCCTTGATCCATGTATCTTTGCTTTAGTTCTGTTTATTCTCCTTACATGCTATTTTTTTATTCCAAATAGTTGTCCCTTGTTCCCAACAATTTTTTTTGTCATTTCATGCCATGCATTAAAGTATTTTTTTTTTTATCATGGTTCTTCTTTATGCCACTAAATTCTCTTGGAGACTCCTTGTTATTCATTTTTTGTTCTTAAAGTTATTCTCATACATGTTTCTATACTAATTTTATTCAAGTCTAAATTGTTTATTATCACATTCTTTACAACACTTTTTTATATGCTCATTTCCAACCAATTCCTTTAATCAAATGAATTTTATGTATCTATACACTATTTATAGATAAAATAATGTAGTGCACTTTTTATAGACAATAAGAAGGTAATATGCTTTACCTATTTGTGTATTATATTTTTTGTTAATATATTTCAAAGCATGAGTATTTTTTCTTAAATCTTTAAACAAATTTTTTTTCATACCTTCTTTGATGCATTATTCAAGAAAATAATTATGTTTATTTTTGAGTTTATGTTTAATAAAACCAATAAACAATATTAGTTATCAATGTTTCTTATTTTTTTATATACTTCATTCAACTCATAGGCCAATTTACTTTTTTATATATATAAATTCTCATGAAATATTTTATTCCCATGTGGCTCATAAAGACTTTTTTAGTCTTTTCTTTCTAACATAAAATATTATGTTTTAATGAAAAGACTCTTTTTATAAAAAAGAATTTAACCATTTTTTAGATAGGTATTCACTTTTTACCAAAGTTCCAACTACTCTGAGACATAATCAAGGGCATATATCCCCAAGTGATAATCTATCAAAAGTACAAGATCTACTAACAATGGCCATAATTAGCCCGAGAATACCAATAATGGCCACAATTAGCCCAAAATACCAATGAATGACCACAACCAACTTGAGAATATCATCAATGGCCACAACTAACCTAAGAATATCAATGATCAACCAAAATTGACCGAAGAATACAAATTATCAACCACGTCTAGCCTCTAATACCAATTAAGATTTGAACCTAGGTGGTGCTTGAAACAACCAAGTCACTTTAACAACTCACCCACATCTCATCAGTAAGCTTTTTAACCATTGGTTTTCATTTGATATTCATGTAAATCAAATCTTTTACAAAGACTTGTTTATTTATATGCATAAAAAATTAAAGCATTAAAATTTGACTTTCAAAAGTCTTCTTAAGAAAATTAATTTTGTGATTTGGTCTTGACTTGCATTCACAAGTTAAGTTCCATAATTGTTTCTAATTTTTCCATATGAATTACTTTAAATATCTTGGTAATTTTTTATGCTTTGAACTATAATTCCAAATATAATTCATTTTTTTAAAATTAATCTTGTTATATATTTTGAGATAATTAATTCATTAGTATTTTAGTCAAAAACATTTAAGTAGATTCAGTGATCTTAATCATTTTTTTTTTCAAATTTACTTCTTGGATTTTCAATGGTTTTTAAATAAGTCATTTTATTAGCATTTAAGAACACTATGAAAACTCTTGATTCCAAAATTTATGAAATTATTGATCTTAAATATCAAATCCAATGTCAAAATGTTACTATCAATGCTTTGTAAAACTCTTTTAATGCTCACACAAAAAAAATCAAGCTTCTTTTGATGCTTTAAATTCTAAACTTACGTCTTTCACACATAGTAATATATTTAATGATGAATTTCAGTTGATTCTAAATAAAATACTTTGAGCACTCCTATTAACTCTAGATTCAAAATCATGCAATGTATGGACTACACTGGTAGTGGTCTTGGTAAGTGTGAAAATGATATTATTGAACTTCTTTTGCTTAAATCAAATGTAAATTGTAAATGTATTAGTTTTAATGCTTCAACTACTTCTAATAGGCATTTAAAAAAATATTGTCCTCTACACCAAAGGACTTATCATACAACTTCATTTAATTATAATGCTTATCATTCTCATTATTTGGTTTAAAATGATAAAATTTGTGAGCATTTTGGTAAACATGACCATCCTATCTCTAAATGTTGGAAATTGCATTCATGTAAATCTTATGGTAAATCCACTCATGACACTTTTTATTTTTTTAAAACCACTACAATACCTACTTTTAAGGTTAAAACTATTTAGATACTTAAAGATAATGTATCTTATAGAGACTTTGATATGTCTTCTTGTGATATTTATTCAAATTATTCATGTAGAATATCTTTTGAAAGTGACACATCTTATTTGTCTCCCTTTTGATAAACTTAATTTTTTTTATACATTCCTTAATTTTTGTATTAATGGTAAATATTTTTTTTTAATGAAATGGACTCTACCCTTTTATAATGGAGAGAAAGATATACAATTAAGATCTAATGCAACTCCTCTACCAGTGGAAAAATAAAACAACCATAGAAAAAATAGTAAAAAAATAACACACATCTAAGACCCTCCCAAATATTTTTCTTTCTTGGATCTGAGGGGCATATTCAAAGTTTATAACACCCTATTCTGACTACTTTTCCTTTTGTTTCTAAAAATTGTCCAGTCACCTATCTCCTCTTCATCGAGATATATAGGAATGGTGACTTCAAATGAATCAATAGGTTGGGAATTCTTCAAAGACACTCGAGCCTCTGATCCCTTACTCAAAAGCTATGGAAATTATATTATCAACCTTTAGTGAATATTTTTATAATTCGGATTCTACGTTATTTTCCAAAGGTCATTCTTGAAAAGGAAATTTGCTTTGATTGTATCTCTCGATTTTGACTAACTTCTTTTTCATGCATGATTTTACACTTTGTGATGGAAGTTGTCTTTTGTTATATTTACCTTGTTATACATCTACTATTTTCACATTATGTATGTAAATTTTATTTTTACTGGAATATTATTTAATTAACTTGAAATATCTAAGTTAGATATTTGTTTTTTAGGGTTTAATGGATCATTTTTCCTTCTTATTCGTATTTATTTCATTTCAGATTGACCATATTATCTACCAAGATTTTTTAGAGATTCCACTTTCATCCTTTTGAATTTTATCAACACCTTATCTTTTT
>JARHVA010009028.1:0-97500 GCA_037957365.1 Torreya grandis
CTTATCTAAAAAAACATTCATTATTAAATCAAAATAGAGAATTAAATAGTAATAGGGATCTACCCTAACTTATCCTTCATCTTATTTTATTACATTTCCTTCTCTTTTATTTCCTTTTTCTCCTTTCTACTAAATCAACATTTGAACTTGAGGCACTATTCTAATCATCAAAATATCTTTTACCTAAAACCCAATAATCATTAATATGGCTAAAGTCAAAGTGTGACCAAGATGTGATCCCAGAATCAAATTTATGCTAAGAAATTTATGTGACATGTAATGTAAAATGAAAACTTATAACTTTATCCATAATGTGTTTGTACCAACTGATGCTTATTTTACTAAACATTAAACCAATACTCATAATATACCAACACTACAAGTGGAAAAAATACATCAACTAATAAGTATGCAAGGAGTAATTATGTGTTGTTAAGGGTATTTTTTTACCTTTGCATTCTCATTAGGGACTAAATCCATCATGTGAAACTAGACACTCTAATGATTCATTCAATATTTAAATCAAAAGTGCCATCATAATTGATCAAACTAATTAATAATCATAACCACCATAATATAAGGCAATGATAAATATAAGTACACACATCATGGGTCTAGTACATGCATAAACACTCAATAAAATTTTGAATTTATCTCTCTCAAATAATAATGAACATTTATATACCTACATGTTGTGACTTTATCTGCATGTTGGACCCCTTTATTGGTAGGCTTAGCTCATACCATCAGAAAATAGACCCTAAAAAATAAAAAGAACACCAAAGCTACCTGAACAAAAAGATTAAGAGAAGTTTATGTACTAATTAAGTAACTGATAGTAATCAAGTGTAATAAATAAATCACTAAATTATAGCTAATTTTTTATGTATTAGAAAGAAAGTACATTATATTGTTTTAAAAACAAAAAATTCACCCTAAACTAGAAAACATGTGTCACTACAATTATATTTTTAGACACATTATTCAAAGATCCAAATTTGGATGACATTAGAGGTCTCTTTCATTCTTCCTCTTTCTTTTTTGCACCTAGGTCAAAATTAGCAGTCTATAAATTATATCCTTGATACAATCATCGCTCCACCTTTTGTGTCCATTTTATTTGTGTGGGTAATTTTATCCTTCCCCATCCTATTTTCAATGTGTGGATCTTAATTTAAATTTTCTCCTTGTTTCTTCTACAACTAGTATTGAAATAGATTTTAAATTTTAAATTAAGATGTGTATATCTAAAATGTCTCTTATATCATTTCAATAAGGGAGTAAAATGACAAGGCATTTCATAAATATTAGGTGCATTATCAATATTTAAATAATGCTCTTTAAGACTTTAATATATTAAAAGGATTTATATTTTTAGATACTTATGATAAAATTAAGGTCTAATATAAATTCACTTAGTTTTATTTGATTATCTAAGGAGAGAAGGTAAAATCTTGTATCTCACTTTGAGTGGGATTACAATTACAAAGTGATATAACTACATGGAACCTTGATTTTATGTCTTCAAAACATATAACTATAAATCATCAAGTATATTGCTCACTTTTACGCCTCTTGATAGATGATGTAAATTTACCTAAAAATAAAAGGGGAATTAAATTAAATAAATATGCCATCAATTATTTGAAGCAATCCTAGGATCATTTACAATATATACCTTTTTTGAAAGGATCCAGGAAGTTATAGATATTTAAAACCTATAAAGGATAGAATTAATATCACATAACAAAATCGACCCTTTTTTATCAATGATCATCTAATTCTAACCTTCCATTAGAGGTTAGACCCTAGAGTTTCATATGTGACAGTCTCAAGAGTGTGCTTCCAATTCTAAATTATAGTTATAATCATTATGGGCATTTGTTTCATTCTATTTCAACCTTTTTAGACTTAGTGTAAGTAAATCATATGTTGTTAAATGGATAAGTATACTAAATAGGGGTAATAATATGTAATAAATAAAACCACTAATTTTTTTATAAAATTGACTAACTTTGACCTTTATAAAAATAGTAATACATAGTGTAAGAACTTAACTAGAAAACAACTAAGATGGATGACCTTGAATCTAAAAACTAAGGCAGAGGCTAGTCTGAGTGTCATATATAGGATCCTAATGTAAAAATTTCTCCTAGACAATATCACCTTAATTAAAGAGTATCACTCTAATTGGATATGTGTTATTAGTGTCTTTGTTTATTAGTAGTATCCTCTATACATGACTATCTCAAGCTTCTAGGTACACCCATGTTAAGATATATGAGGTTTGTTATTTCATGCACAAGCTCTCAAACCTTGTATATGACTTGTTTTAACTAAATTTATGAGCAAACCCTAATCCTCCATGTTCCTAGGGCATATAGTTGATACAACCTAGAAAATTTATTTGTTAATGGGGTAGGCTAGACATCCTCAACACCTCATTATTATGAGAGTTTCCTACATACCAATAATCTAAAGAGGGATCAAGCCCAATGCCATTATCCCAACCAAAGTGTTGGTTAAAGTGTAATTAAATTTATTATGATAGTTGACATGAGTTCTTTGAATTTACTTGAGACTATAAAACTAGGTAATTTGAGCTTAGGAATTCTATAGATGGTAGTATGCAGAAGTAGCATAGAATAAGGATTGATAACATTAATTATTCACAACTTGTTATGAGTTTGCATATGTAATTTACATCTGATTTCCATCTAGTGGTTAGAGGGATAAAACTCATGTATTTATACCATTATAGTCCTTGTGTGGGTGATAAAGTGGTTTAGGCCTACCATAATAGGTCACAAATTTGAAAAGATACCTATTTGTAAAAAGAAAAGGGAAAAGGTAGTAATACCATGTCGAACTATTAGCATATTATGGTGCTAGTCTCCAAGTGGTAGAACACTAGGCATGAAGGGACAAGATTCAAGAATGAGGGTTTGACTTCTTTAGGAATGACTAGGGATAATTATCGCCTACAAGAAGGCTAGATAAGTGTGAAAATAGACTTTATGATAGGTTTATGGATAAGCTACATATAGGTAGTCTCAAATAGCAACCTTAGCACACAAATAATAGTCTTAATTGATTACATATACTCCCCTTTATTCTATAAATGAAACAAAACAAAATGAATAGGATAAAGGCAAAAGAAGCATACCTAGACTTACCTAAGAGGTGAATCCCATTAAGCTTGGTCTAAGTATATGAAGCACATTCCAATGTGTGTCCTATAAGTGAAAAGTGCATAAATGAGTCCTTGCTTAAGAGATATAAAAATCAAATATAAAATTGAGTATGTAATTAAAATTGAGTAAGGAGATAAGAGAGAGGAAAGGAATGAATACACCTTATTGGGTACATGAACTAATGCATAAACCTACTGACAACCTATGTGTGTGCATGTATATAGTAATCAATCAGTGAATAGATTGGAATGAGATGATATATTTGTCCATCCTCATGTATGAGTGTCTCAAAAACTTAATTTTGTTTTTACCTCCATTGTTGTCCACCCCTGCTTGGTGGATCATGACTTGTGAATAACTTATATTGGACTAATGGTGTGTCCAATCCTCACACATAGGTGGCTCAAGAACTCAAGTAGGATATGAATCCATCATTTCCTACCCATGTGTATTAGATTTATCTAAAACTAAAATTTCATGATGTAACTATAAATGTATAATTGGGAATGTCTTCTCTACGTCCACTCATGTATATCAGGCATCCTTAGGATACTCAAGAATGCCACCCACTATAAATAGAGTAAGGCATGAAATTGGTGTGTAACCTAGAATATAATTTTTAATGTATCTAGTATAGGTCATGACATGGAATTTATTATTTCATATGATAAACTAGTGTGTAAGTGAGCATATAGAAACAATGTGCCATGCACATGCCTGCAAATATGATATTTGAGCATATGGATTCTAGACTGAGTTTTAATAATCTATATCTAAGTATTTGAACTGAAAGGGAATGGTAATGTTATACATAATGCCCCCAATCTAGGCAAAATGGTATGAATCTAAGTAAAAATGATAAATTTATAAATGAACCTAGGTAAATCTATATTTTACCTATTATACTTTTTTGGTCAATATAGGTTTTTTAAAAATGAGGTTACTAGATAGTAGCACCATATCTTTGATAGTATCACCATGTGGTGCTATTATTCTAATTTGGTCACTAGTGTCCTTTTACTTTGATTTATATTCAATTATACTAATCTTTATGGCACTATTTTCCCATTGTGTTTACCTGAGTCTAATTTTTATAATCTGAGCCTATGTACTAAAATGTACTTTGATTGTGTATATAAAATAGTTTCAAACTTGATCAATTATTGATTCTTTCTCTCTTGTAGGAACCTAATGAGTCTCATTATCTCTAAGTGCATATCTGTAAGTCTTCTTCTTCTTCTTCTTCTTCTTCTTGAGGAGCACTACTTAGGGTTTTAATACTTTCTTTAGAGATATGAATGTTGTATTATAGAGAAGTAGTTTGGATGAATAGAGAATTTGTGTAACCTAGAGCTGACTTATCCTTGTTATCCTTACATACCACAATAACCTCTTGTGAAACACCTTAGCCAAGGGAGAGATTGAGGCTTAGTAGGTTCATCTTCAAAGGTAAGTATACTTAAATTTTTTCTTGATTTGTAAGAGTGGATAGATTTGAATTTTTACTTATCTCCCATGAATTAGTGTTTTACTTATACATAGCTTAATTAAAATTATCTTATGCATGTTTAATTTTTATGTTTATTTCCCAAACTATATGCCACAAGATTTGGTGATCACTATATTATATTTTTACTTTGATTTGCATATACTTTGTGAATAGGAAAACATAGGACCTAGTTAGGGTTATTTCATGGTGTTACTTGACTAGAGGCTTTTAAACACTCTCTAGTAATGTTATTTTGGTAAAAATCCCTTTATTAATCTCTAGTGTATCCATCTTGTTCATGACCCTGGATATATAATGTATCAACAATTGGAAGTGTAAGTAGGATTTATTTTCTATGAGATAGGATTGATTAATAGATTAGTGGCATTTCCATTTATATAAATTTTGGTGAACCCAATATGAATTAAAACCTTTTAGGTTTTAATTCATGCTTTCATTTTATCATTATATTATATATTATTATTTTTATAGTATTGTATTGAATATATCAGTATAGTTCTAACAATCTATGTGTATTGGTTTAATACATAGTCACTCTAAACTGACTATACTATGTATGTAAGTCTTATCCAAATATAGGTGACTAGATCAATCAGCTCGACATAGTGTCATTATTTAGTTATATATTTGGATACATATTTGAACTAGTTGACTATATTTGTATTTCTCATATTTCAACCTAAGTCTACAAACATAGTCCAACTAGTCAACTCTATTATTAACTTATTTTTTAGGAAAAAGGTTTTGAAAACTCCATCAAGCAAGTCAACTCTATTATAATTTTTTTTTGAATCAATTTTTAAGAATCACAACATAAATAAATTCATTCTAAACATCTTCAAAATCACCAAGGGTCATTCTTAGCTTCTCTGTCATTTCAATTTTCTTTTTAAATACTATTTTTCATAAGTTTATAATTTATAAAACTGTAGCCTTACATCTAACTAGGTTGACTAGATCGACATAGTTATATAACCTATTTTATATCTCAAATATAGTCAACCTCTTCAACTATGTTCTTCTAGATATTGATTTTAAAGAATAGTATCAACCCAGTCAAATTTGTTCTACATTTTTTGCATATAGTATCCCCTGAACTGATTCTATACTCTTCACAATTAAAGAATTAACCTATATTTTATAATAATTAATTCACATTTCCTTTTAGTTACTTGCATTATTATAGTAAAAAATATAGATTAATTATGTGGTTTTTCAAATTTATGATTTAGTCATAGTGTTTTTTTCTCTTTTACGCACACATCCAAATCACTTTACATACAAAAAAGCATTAAAATTTTGTCTTATCAAGGTCTACCTACTTGGATTTCATCACCAAGAGGGAATATAGCTTGGTTTTATGGCCAATAATAAAAATTTAGTTTATGGTATGTATTATAAAATCACTTGACACCCTTATCATTATGGGATTATGAAGTGATAGGGTGGGCCCCAATACTAATCTAGTACCATTCCCAATACATATCCCTTCCAACCCAAACTTCCTAAAACCATCCTTAGATTAATTTTTTGTTCCTTCTTACAACCAACTTTTAATCAAATTAATTTATAATATTATTATAAATTAATAACACTTAGGAATGACTAATTAATTATAATTTACTTTCAAGTGTTGCTTGCTCTTTGGTTATTTTATTATAAAACTTACATCAGCTAAAATTGGTACAAGGTTTGTGATGTGTATTCCAATTAGATAAATCTCATTGATATAATTAATTATGTGCTTAATTTCATTATCTTATATATTATTTTCCAAAACATTTCTCTATTTTTAAAACACTATCATCCTTATTGACGGTATCTTATAGTTTGTTCAAACTATTTGCTTATAGTACATAGTCAACCTATCTGACTATGTCTCTTCATCTTCTTGTCTAGTCCCCTATCTAAGTAGTACACAGTCAAACTATATATGTGTGTCTTCTTATTTATTTCCTTGTTTCCTATTCAATATTACATAGTCAACCTACATGACTGTGTCTTATTTTTCTTTGTTATGTTCCCTATTTTACAGAACATAGTCGACTAATTCAATTTTATATCCTCCTTCAAAAAAATTATTTTCATCAAATATTTAGCCTCTTTTTATTACCATAAATTTCCTATTTAAGGATAATACAGAGTTAAATCCAACAAGCATGATGAGATCTACTAATATTAATAGGTTTCCCAAAAATAGCTTGTGGCCTCCACATTAGATGAAAATAATGCTCACATAGCCACTTGTACTACCAATTATAGGATCCCTCCTCATTCATCCTCAGTTTATAATCTATTATTATCCTTAGAGTATGAGCATTAATTATATTACACACCTAAAATTATCTTATTTACTAAAAAAACCCTTCAACCATTTATAATCTTATGATAAGTTCTCATGTAGAATAACCTCTTTCACATTCCCCTACATTCTCTCACAAATTTTGAGGAGACACTTTCTTTGCTTCTCATCCCTTCCCTTATAGTTTTTCTCCTTCTCACACCATGACATATTATTCTATGACCTCTTTAATATCCATTACAAGTATCTCCACTAACATGGCAAGTTTAACCTTTAGTGGGTCTTTTCCAAAGACCCTTTGTTGGGACCAACATACCCCCATTTTTTGAATTGGGACCCCTGATAAAAATTTGTAATAAAACATGTAAATTTAACATGTCAAGGTCTTTTATATAATTTTAAGTTCATCCACTTTTTTTAAAGGTAGGCTTATGTGGTTTTGATTTGCTTTAATTTGGATTAATAGTGCTAATGAGATTTATTTGGCTTGTAGTTGTAGGTTCCATGACATGTGTTCCTAAGAATTTTTTATTCCAAAACCCTAGTAAACCCTTAATTCATATTTGAATAAATTCAAAAACCAAATTAGTGAGAACCATTTTAAAATTCATTTATGGACTTGAGTATAAAATGCATATTCTAGGCTTAGTCATGTTTTTAACACAACTTTACTAAGAAACTTGGCCCCTTTTATTATTTCCCCATTTTCTAAAGTTCCTTATGGCCTAACTAATATCATATTGTAGGTTCATTTAAATATTTCTCAACTTAGCCCAAGGGTTTTATACTAAGGGCCTAATGTATTCATTAATATAATCATGACCTTAGTCTCAATGCCTTAAGCCTAAGTATTTTATGTCTTTATGGTCTTAAATTAATTTCCTTACATCTTATAAGATCTTAAAGCTATCACTTTATCATTTAATTTGATCTGATAGAGTGATAATAACCCAAACTTCAACTTAAATAACATATATCTTGACTGCTATGATGGTCCATGCTTACTTACTAAGACCTGATCAGATGGAGCAAAGCATAATTAAAAAGTCAAAGGGATATAGGAGGCTCAAAATATGGACATGGGATGCTATTGCATTTGAGTATTAAAAATAAAAAGAGGCCCACCTAACATGAAAACTAATCAAAATTAAGTTGTTGGATCAAGATCTTATGGTTGTTGTTTTATCATGGCATTTGATTCAATAAAGAGAATTAATAAAGAGACCATGGGAAGCCCCATAGAAATTCCAAGTGGCATCCTCACATTTGGCCCTAATTATTTTAATTAACCTAAAATTTATTTTCACATGACCATCATTCAAACATTCAAAAAGATGAACTTGACTCCCGCATGATGGTCAACTTTAAGCCCATTAAAATGAAAGTTTCACTGGCTTAAACTTTTCATCCACGTGACCATAAATTGACACTCATGAGGGTGTATTTGACATATATGAGACTATCAATTTTAATATAATGAAATATCTTACTCAGGGTAAAATGGCACTCCAAAATCCTATTTGAATAACTCTAAAATGGCTTTACAATCTAAAGGAAATGCTCAAAAGATGTTAAAAAATGGGAGTCTTCAACCTAAAAAATATGGAAATGGTCTTATGATATAAATACTTATCATAAATTTATATAAAAGGGTCCTCATGGAATTTTGTGTAAAAAATCATGATCCTTAAACTATGAGCTTATGTTAAGTCTTATTTTAAAAGGGAGGTCCTTATCACCCAGAGTATAAGCTAACCAAAGGTTTTCATATGTGGTGGCTTAGACTATTTAGAACCTCAACCCTTTGTTATAAATTAGGAAACTTAAGCATAATTTACTTATCCTAAGGTTTATTTCATGCTTAATAAGCATGAAACAAGCCTTAGCCTAAGGAACTTAAGCCTAAATTGTGACTTTAATAATGTACCGACATAATGTTCATGAATTTTTGTAAATCAACGGTTCACACCCCATCATGGGATTTGATCTAATGGCACAAAGGTGCCAATGAATTTTCAAAGACCTATGATCTCACCCCATGGTTGATACTCATTCAATGAGTGATTAACCAAAGATATGAAGTAAAATAAAGATATGTAAACATGTTAAGTGTCATGACCATGGGGTTTATAATAGAAATACCTAATCATGGCCAAAATCCCATATTATAATAAATGGCTCACACTAATCAAGGATTTTGATCCTATAGTGTGAAATAAATAAGGTATTTTAAATACTAATGGCTAGTGTTCAAATGGAATTTATGAAAAATGCTATGAAAGGTCTAGACCAATGCCACATAAGCACCACACAAGTATAAAAGGACAAAATTCAAGATTTTATGGGAGAAAAAACATAAAGGTATACATTTAAAGTTCCCAATCAAATCCAAATCATGTATAAGCCAAAGCTTGGATATATGCCACCATTAAAGCTCCAAAACACTAAAACCATAGAAAAAAGTGACCCAAATAGACTCAATTTGTCAAAATTTGATCAAAGGAGAACTTAATTATGTTTTTTAGGTAGAAGAGAGCTTTCACAAAGATCATATATTATCTAGTGTGAATAATTATAAAAAACAAAGACCATGGCATCTAGTAGGTAGCAATCAAAGGAAGAGACTGAGTTCTATTGACAACAAACAATGGGGGTTGGATCTTCATAGACACTAAATTAGACCTCATAACATTAAACATCTAGGGCATTAGGAATTGGTCTGATCACTTCTTCATGATAGAAGAACTACAACCCATTTCAAAAGAGGAATAGAGGAATGTCACCTTGAGTAAGTGACACTATGACCTAGTTGTAATCCAAATGGCTATCCTTCATCATGCCATATCAAAAATAGAGGTATTACATTATTTTGAAATCCTTACTCCCATATTTGTTGATTGGAGAATAGATAATGAATGGATCATTAGGGAGGGGAACTCAAAATGGGTAGCCTATATTTCCCCTATTTCCTTTAAGAAGTACAACAACCTCCCTTTCCCCCATGTAGACCTTTCTAAAATCAAAGACGGGACCACTAACCATGATCTAGACTCTATCCTTAGAACTTGGTTACACTAATGACCTCATATCTTTAGAAACCTTGAGGGAAAGATCCCTATCATCCAAATTAAAGAGGGTATTAGGGTAGTAATGACCTTGTTGAATTGATCCTTTGGTGCCCCTTCAACTACTTATGTGAATAAGATATAGGTCATATATGTGTACTAAATGATGGAAGAGAAGCTTACCCCTCTAATTGGAGAATTAATCAATATTTTCCTCGCTAAACACTTTAATTCCATTAAAATAAAGACCTCAAAATGATTTTGTATGGTGTCATACCTACTTTACACCCTTGTTGCCTTAATCATCTTCTCTGGAATCAAGAACTGGTCCCTAGAGGGCAAGACAACCATTTCACATTACCATTGTAAATTGCACATCTTCAAGTATATGAATCATATGCAATTTATTTGTGACTATGTTTATCCAGATATAGTGGAGTCCATCATAGTTGTTCCCATGCCTAGACTCCACCCCCTTATTAGGAAGTATGTTTAAATGATACGGGACATATAGTATTACCTTGATTGTACAGTCATCAAGATATAAGGAATCATGTCCCAGCCTTATAAGATACCAATATATGTTCCAAATAAGCTTACATAGCAAGAAATTGTCTCCTAGCTCATCCATAGCATTGATAGGATTATAAAAGAGAAGATGAAGGATCTACTCCACCCCTTCCCATTGAATATTAGGAAAACCATAATAAAAGACTATAAATAAGTGATCATGTTCCCACATAGGGACTCATTTGGCTTCCATCTAGATGAACTCCAGATGTGGGATCCAAAGAACATAGTAGGTGAGCATATAAGGGACATGAAGCTTACAAATTTGGAATATGTACATCAAATCAATGTTCATGACACCATATATATTAAGGCTAAGAACTATGATGAGGTATTGGTCAGGGTCCAAGGCTACAACATTAAGCTTGAACATAGGTTAATAAAAGATAACAAGCCATCTAAAAAAACATGGAAAATGCATCCTTTGTAATATCACTTACTACTTGGGCCATTTGGAATAACCCATGAGAAACCTCAGGTAGAGCAACCATAACCCAAATAATAGGTTGATGAAGTTCAAGGTGAATAAAGTAAAGGAAATGAGAAATTAGGAGAGGTGAAATTAGAAGAAAATCTTGGAGAGGGGATCCCATATTCATCACTCCCACAAAGTCCACCTTCCCCAATTCAATACTTGGACATGATATCCTTAGATCCAGAGGAGATGCTTGAGAGTGCCCTCAAGGAACTTGCATAAACCTATGATTCTGATAAGAAAGGGAAGACCAAAGAAGATATAGGAAAAGAGATTATCCCAATATCATCTAATGAGAAGAGGAAGGTAGAGCTAGCACTAGTCCCTATGGGACCATAGAAGAGACCAAGATTGACCTTCACTCATCCCACTAGTGAATTTAATATATTCAATGATGAGTTTCCAATTCATAGACCAACCATTCTTGATTGGTTCATCTATGGAAAATTTCAAAATGTCCCCTCTCTCCCTCTCTCATTCTTAGGCCATAATGAGGGTTACTAATTTTTAAATAAAATATGATATGAAGCCTTGGGTAAGGGCTATAGTTAAGGGTAGGAAGAAATGAGAATTATGGGCATTAAAGGACCAGAAGGCAAGAAGATAGATGCTCTAGGAGAATCTAGTAGTTCAGTTTTGGAGGTCCTAGAACCTCCAAAATTCAAATATCTATTTACTACCATCCATTTCAATCCTAAAATAATTGGGTTGGAGAGAATAATAACTAGAACAACTATGTTTGAGATAGGAAAATTCACCTTTCAAAAGGTGGAACCATTTGTAGGATTAACCCCTATGGGAGGATAGCAACTGGGTGAGGCTACCATTCATGAGAAAGATGTTGAAAGTTTGATTGAAGCCCAGTCAATATAAGATATAGATAGAATCTAGGGTTTGAAGTAGAAGATCCAAAATTTGTAAAAGGATAAAGAAAACTTGAAAACACAAGCAATTCTATTAGTACCAGATGCAATGACCAAAATGCTTGATGAGTCATTTTATGACATGTTTTAGGTACTTAAGTCAATGAAACTAAGGAAAAGTGCATTATAGGGGTAGTGTGTACTAACCAAGAGTTTATTCACCCAATGGTAGGCCTAAAAAGACAAAATAACCGAACTCCTCAACATTCAAGCAAAGAAATAGATCCCAAACTTCAAGACCATCAATATGGGACATTTGAGTATAATTTTGGGGATTATGATTGAAAAGTTCCAAAGTTTAAGTGCATGGAATAATGGTGTGGAAAGGATCCTAAAAGATGTAAATAAACTAATTACAAGAATTGAATAACTTTTTAGGAGCATGCTTACAGACCCTACACATCTCAATGCCCTTGGGATCATATGTGATGAGGAATTAAAACATAGGGCCACTTTAGTAACTTAAGAAATCAAAGGAAAAGGCCAAGGAAAATTTGTGATTGATAAAAATAAAATCTTGGACATGATATTCAATGTAGGGGAAAGGATAAATGAAGCTAGGAGCATTAAATAAGCCATGGATATGAACGATAGAGAATTTGATGACTTGGCAGATCAAGAGGAAGAGTAAATCATGAAGCCTACTCTAGATATAGATCTAATTAATGAACAACATTATAAAGTCATGATCATCCTCCAACAACAACAATCAAAGGCCCCACCAACTAATTAGACAACATTATATTTTGTAGAATTTAATAACATTTTGTAATAGAATATTCCATTATAAAGGCATGTGCTAGTTTGTTAGAATATTTTCCTCTAGGTCAATATGATTGTGAAAGGCATGTGTATTTTAAAACTTGTAAGGATATTTGTCCTTATCCTTGTACACTTGTATCTTGTTATTGGCTAGTATACTACCTAATATTCTTATAAATGCATGTATTACCATTTATAAAAGAGATATTTTTGAGAAACTTTGTACAAATTGAATCGATTAATAAAATCAAAGAAATTTTGCAAATATTGTCCATATTTAATGTGTTAATTGTCATTTTTTCAATCCTTTCTCTAAATTGCTATTTAAGGTCTTGAACTTGAATGGTGTCTAGGAATTATGTGTTCTATCTTAGTAATGACAGGGTTTCTAATTTGTGCAACCTACTAGATTAGCTAAAATATCTTTTGTTCTCCTTCATTTTTATTTTTATTTTTTTTTAGATCTGCATGTGCTATCTAATAAATAGTACTAAATCTTTTAAGAAAAACAGGTTCTTAATTATGATTCTATTATCACTCTAGAGTGCACCCTATTTGAATATGTTTAAATCACACCCTCACTCCAACTGATACAATTGGAACTTCTCAAACTGTGGGTGACTTTGTACTTGAGAAGAACCTCTAGAGAGGGTTGGTTCCCTTAAGATTTATCTATTAAAACTACTATTTTTTTGGGATGAAAAGGAGAAGAGGAAACTGAAGGGAAATCCTATCTAATAGGGTAATGCACCTACATTATTTATATCCTATGGAAGATGTTGAAACTAATGCATGCATATAAATAAATAAAAATTCCCATATTGCCCCTAAGCATAAGTATTTTAGATGAAGGATTGAAATAATTTTGGATTACAAAATTCCTTTTTTACCTCTTCAAATGACCTAAAAAAGGTGAGATAGAAAGTGATAGGTGAGGAAGGTACATACCAAAAATGGATATAATCCTAATTATGTATTGATATATAATAAATTACACTCTATTCTCTGTCAAAACTCATATGCAAAATAAAAAAAATATCCTTTATTGATGTATGGTTTAGAATATAATTTCTTCTTCAACTATAGGAATAATAAAAAATGGATTCAAAAAGGAAATATATATGCTTAAAAATAACCTAAAGCCAAAGTGGAATTTATTTTAGATAATTATTAGTATTTTTTAGTTAACTCAAGACCTAATATTTTTAAAATGTTAAAACAATTTATCAAAATCCACAAACATTATGAAAATCTACATAATCTTCAAATTTAGGTGTAGAAGAAAAGTGGTGGGGCCCATGGACAATAAAAAAATGTTTCATGCATTAAATTCCATTAAAATATCCAAAATGGAACTCCACTTGAGTATTTGAACATGTTTTGGAACATAAAAAAGTCCCTCCTTGCATGGAAAACATGATCTAGTCAAAAGTCAACTTAAGAGATTTGATCATTAAGGACTAGTTAACTAAACTTGAGCTCAAATTGCATGAATTATAACTTTTGGATTGACTTGATAATGATATATATACTTAAACAATAGATATTTCATGTTTTAACTCTAAAATTAATTCATTTGATAGATTTTAAATGCCATTCTTTACTTACTTGATTGACTAATATGGCCTAATAGCCCATCTTATTGCATTTGAACTACATTAAACCTATAAAAATATGCCATGAAACCTTAAAAAATAATTAAATGTACCTGTAAAAAATTATATAATCACAAGATATGTGATTTTGATGAGAGAACACTTGTCATTCAGTCAACAAAGTTGACTAGGCCTATTTTGCTCCATTTTCTTATAGACTGGCTATTTTGATCGAGTTGGTTGGGACACTTCTGGGATGATTTATAAAAAAATTAAAATTTTATGATGAATAAAAAGTCTTATTTTTTTTTATCTTCATTGATTATATTTCATTTAACTATTATGTAGTTCCTTTTACATGTTTTTTCCCACAAAAAACATGATTTCTACCCTCATCCATACAAATCCATGCATAAAATTGACATTTATTTAATAATCTCTAATTTTAATTGATTTTTAAAAATGTTTAAGGTTTATCCATGGCCATTTTATGGCAATAAAATCAGATTTTTGCAAAACTAGTTTTTTGAGGGTTTTGGAGCTGAATCTTCGAAATGAGGATTCATGAAGTACAGACCTCCAAATCCCAAAATATTTCCATTTATATGTATAAAAATTACCACCATAAAATCCAATAAAATATTGTTTTCCCATGAAAAAATTATGAAAAATTATGACGTGGAGAAATCTACTCATGGGGTTTTGACTGCATTTTAAGCTACCTACAGTCTTAATAATTGTTCATAAATAAAATACCCTAAAATGGTCTCAATTTTTCACTAATTATAAGTAAATATGGGTTATAAAAACATGCTAATATAATTTGGATAAACTCCACATTTGCTAAAAGATACGGGCATCTGAATAGGAGGCTTAGAAGGGTGTCTAGAATTGCAAAAATGAAAAATTCACCAAAATGAAAATAAATATTCACCTACTTCTTAATTAATAAAAAAATCATAATGGGGTTTTTAAAATACTATCAAAACACTCTAAAAGCACATTTTGCTTGAAAATTCCCAAAACCCCCTTTTTGGCCTATATGCTTATTTACTTGCATAAGCATGTATGAGCATGGTTTGCTTAAAATTTGGATTTTTGACACTCTTTAAAGGTTTTATTATTATTTAAAAACATAATACCATTATTTTCAAAATTTTACCTAGACCTAGAAACCTCTGTGGCACTCTAGAATGATGCCTACTCCAATGTTGACCTCCAAAAGACATACCAAGGAATATTATAAAATAGAGAGTATCTACACTCATTAATTGACCATTAATTTTTTTCAAAATTTTCTTCAAGTCATTATGACCTTGTGTACAAAATTTGAGCTCTTGAAACCACATGTAGCTCCTAGAGAGCTAAATTTTCTCTCAAAATTGACCCCTGTGCATGGATTATCTGCATATTTAAACTTGAAAATGCTATTTTTAAATAAAAATGACCCATTTACAATACATTTTTGAAAATTTTTACTAAAATTAGTGTTTTTGTGTCATAATTCCTTGGTTTGACCAGCTACAAAGGGTTAATGACTGGTTTCTTAAAAGTTTCAAATGATAGGAGTAATAATTTAGCCTTGACAAGTAAAATTAATAAATTTTTTGATGAATTTAAGGGTTGACCATCATACTAGTAAAATAACTTATAAACTCTAGTTATGAAAAACTTGGATATACACTGAATATTGGAAGATTTTTTGTGAGCAAAGACACAAACAAGACAACTGACACAAACAAAAACAAACATGTGAATGTATGCACTTAGAGGAAAGGAAAACAACAATTGGAAAATGAAAAACAACTACTAAAAGTATGTGCAGATATGAACTTAGATAAAATCAACAAAAATAAGTCTATTATGTATAAACTAACCTCCAACTTGTTGGTCCTCCTGGATCAAAAGGAAAATTCTTTAGTACACTTCCATAATGAGATGGAAGATGATCTACTACATGTTCCCTCGCAAGCTTGATGGTTGAGAAATCAAATATCTTCTTTGCCAACTCTTTTGGCATGGTCATATGTGGAATAGTAGGAGAAAAGTAACCTTTAATGTAAACATACTCACTTGGTGGCTCTTTTTCATTGTCAAACTTCATATTATAAAATGGTTGATTAGTGTAAGCACAAAATATACTTGTATTACCTTTTGGAAGCATATCCATGTTTGTAGGATTATCAAGGAGATGATAACCCATTCTAAAAATCTAAAATAAATCCCCATCAATAATGAACTCTTGAGGTGGCAAAATTGAAAGACTACCCACTCCTTTCTCTTCATTTAGCTTGACAAAGATGCTTTCTTTGGCTATAATTAGATTGTAGTCATATAAAATGTGAAATTTTGTTACTTTAGTGTGGATAATGACACCCAATCCATAGGTCTTCCTACTTACTTGCACATCCTTTATAGGTTTTTCTTTCACCAATTCCTAGTCAGCCATAGCCTTAGGAATTAACACTTACAAACCCAAGTAGCTCTTTTAGGCCTAGATCCATCCCCCCAAGTCTCATTCCCTCTAGAAAATAGTGCCCAACTTGGAGAGGAGCACTAAAACCTAGGGTGTCATGTTTCTAGCACTATTGTCTAAGTATAAATTTGGTTTAAATGGTCATTTTCTCCCAAGTCCTTATCCTATTTCATGTTATCCTAATGCAAATTCATTTAGCCCATGATCATTAAATCCCATATAAAAGGCCATTCAAAGTCCATTTAGAAGGGTTGGCACTCATTTACAAGAGAGAAGAAAGACTACAAGCAAGTACACTCAAGCACATTTCCTTATTCCCATGCAAACATCCTTAAAATATTATTCTAAGCCTATTCAAACCCTTGCACTAGTCCCTAGCCATCTAAAGTATATCTAGGTTTGCATCTAGTTGAATTTTCATACACAATTTCACCAAGCACTTCAATGAGAGAAATACATTAGCTTGATCCCTCCTTAGAGTATTGGTATGTAGGTAGCATGCCCAAACACAAGGTGTGAAGTGCATCTAATGTATCCTTTACACACTAACCATTCCTTTCCTTTATCTAAATTTTATATTTAAGTTTGAGCATAAAGAGGGTGTAGGGTATTGAATAATAAATTAGGTACATAGGGATCTATCCATATTTTTAGGCTTTGATATTTCATAGGCAAGGTCATATAGACCTGGTGCATAAACCCCAAAAAGCTTAGATCACGAAGACAATAGTGCTGAGATAGGACTATAGCACTAGAACTTAGGGTGTTCTACTTTTAGTGCTCCTATCCAATCAATAAATGAACTCTAGATTCCTATTTGTAATGGTCTTGTAAGCATGCACATAGATTTTTAGACCATATCTGAATCAGAATAATACAAAATAAGATAAGTTTGATTTTCTCTCTCTCACTACTAGTTTTAGAAAAGCCCTTATTAAAATAAAATTTCACAAATTAGTAGCCAAATTATTGTACATTATTTATTGATTTTATCTACTTGGACTATGTACCCAGTGCCTAGTTACTTACCAAGATATTTCCATAGAACCTAAAGGATTATGCTTTACAATGGTTTTATAGTCTACTAAATCAGTTGGCTCATTCATCCAATCCTTTAGTTGATATGCTATTATCACACTTCAGCATTAACATTGGTGATAAAGTTTCATATGCTCAAATTGATCAATAGAAACAACACCCAAATGAGCATCTCACAGACTATGTTCTTTTGTATAAGACAAGTTTGACTAAGATGAGTAGTCCTATGGCAGATCTGGAGTTATAAGACCTCTTCAAATAGAGTCTTATACCATCACTTCATGAATCAATTATGTTTAAGTGATTCTCTTCCTTCACTTAATTGTGTCATACACTAAAGGAAAGAGAAGCAAAACTCATTTTAATGGGCAAACTTAAGTATACAAGGATTCCAAACACAACTAATAAGAGTAATAGTAAAGTCCCATACAAGGTCAAGTTCAATGAAACAAAATGATAGAATCAACCTATAGTAAATACAACTTTAGAGCCTCCTCAGTGTATAGTTTTATCAGCACCCCCTCAACATATTTTCTCACATCTTTCAATTCCTCAGACTAGGGTTTTACAACTTTTGGATTATAATATCATATCTCTCCCTCCTATTTAGGAAGATAATCCAACCAAACCTCTTCCCAAGTGATATAATTAGTAGGAATTTTATGATTACTAGAGGGAACTAGGCCACACTACAAACAGATGCATCTGTTTGAAATATAAGATATAGGACTTGATAGATGACAACCTACTTGATCTTGGCACTTCAATTGAGCCTCCAAAAGAAAAGTTGGAATAAGATAAATATTTGAAAATCTTCTTATATCCATTTTCATAGCATTCAAAATAGGATACAAGGGACACATCAAGGGTTCACCACATATATCATGCACATCCACCACTAGTTACATACCAGACACCTTCAGTTGAGTCACATCCTTTGAGTGGTATAATCAGTGTGTATGAGTCTAGAGTTGTAAATAGACCATTGATATCCTTCTCAAATTAGGAGATTATGGAGGATAATTTAGATTATAATGTACTCTTTATTAGAGAACATATTCATAATCAACCCATTCATAATGTTCTCATTGATAATAGTTCCAATTTCAACATATGCACCATTACATTATTGTAACATTTGGGATATTTAGAGCAATATATAACCCCAAAAGATACAATTAAAAGTGGATTTATTGGGTACATATAGAGTTCATCGGGTGAGATTGTATTTCCTTTACAGACTAATCTAACACATGTGACCACAAATTTCACTATAGTTCCCAGTGTAGGAGTTTTTGATATGTTACTTGGTCACCCATGGATTCAAAAAAATTGATAAATACCATATGTAGTTCATAGATGCATGAAATTCATTCATGATAATCAATTTATTATTGTTGGTATATTTTTGTATGAGTTAACACTACCCACTTCAAAGCCATCTACTTTGTAGTCACCAGTTCTATCTTTTCCACTAGTTTTAGTTTCCCCACTAGTTATAGTTCTACCTCTAGTATAGATTCAAACATAAGTGACACATTCATCACTAGTATAGAGGGTTCATACACCTCCATAGATTTAGGATTCTAGATAACTTCTAGCTACATTTTTCACACCAAGAGTAGTTTCATTGAGATCTCATGGGTCTACACATAAAGTACTTGTTTAGAGAGCATCTGCTACTTCTATATGGGTCCCTACGAGCCCTATAGTTACATTAAATTCTTATAATTATAGTGGGTCCCCACAATTGGTTTGTACTTTAGATATTTTAGAGCATCTACAACATATATAGCTTTTAGATCCATAGTCTCAACATTTTCATCATGCTTCACATTCATGCACAATTCCACTCTTTGATATTAGACACCATGATAGGGAGTCTCCCATTAGACTCATCAATTAGTATCATCCTATCCTAACCTACTTGTATATAATATATTTTGTTTTATTGTACATAGCTTATATAAAAATATAAAAACAATATAAAATTTAAACATACAAAAATAATACAAATTTCAAAAATACCAAAAACATTTCAATTATATGCATCATCCATGCTTTACATTACTGATATCATGATAGGATTTACATTTTCTATTTCATTCTATTTTTTTTTAATATATACACTACCATTCTTTACTTGATCTTCTTTATGTGTGTGTAATGACATCTAGCTACTTGATTGTTTCACTCTACCCATTAAGGGAACATTCCTACTTTTAAATTTGAGACACACATCGATATACATAACCATTAGGGGCATCCTATCCATGACAACACCATTTAGGTTATGTCAATTCTATACTACACACTCTGAGTTATAATATTGATATACATTACTTACCAGATTACATAAATTACTATATCGACATTTCACTAGTATCTAGCACTTGTGTATTACTTAGAATATACCTAGTCTTACACTAAATATGTCTTGCATACTTTCAATCTTGTTTTAATTAGTTAGATGTGATTTTACCTTTTTATTTTTTACATTCTTTCCATTCTTATTATGCATATCTATATGAGATTACATTTCTAATTCTATTTTTGTTTCTTATGTGTGCCTTAAGACATCTGCCAATGTCCTTTGCTTCTATTTATGTGTGTGTACCTTTAGACATTTGCCAATGTCCCTTTCTTTTACTCATGTATGTGTCTATGTCCCTCATGCCAATTTTTTTTATTTAAAATTGTATGTGTATGTGGCATTCAAACATGCCTTGTATGCTTACTTTCTAGTTTGAGTGACATGTGCACATGTCGCTTGTTTGCATGGCCCCTTGGCCAACCTTGTCTATTTCATGCTTCTTGATTATTACTCCATGTGCTTGTTTTCTTGATTGTTTTTTTTTATTATTACAATGACGTGATCCATATCATGCATTTTCCTTGTTTTCTTTGATGTCATGATGGACATCATACTCCATCCCTCCTTGGCAACTAACAACTAATGACTAATGACTAACATTTTTAGTTCTAGTTTAGTACATTACACATGATTTTACATTATTATATGTCTCTAGGCATACCCATATTGATCTAAAATTCTATCAATACAAACATTCCTATAGATAGAGATATCTTGTCAACTATCATTTCTATATCATGTATCTATGCATCTTAACACACTTGTAGGACTCTTTTCTTCTAAGGGTAATAATTATAGGTTCATCATTCCTACCCTCAAAAGAGTGGGAAAAAAATAAGGTGTTTTTCATAAATATAAAATATCTTAATAGTCAAAATAATATCATTTAAATCACCCAATTCAAAATCTATAGGTCAAACCAGTCAGAACAAAACAAAAAAATAGTGACGATTTTAGATCAATAACTAGTTTCAACATAGGACAATAGCATAAAAAATGGATAGTATTGCCAAATATAGAGGTGTCCTAATTTTGGTGTTCTTTTAGGTATAAAAATGCTTAGGTATTCCAAAAATATGCAAACATTTTAGCTCGACTATAGTTTTTGCACATCTAGATCAATCAGAATTAGCAGTTTTAGTATAGTTTTCTCATGGAATCTAGATATAGGGCATATCATGCATGACATGATGACTCTCACTTAAAATTTTAGATTAGGAAATTGAAATAAATTCAAGATTAGAATCCATGTTCTAGAAACTAGTGATTAGGGGTAATGTGCATGCCATATTAGTCTTCTTTTGTTTTCAAATTTAGTTTATTACCCAAACATTCTTAGCAGTTATGTGCTTTACTACCTCTACAGGTGGTTGGCATCATTCTCAAGATGAAATTTCATAAAAGTTTAACTTCTCAAGTACCTGAGTTCCAAATTTGACTTTCACATAAGCATATTGCATTAGTTTAGAAGTGTCTTTCATACACGCCCAACCTCCATCTTTTAGAATGGCTAATAGTTGCCTAGTTTCTAGCATACATTTAGCTATCTATGCCACATTGCCAAATTTTTAGAGCAACCATGGGCTCCATGATCCATCTCATATGACATATAGTATATACTAGTATCACTTCATAGCTTCACTTCATAGGGAAATGATGGATCCAAAGGGCCAACCTTTGTATTTTTGAGCCACCTATTTAGAGGGATTGGACACATAGTCTAGAAATGGATTATCATATGCATGATTATCTAGCTTCACTTAGTGGGGAATGATGAATCCAAAGGGTCATACATTGTATTCTTGAGCCACCTATTCAGAAGGATTGGACACATAGTCTAGACATTGATTATCACACACATGATCATCTAGCTTCACTCAGTGGGCAATGATGGAGCGAAAGGGCCATCATTTGTATTCTTGAGCCACTTTCCAAGGAATTGAGCACTCAACCATATTCATGATATGAATTTTAGTACAAAATCATCCAACGTAGTCCAACATTACTCAGGTTTACTCAGGATCACAAGTTTTGTATTGGTTTGTGTACCCGATGAGGTGTATTCATTCCTTTCTCTTCCTTTTTCTTTTACTCAACTTTTGTTTGTTCTTGTTTTATATCACATATAATAATAAATTATCTAATCTTTGTTTATTTCATATATTATAACTTTTAAAAAGTGTTCTCTATGCACTATCCAACATTACTCAGTATCCCATAAGCTTTATGGGCTTCACCTTTCCAGATAAGTTCAAGTACATTTTATTTTTTTCCTTTATCCTAGTGTTTTGATTTGATACATCACTATAATAAAGATGGGGAAATTTAGTCATATAAAATGCAAAATCTAGTTACTTTAGTGTGGCTAATCACACCAAATCCATCGGTCCTTTTACTTTCTTTCATAACCCTTATAGGGTTTTATTTCATTGATTCTCAGTCATCCATAGCCTTTTAGACTTAACCCTTATAGACCCAGATAGCTCCTTCAAGCCCAAATCCATCCCCAAAAGTCTCATTCCCTATAGAGAATAGTTCTCAACTTGGATAAGAGTGCTAAAACCTAGGGTGTCCTATTTTTGGTGTTGTTGTCTAAGTACAAATTTGGTTTAAATGGCCATTTTCACTTGGGTCGTTATCCTAGTTCATGTTAATATAATACGAATTAATTTAACCCATGATCATTAAATCCCATATAAAATGACATTAAGAGTCCTTTTAGAATTTTTGGCACTCATTTACAAGAGAGAAACAAGAATAAAAGCTAGTACACTCAAGCACTTTTCCCTATTATTTGAATACAACCTTCCAATATTATTCCAAGCATGTTTAAACCCTTATACCAGTCCATAACCATCTAAAGTACACCTAGTTTCACATCTAGTTACATTTTCATATATAATTACAAAAGGCACTTAAAATGGAGAACTACATTATCTTTATCCCTCCTTAGAGTATTGGTATGTAGGAAGCATGCCCATACATAGAGTGTGAAGTGCATCTAGTGTATGTTTTACACACTAACCCCTCCTCTCCTTTCTCCAAATTTTACATTTAAGTTTAAGCATAAAGAAGACCTAGGGTATTGAAGACTATATCATGTACATAATGAGCTCTATGTAGTTTCAGGGTTTGATATTTCACAAGAAAGGTCACACAAACTTAGTGAAAAAAACCTAAAAAGCTTAGATCACCAAGACAACAGTGCTAAGATAAGACTATAGTGTTATAACCAAGGGTGTCCCACTTTTATCACTCATATCCAATCAAGAAAAAAACTCTATATTACTATTTTTGATGGTCTCCTAAGCCTGCACATAGATTTCCAAACCCTGTCTTGGTCAGAATAATACAAAATCAGATAAGTTTAATTTTCTCTCTCAATACTATTTTTAGAAAAAACCCTAATTATAGTGAAATTTCACAAATTAGTAGCCTATTTATTGTGCATTATTTTCTTATTTTATCTACTTATACCTACTTATTAAATATAAATAAAACTCCATTATTCTCAAAAATAACAAAACACAGATCATAATCTCCCTAGAGAAGAGTATATCCTGCTCCCAAAAATTTAAACAAGTCCTCCAATGAGCTTTCTATCTGATTGGTAATCTTTAGCTGCTTCAAAATTTGATCAAATATTACATTAATTCCTTCTTTCTCTTTATAATATGGTAGCACTACTTCCTCAAATTCTAGATGAACACTTATATCCTTAGCACGTTATTCTTGAAACTCATTTGAATCTATAATTTCTTGCTTCTCTTCCTTCTTTTGCATGCTACTCTGAATGGATTTCCAAGATGTGAATGAGTTAGATTCTTGAGGAGGGAGGGATAATACCTAAGTATATTTGGATTGGCTTGACTACATGATTTGGTTTCAATATGGGAAAGATAGAGGCTCTTTCTTGTTATTTTGATTTTGGTTATCTTCCTCTTTCCTTGTCTTTAGCTCCAACTCTTTGATCTAGTTATCAATATTCTCTTGGAAAATCTTCTCTTTAATGTGGTTAGCTATATTAATAGAAGACTATGCCATAACAATCTCCTTATTTCTTTGACGGTTCTATTGGATAGATCTCTAAGAAGTGAAAGTCTAAGAAACACATGAAGAACTTGGAAAACTTAAAGGGGCTCTTAGAATGGTCTCTTGAGGAGGAATGGATGGCATATAAGAAGAGTAAGGTAAGACTTGTTATTTATTTAGGACTTTTATTTTGTCCTCAATACATTGAATGTAATCACCTATATCCATCATCTCACCATTGAGATTTCCCCAATTTGCCCTCTCAATAGGTCTCCATTCTTCTTTCATTAGTTGTAATGACTCCCTCAAATGATGAATCAAGTGAGTAGGGGTATCTTGGCCATAATGTATCCTTGAATATATCTCTATTCCATGCTTGTAAAGGCTCACTAAATTATTTTTAAGTGTTTGTATGGATTGGGTAGATGAAAATTGGCCATAATTAGGTTGTCTAGATGGGTAGGATGGCTCAGGATAAGACTAGTAAGGGGCATTATTATGATGGAATGGTTATTCATAGGGAGGATAAAGGTAGTACTCCTATATATATACCTGATATAGATATTCAAAATCTTGGTGAGGATCATAATGTGGTTGGTCATACTGATCATACTGAGGATTATATAGATCCATACTAAAATAAGCCATTAGAGACCATTAATATGTCAAATACTAAAAGAAGTCAATATTGAATGATACATGATATTCATAACTAGTTTTGAGTATTTAAAAGTTGCACTAATATTCTAAAGGCTAGTGTATAAAATGAATTTCCCATTGGGCATGCTTGAAACTATTATCACTCTAGAGTGCACCCTATTTGAAGATGTGTAAAGCACACCCTCACTCCAATTGATATAATTAGACCTTCTCAAAGTGTGGGTGACTTTTTACTTGAGAAGAACCTCTAGAGAGGGTTGGTTCTCTTAAGATTTATCTATTAAAACTACTATTATTTTGGGATGAAAAGGGGAAGAAGAAACTAAAGGGAAATCCTATCTAATGGGGCAATACAAGGGGGGGCCTCCCTCTATATCTTAGATTATTAATTAGATTAGATTAGATAGGGATGAAACAACTCCATTTGTCCACAATAATCTCCATCTCTTGTGTGTACATGGTCTTTTATCATACCAACTCCATCCCCCAAGTGAGATCTGCATGGTGTAGGTGTGTTCAATTAACTCAACTACGTAATGAATCTATGACCCTATATATATATATATATATATATATATATATATATATATATATATATATATATATATATAGGTGACCATGCACCACATCTATATAAAGGGCCTTTAATCAATCTCCCCCTACCAAATATCTATTTATTTATACCCCTCTTTATACATGGTCTATTCCTTTTTCCACCCCCTCTAACTATATGGGCCTATATATCTATCTACGACCCCCCTCTCTATCTATGGGGAGTAGATTATATATATATAGCGGGGAGCCAAAGAAACTCTATCTAGGGTCCAAGACCTATATATATATATATATATATATATATATGGGCCCCCTCCTTATATATATAACTAAAACTCGATATGGTTGTCAAAAATCCTATATCTTTGGCCTCCCCTCCCCTTGCTATATATCTTATCTATCTAGCTATCTATTTCAAATTATCTCATAGTAAATCCATCTATATATATCATAGTGAATCCACTCTATATAGGTAGGTACCTAGACATAACCTATCTCCCTATGTCTATAACTTCATTTCCTTCACTTGGCCTCCCTTTATCCCATATGGTGTAATGAAATAGATGTTAGAAGTTTGATCGATCTCTTCTCTCTAACTAGTCGAGTTGATGCATTCCACCCATCTCAATGTTCCACCCATCAATGGGAGGGAGATACCTCCTGAATTATTTATATCCTCTATAAGTTATTGAAACTAATTCATTAATATAAATCAATAAAAATTCCTATATTTCCCCAAAGCATAAGTATTTCAAATGAAGGATTAAAAGAATTTTGAATTACAAAATTCCTTTTTTACCTCTTCAAATGACCTACATAAGGTGAGATAGAAAGAAATATATGAGGAAGGGAATTTAAAAAATGGGATATAATCCCACTTATGTGATGACACATAATCAATTACACTCTGTTCTCTGTCAAAACTCATATGCAAAATAAATTAAAAAATCTTCTTTATTGATGTATGGTCCAGAATATGGTTTCGTATTCAAAAAGGTAATATATATGTTTAAAACTAACATAAATACAAAGTCACATTTATTTTATATAATAATTAGTCTTGTTTAGTTAACTCAAGACCTAATCCTTTTACAATGTTAAAACAAATTATCAAAATCCCCAAACTTTATGAAAATTTGCATAATCTTAAAATTTTGGTGTCGAAGAAAAGTAGTGGGACCTATGGAAAATTAAAAAATGTTTCATGCATGAAATGACACACCAATATAAAAAATGGAACTCCACTTGAGTATTTTAACATATTTTGGAACATAATAATGTCCCTCCTTGCATGGAAAACATGATCTAGTCAGAAGTCAACTGAAGAGATTTGATCCTTAAGGACTAGTTAACTCAATTTGAGCTCAACCTGCATGAATTAGAACTTGTGGATTGACTTGATAATGATATATCCACTTAAAAATATATGTGGAATGTGGTAACTCTAAAATTGATTCATTTGATAGATTTTCAATGCCATTCTTTACTTGCTTGATTGACCAATTAGGCCTAATATCCTATCTTCTTACATTTGGACTCCATTAAACCTAAAAAAAGATGCCATGAAACCTAAAAAATAATTAAATAGACCTGTAACAACTTTTTTCATCACAATATATGTGATTTTGATGATAAAACACTCACCATTGAATCAACAGGGTTGATTAGGCTTGTTTTGTTCCATTTTCCTACAGACTGGCCATTTTGATCAAGATGGTTGGGACACTTATAAGAATATTTCTAACCAAATTAAAATTTTAGGATGAATAAAAAGTCTTAGGTTTTGATATCCATTGGTTATATTTCATTGAACTATCATGTACTTTATTTTACATGCTTTTTCCCATAAAAACATGATTTCATCCCTCATCCATATAACTCCATGCATAATATTGAGATTTATGGAATCCTGTCTAAGTTTAATTGACATTTTAAAAAAATTAGGTTGATCCATGGTGATTTTATGGAAATATAATAAAAATTTTAAAAAACTTATTTTTTGAGGGTTTAGAAGGGCTTTGAAGCTGAATCTTCAAAATGATGATTCATGAAGTAAAAACCTCCAAATACTAAAATATTTCCATTGATATGTATCAAAATAACCCCCATGAAATTCATGAAAATATTGGATTCCCATGAAAAATATATGAAAATTTATCACATAAATAAATCTACCTATGGGGTTTTAGCTACATTTTGATTTACCTATACTCTTAATAATTATTCATAAAGTAAATCCACTCAAATGGTATCAATTTTTTTTAAATTATAATTAAATAGGTGTCCTAAAAACATACTAATATTATTTGTGAAAAATCCATATGTGGTGAAAGATATAAGCACTAAATATGAGGCTAGAAAGGGTGTCTAGAACTGTAAAATATGAAAAAATCACCAAAATAAAAATAAATATTGACCTACTTACCAATGAATAAAAAAATCATAATTGGGTCTATACCATGCTATCATAACACTTTGAAATAACATTTCTCTTGAAAATTTAAAAAAAAAAAAACCCCCTTTTTGGCCTATATGCCTATTTGCTTGCATAAGCCTATATGAGCATGGTTTGATTAAAATTTTGTGTTTTTACACTTTTTAAAGGTCTTATTATGATGTAAAAACATCATCCCATGATTTTAAAACTTTTACCTAGACTTAGAAACCTCTATGGTGATCCAGAATGATGCCTACTCCAATGGTGACCTCCAAAAGACATGCTGAGGACTATTACAAAACATAAATTATGTAAAATTATCCAATGGACATTAATTTTTTTAATAATTTTCCTTAATTCTTGATGACCTTGTGTACAAAATTTGAGCTCTTGACACCGCATGTAGCTCCCAAAAAGCTTAATTTTCTCTTAAAATTAACCCTTGTGCATGGATTGATTGCATATTTGAACTTGACAATGCTATTTTGAAATGAAAATGATCCTTTTAAAATACATTTTTGATATTTTTTTTACCAAAATTAGTTATTTTATGCCACAATTCCTTGGTTTAACTATCTACAAAGTGTTAATGACTAGTTTATTGAATGTTTGGAATGATAGGAGTAATAATTTGGCCTTGACAGGTCAAATTACTAACAGATTCTTCAAAGTATCTTTTTAAATTGGATTTTTATATATTTTAATTTTATATTAGGCTATTTTACATTATATATCAGCTTAAATGCATACTCATTTGAAATAGATGCTTTTTCATAATGTTTAAGGCTAAAATTGGTAATCACTATTTTCTTTTCTACCTTACCCTTCTCTTTTTTTCTTTTTTAACCAATATCATTTTATTTTTAGATTAATTATAAATATATATTTATATTTATTTTTACCTTAATTCTGAATCATGATTCACTAAACATTAACATAGATTCTTACCAATTCACAAAGAACAGACCAAGGTGGCTCCCAACTACCAAATTATATACATATTATGAAACAATTTATCTTGCTCTATTACTATTTCACCATAGGTAACTAGATTTCTGAAACTTAAAAATCATTCCTTGAATTTTTGAATTCTAAAATGAGAAGTGTTCTTTACACACTAAGAGCACATGTGGTTCATTTAGAAGCATCAATAGGAGAAGTTCTATTGGTGTTAGAAGAAGGGCTGAATTGTTCAAATCTTTGATGATCTTAGTCTAGTTTATCTAAGGATCAGTATATATTTCTATTTTTGAGAAAATTATTTTCTTAAAATTATAAAGATCATCGATCTTTATTATGTTTAGCACATCTTTGTGCTTCCTTTAAAGTTCTTTGGGTATTATTACTTATTTTTTGGTAAATTCAGCTTAAGCTTTGAATATCCATAGTATCTAAGGTTAGGATGGATTGTTTTGATCAAGGTTGGGCATATCTTGCATAGATATAAGTTCCTTTAGGCTTATACTTTCAAAGATATATTGTATCATGTAATTAAATGCATCTTTGAGCTAATTCAGTCAAAGATCAATGTCCTTTACAATTTTTCATACCACCTTTGCAAAATAAGTTGAATGTGAAATTCTAACTCTTTTTCTTTATAAAATTTAACTTGATAAATCATATTTCAAGTAATATCCTCAAGTTTCAAGCTAGAATTTCTGAATATTAGAATAATATCACACTTGAAAACTATAGAAACTTTACTTAAACTTGAGGTTCATAGAAAGGCCAAATGTGACAAAGGTGGACGTAAGAGGTCTAAATCTTTTCCAACTTCACCCATTCAATGTCCCTATGCTTTCAATCTTTGTCCAAGTATGGCTTGGTTGGGAGAGTCTTCCATCAACATACTAGGTATGGTACATGATCTCCTAAGAAACCTTAAGAAATATCTACCTACATTTAGCCCAGTGGGTATAGTGACTTGTCAAGAACATATAAAGTCTTATAAGACTACCTTAAGATTGTTTAGTGTTATGCATGAGAGTGTAGCTTGAAATTTATTCCCATTTACATTTAAATATTTTATTTATGAATGGTTTTTGAGCTTACCTAATAATTACATCATAAGATGAGATGATTTCAATAATGTGTTCATTGATCAATTTGGTAAGATTGTGAGTCATTATGTTATATAAGATTAATTCACCACTATTAGAAGAGATGCAAGTGATCCTATTAGGTCCTTCAATGCTATATTTCAAAAAATGTTTAGTAGGACCATAGACCCTTACAAGCCTAATGATGTCTTAGCTTTAAAGATTTATAAAGATGCAGTAGATCCCATGACCTTTGTGTTTTTAAAGAGATCCATGCTAGCTATAACTTCATTAGCTACATCCAATGTTGAAGTAGTAACCATCAATGATTAGATGTATCCCCAAGGTCAAATGGAATATTTTATGCCAAACATCAACCCACAATTCTTATGATGAACTTGTTCCCAAAAAATAACCAAAATATCCCAACATTAAACCAGCTCCCAAACCCAACTCAACTGTCATTGAGTCATGTAGCTCCCAATCAAAATTTAGGATTCATAAATTATCCTAATAATGGTTTTAATCTAAATGATCAAAGGGATTTTTTACCATCTACTAATAATAACTAAGTGCATAAATATAAAACTCCTAAAAATGAGAATGAATCTATCCTAAAAATGGTCCAAAAGTTGAGCACTAATTTTTTTTAGTTATAAAAACAAGATGGAAATACTACTAAAAGTTTAGGTAGGAACTTCTCATTTCAAAGGTATAACAGGCCAACTAATAGGTTTTATAATGATAGTTTTCATAATAATAGGAATAATGAACCATCTTTTGAAAAGAAGACTATGGACATTAACCTCGTTGATATTACCTTGCCTAACTATTATAGGGTACATTACACAACCAAGCATGGGGAAATTGATTGTATATAATTTTTCAAAGCCTTTGAGGATTCCCAGGAGGAGTTGGACATGTTTGAGGTGGTCCTTAGCAAGGATAGTGGTGAAATCACCTCTGGACCTAAGTCATCTGATCAAGCCTTCATGGTAAACACATTTGATTTCCCCTTTCAAGAGGAAAATGAACCTAATGAGATCCCCAAGGAGATCCAAGCCTTTCAATAGTTATTGAAGAAGACCTATCCCTTAAGGAATAGGGAGTAGAGATAGCCTTTGACTAACTCAACACCTCCAAATAATTTTGGAACTCCTCCATACCCTTTTTCAAATAATAATCTTGAGCCTCCTAAAGGGATTACTCCTAAACCCAACATTAAAATTCCTAGCTATTCTAAGACTAGTTATAATATAGTTGAAGACATGAAAAGGATAAAGGCTAATATCAGTTTGAATAAACTTACATAGATTATAGAATGAAGGGACCTTCTATTGGAATCATTTAAGTCCAATAATCCACCATAAACTGATCATGCCAATGTGACTATGCACAAAGCTAAGGCTAAATCTCTTCCTTTATTGCTCACTATCAATATGTTTGGTAAGAACTCACATAATTTCTTATTAGATTTAAGAACATCCACTAATATCATGCCTACATGTATATGCAAAAAACTAGGCCTAACCTCTATTAATTCTAATAGAGTGGTAACTCAGTTGGACAAATCTAGAGTTAGGATAATTGGGGAAATTTTAAATGTTCACATACAACTAGCTTCTAAGCCTAGGGTGCAACAATTCATTGATATTCAATTTGTTGATATACCTGATGTTTATGGAATCCCATTGTGTTGGAATGGACCAAGGCTTTGAATGGTTATATGCCCATAGATTGTTCACATATGTGGATACCTTTGAAGGGAGTCCCCAATCAAATCAAGGTTGAGAGAGAGCCAGAATGAAACATATGATAATTGAGTATAATGTTTTAAATGAGAGGATCAACCTAATAAAATCATAATTAGGGGTTTTCACCCTAGATACTGATAAGGTATGTGATCCCAAAGGTATTCATGTTGTTCCTAGACTATGGAAGTTGCCTTTTGATGGTGCTAGGTATAATGCTAGATCAGGTGTTGGTATTGTTTTAACTAACCCCCACTAATAGAAATTACCATGCTTCTTATAGGCTCTAATTCCCTTGTACTAAAAATCTTATTGAATATGAAGCCCTTATCCTAGGCTTACAATTTGATATAAAAAACAAAGTCAAAGAGATACTAATTTATGGGGATTTAGAACTAGTGGTTAACCAAGTTAGAATCAAATACCAATGTAAGATCTCATACCTAAAAATGTATAAGTTCAAGGTTTAGGATTTAATTGAATCCTTTGATGCCTTTGGCATCATTTATATCCCAAGGTGAGAAAACCAAGCTACTAATGAGTTAGCATCTATTGTAGCCAACCTCATGCCCAATCAATATTCCCCTAATCTCAGCATTAAGCTAATCCCTTGTCCTTCAGTGCCTAATAATGTTAACCATTTCCAAGTCTTAAATGATGATCAACAAATATTGTATTTTATGACTAATTTTGGGGCATTTGATGCTCATATCATTGATGAGATTTATGAAAATACATATAAGGGGGTAAAATTTAATGGTAAAGTCATTTAATTGAATGACAACAAGATCCCCAAAGGGATGATTACTTTAGAGAGACTATTTAGTCAGGACAAACTGGCTGAGGTTCCCAAGGTAAGTGGAAAGATTATAATACCATTAATCTTAGCTCCATAATCAACCTTGACTGGTAAATGTTGGAATATCCTACATAAACATTGAGAATAAGAAATCTAAGTAACTCCTTTCCTAATATAGAGATGTCATAGCATGGTCCTATGATGCCTTAAAGATCTTTGATCCAAGGGTCATCGCACATACTATACCTCTTAAAGAGAGATACAATCCATTCAGGTAGAAATAAAGGCCTATAAACCCTATCTTAGAACCAATTATCTTTAAAGAGGTTAAAAGACTTATAGATGCTAAGATAGTCTTCCCTATCAGACACTCTACCTAGGTGGCAAATTTAGTGCCAGTTATGAAGAAGAATGGTGATAATAGACTTTGTACTAACTGTAGAAACTTGAACAAATCATAAATAAAGGACAACTACCCCCTTCCTTCCCTAGACCAAGTGATTCAATATGTTTTAGGTTCACATATGATGTCTTTTCTTTATGGCTTTTCAAGTGACAACCAAGTTTTGGTTGATAGAGAGGATAGGATGAAGACAACTTTCACCATAAAGTGGGGTACCTTTTCTTACAAGGGGATGACCTTTGGGATAATCAATGTAGGATCCACTTTCTAAAGAGCTATGGACCATGACTTCCAAGGCTTGATAGGTAAATTCATCATTATTTATATGCATGATTTAATAGTTTTCTCTAAAAATAGGGAATATCACTTCATGCATTTACAACAAGTTTTTGAAAGATATAGAAAGTATGGCATTTCCTTAAACCCTAAGAAGAGTATCTTTTGTGTGACTAAAGGAAAATTATTGGGTCATGTTATATCCAAATATGGAATCTTTATAGATCCTGAAAGAGTGGAGGCCATATCTAGAATAAAACCTCTAAATAGTAAAAAAGTGATAAAGTCAATCTTTGGCAAAATAAATTTTGTAAGAAATTTTATTTCTAGTTTTGAAAAAATTGTCAAATCACTGAACAACATGCTGAAGAAGGATGCCAAATTAACATGGAATTAATATTCTATAAAGGCATTCAATTATATCAAGAAGGCCATTAGTCAAGCTCCAATCCTTATAAGTCTTGATTTCTTATGGGACTTCTACCTCTATTCCTTTGCATCTGACCACAATATAGTTACAGTGTTAACTTAGAAAATTGAGCACTAATTTCAAGAATGTTGAGTTAAATTATTCATTTATTGATAAACAAACATATACATTAGTTAAGGTAATTAAGAAATTTAGGCATTACATCCTTAAGAATAAGGTACATGCTATCTTACCTAACCTTACCACCAAAATTATGCTAATTTAAAATAATCTTGGAGAATGAAAAGGTAAGTGGATGTCAATTTTGTATATGAGTTGGAAATGAAAACAACAAAATTGGTAAGGTGTTAAGGTTTGATTTAGATGATTGTTAATACTAACCCTAGGCCAAGTATTATGCAAGTGGATCAACAAAAAATTCAAGATAATCAATGGTATGATTCAATCATACATTTTCTAATTAATGTTACTTGTCCTAAAAGACTCTCTAGGGAAAAAAATAGTGTCTTAAAGTTGAATTCAACCCTCTATTTGATCAAGAATGGGATCTTTTATAGAAGAAGTTTTGAATTAATTTACTTGATATGTGTCTCACACGAAGAAGCCACCCAAATCATGAGTGCCTTCCATGAAAATTTGGGTAGTGGACATCCATTTGGGAGAGCCACAACCCAAAAAATTCTTATAGCTAGTTATTATTGGCCAACCATTTTTAATGATGCTAAAAAACATGTGATAGAATGTCACTCATGTTAGATTTTCAACACCAAGGAGCCAAAGGTAATATTGACTCTATATCCAATCATGATTGACAAACCCTTTGCTCAATGGGGGTTATAATTTGTTGGAATAATCAATCCTAACTCATATAAAGGTCACAATTATGTCCTTAATGCCACAAACTATTATACAAGGTGGATTGAAGCTACAGCCACCAAATAATGTAGGATTAAAAAAGTGATCAACTTCTTAGAGGAAAATTTACACTTAAGTTTGCCTCCAACCATTATCCCCAAGGGAATGAAGTCTTTGAGTCAAAAAATAAGAACCTAATGAAAACAATCAAGAACTTTATTATAGATAAGCCCAAGACTTGGCACAGGCTCCTTAAATTTGCACTTTGGGATGATAGGATAAAAATCAATAAGGTTATAAAAGCCTTTCCATTTCTATTGGTGTATGGGTAGGATCCTATCTTTCCTATCACTCTCAAATTACCCACTTACATATTTGTGCAAGAATACATGGAGGAGAGACAAGATCTAGCCAACTCTAGATTGCTAGATATAATTTATATGGAAGATGCAAGAGAGAAGGCCTTTGATAATTTTAGTAGGGATCAAACCATAGTCAATAGTTGGTTTTATAAAATATCCAAGATCAAGGTGTTGAGATAGAGATACTTGGTTCTCCTTTGGGACAAGGCATTTGAGTTGCAAGCATGATAAATTCACACCCTTGTGGATTGGCCCATACTAGATTGTAGAAAGATTTGGGAATAATACCTTAAAGGTCAAAGATCTATAGGGAGTAAAGTTACATTACCCACCAATGGGTAGTATCTCAAACACTAATTATCTATTGGTCTTCTTGGGGTCTTCATGGAATAAATTATAAGATTATTATATTAGTGTAGGTACGCTAGTTAGTTTATTTCCATGTTCTTTCTTTCTTGTCCCTTGTTTGTATATATGAATGTACATATTTATTTATTTTCCTTTGTTGTATTTCTTTCATACTTTATGAGGTGTATTTTTTTCTTGATTCTTTTTTCTTTTATTCCAATAAGTCCCTAAGTAAAATATTGAGCTTAGAAGTTATGAAGTTTTCTTGAAAACACATCCCTGATTTGAAAATGTAGGTATGAACCCCATGTGTAGGATGACCATAGTTTTGAAACATAAATCATAATGCTATAACATGGAGAAACTAGTAAATACCAATGAAAATGCCTATCATTTCATGAGACCCTAACCATTACCTTGACCTCAAACTATTTTTAAGAAGGCTTACACTTGTGGGGTGAAAACTCAAATTATCAGGGTATACCCCAAACTAGAACTTAATCAACATCCTTACTTGGGATAAGAGTTACAACCAAAGGTGAATTTTTGAAGATCAAATACTTGACCAAATCCTAAACCTCTCTATCTTGTTCCCAACCTTGATTAAAGTATAAAGATATAATAAAATACAAAAATAAAGATACAATGCAAAATAAAAAGCTTTTAGGCACAGGTGATTTTTGTAATCTCCATCAAGGATATAGATGCCTAGCTAACAGTGGAGCAAGGCCGTTAATGGAGATAAAGGCATATTTTTTATGGCTATGGATGTTTAGTTTGTATTATATCAATTCCCAATCCTTACATAAGTTAAAAACATGGTTCCCAATGAACATCTTAGCATATTATAAGTTAGTGTAAGTGATTAAGGACATGAAACCTAGAAGTTGTTTCTTGAACCCCATGGTAAATACTAATTGGAATAAAATCACACACATTTTTTGGATATGTCTTTGTATTTGACCTTAAAACCATAAGTACAAGGTTTTTTTCAACTATGACCTCCCATAGGTGCTGATATTGATCAAATAAAGTGGATGACCTAATTATTTTTTTGATTAGAGTGCCTAAGTTATAACATATTGCTATATTTCCCCCATGAATCACCATTTTATTGGGACCAACATACCCCCATTTTTTTTATTGGGACCCTTGAGAAACCCTTAGAATAAAACATGGAAATTTTATTATGTCAAGGTCTTTTATAGAATTTGAAGCTCATCCAGTTTGTTAAAAGGTAGGCTTATGTGGTTTTGATTTTCTTTAATCTAGACTAATAGTGGTAATGAGATTCATTTAGATTTTAGGTACAATTTCGATGATGTGTGTTCTCAAGAATTATGTATTCAAAAACCCTAGCAAACCATCAATACAAATTTTAATAAATGTGGGAACCAAATTAGGAGGAACCATTATAAAATTCATTTATGGACTTGAGTATAAAACACATATTCTAGGCTTAGTTATGTTTTAACACGACTTAACTAAGAAACGTGGTCCCTTTTATTATTTACCCCATTTTCTAAAGTCCCTTATGGCCTAACTAATGTTTTATTTAAGGGTCCTTTCAATATTTTCCAACTTAGCCTAAGGTTTCAATACTAAGGCCTTGACATATCCATTAATACAATTGTGACCTTAGTATTAATGCATTAAGCCTAAGTCTTTTATGTCTTTTAGTCCTAACTTAACTTCCTTGTATCTTGTATGATATTATGGTTATTCCTTTATCATGGCATTTTATCCAATAGAGTGAGGAAAACCCAAACTTCAACATAAATAACATTCATCTTGGTGATCTGATGGTCCATGCTTACTCACTAGGACCCAATTGGATGGAGTGAAGTATAATTGAAAAGTTAAAGTGATATAGGAGGCTTGAAAGATAGACACATGGTGATATTAAACTTGAGGATTAAAATTAAAAATAGGCCCACCTAACATTATATCTAATCAAAATCAAGTCCCCAAATTAAGATCCTATGATTGTTGCTTTATCATGACATTTGTTCTAATGGAGTGAATTAACACTAAGACCATGAGAAACCCCACAAAAATTCCAAGTTTCATCCTTTAATTTGTCCCTAAATATTTTAATGAACTTAAAATTGACATGTGCATGACTATCATTTAAACATCCAAAAAGATACTATTAACTTTAATCCCATTAAAATGAAAGCTTCACTAGTTTAAAATCGGTGTCTATGTGACCATAGATTGATGCCCATGAGGGTGTCTTTGACATCTTTGAGACCTTAAATTTTAATCTAATGAAATATCTTAATCAAGGTCAAATGGCATTCTAAAATCCTATTTTAATAACTTAGAAATGGATTTACAATCTAAAGTAAATGATCAAAAGATGCTCAAAAATAGGAGTCTTCGACCTATAAAATATGAAAATGGTCTTATGATATAAATAATTAATCTAAATTTATATGGAAGGTTCCTCATGATATTTTATTTAAAAATTCATGAACCTTAAATTATGATCTTATGCTAAATCTTATTTTAAAAGGGAGGTCCTTGTCACTCAGAGTATAAACTAACCAAAGGCTTTCATATGTGGTGGCCTAGACTATTTAGACCCTCACCACTTTGTTATAAATTAGGAAAGTTAGGCATAAGTTCTTTAGCATAAGGTTTATTTCATTAATAATAATAATTAAATAAACCTTATCCTAAAAAACTTAATCCTAAATTATGACTTTAATAATGTACTGACTTAATGTTCAAGCATTTTTATAGATCAATGGTTCACATTCCATGGGATTTAATCCAACAGTATGAAGGTGCCATTAAATTTTCAAAGGCCCATGAGCTCTCCACATGGTTGATACTCATTTTATAAGTTATTTTCAAAAGATACAAATCATGGAGAAGATACGTAAACATGCCAAGTGTCACGACCATAGGGTTTGTAACGGAAAGAACAATCACAACCAAGGGCCTAAATTATAATGAATGGCTTGCACTAATCCAAACTTTTAGACCTATGGTGAAAATTGAAGAAGGTGTTTTAAATACCAATGGATATTTTTCAAAAGTCATTTATGAAAAATGATGTAAAAGGTCTATACCAATGCCACATAAGCACCATACAATCAGAAAAAGACAAAATTTGAGATTTTGTGGGCTTGAAAACACAAAGGTATAAAGGCAAAGGTCCAAATCAAATCCAAGGTATGTATAAGCTAAATTTTGGATATATTCTACCATTAAAGCTTCAAAACCCTAAAACCTACATAAAAGTGACTTGAATGGACTTAATATGTCACAATTTTATAAAAGAACTGTTGACCCAATTTTGCCCCTCAGGCAAAATCTCGGTCACCTCCTACACCTGCATTGCACAGCCAATCATTTCAGGTTGCGAGGTCCACCTTCAGGGTTCAACAGCTCCATTTCAGAGCATTAGTTCATCGACCTCATTCGTTGACATTCACAGTAGCAAAAGGCAGAGTCTTCAAACGTCCATAGGAGAAGAGAGGGAAAAAATGGAGCATTCAACACTTAGCAAAAAAGAGGGCAGAAAAAATGCAGCGAGCGGCAAATTCACCGCCCACAACAGAGGGCAGCAAAAATCACTTGTAGTGCATAAGAAAAAACCTGCCCAGCCACCAGAGGAGAAGACCAACACATAAAACGAGGCAACAAGCATGGTCTTGGTAGACTTGTGATGTCATCTACAGTGTTTTTCACTCTTTCCAATGAGACTCCTCTTGGCTTTTCCCTATAAATGAGTAGACTTGTTCATTTATCAAGATCTTCCCCACTTTTGTAAAGAGCACTGCTCTCCAAATTTCCCACCTCAATCAATAAAAGATAGTTTTACCTCTATTTGGATGGATCCTTCTGTGTATGCATTGAATGTTGATCTATGTCCAGTCATTGTCTCTTGATGCTCTTACAGGTTCAACACCAGCAAACCTGTGATCTACAAAGTGCCACTGTCTGCTGCTGCTAGGAGTAGAGTTCTATTTTGGAGGTATAAAACAGGTGAGGTCACTTACAGTGTGTATTTCTTAGCACCTTGGTGAGTCCCTATTTATTGTGTTTTCCATAAGAACCTCCCTGTCATCCCAGAGACCTGGTCTTTTCTGCCAGATTTGAGTGTATGTATGTTTTTCCCTGATCTTGAGTGTGGATGTGGAAGGTCAACCTATTTTTGGTGTATCACCTCTTTAGAGTAGGCTGTTTGTTTTCATGCTTTTTCTCTCTCTCTCTTTTCATCCCCCCAATATATCTATATACGTATATTTTGCGCTACTTGAAACAAACAAGATACATCAGAGGGAACTAGCCCATATCTAGAGACTCTCCTCTCCTACTTCGCCATCCCACAGGTGAGAGAGGGGTTTCCATGTTGCAGGGAGAGGGCAGGAATCCATTTTCCTACCACAGGGTGCACTTTCCAGTGTCAACAGTTTTGGCACACCCGGTGGGACTACATTTTTCAATGCAGTAAGGTTTTAGGGCTGTTGTTGGTCCTGTTACAACAAATCAAGTTTCTTCAGCATCTGGCGACTCTGAGTAAATCCACTGGTTAAGTAGTCTGGTGCCACCAAAAATCATCTATTTCTTGTATGTATTCTTCTTTTGCACAAAATCATGGATTTTGTTCTCCTTAATATAATATCGACCAGGCTCAAAATATTTATGGAATCCCCTCAAGTAGCTCTCCCAGTTGCCCTAAAACTATAAGGGAGATGGTGATGGATATTGAGAAGCAAACAATGGAAATCAATAGGCTAGAAGAGCAGCACAAGTATCAGCAGGAGATGATGTATAAAGAGGAGTGCTTGTTTAGGCAAGCACAAGCCGTTCAATCCATGAAGGAAGAGGTGCCAAAATGGAGAAATCCATCTTTTCAAGGCAGCCAACCTTGCATACCCCCTCCTACCCTGAATAAAACCCCCTCTTTCACACCAAATCCATTTTATCAAATTGCACTTGCTCACTCCAACTCATCAAATACAGTTGCTCACAATCCCGTGTGCCTGGCTTTCCAACACTAGAGGGTATCAGAACAACCTCCCATGAAAATCAATCTTTTCAACTCCTTAGATCAGGGTTCTTCCATTGAGAATAATACCACTAGCCAGCACGTCCCTCTTCTAGAGGCTCCTCCAATGCACCAAAAGTGTTTTCCTTGCCTTCCTCAACCTCCCCAAGTTTTCCAGCATCATGTGCAAATTCCAAGTTGGAGGAAAGAATGCCAAGGACCAGCTTAGAGCTTTGAAGAAGATCATGCTAGCCACCTCTAAGAAAGACTCTTCCAGGAAAACCTAGCCAGACAGATTGAAGACTTAGAGGCTAGGATGAAGCTACTCCTTGAAAAAGAGTTAAATTTTTTAGACCTTGCAGAAGAATCTCAGGACCTCATGGAGAACAAAGTTGCTGCCTATTCACAAGAGCAAGATTCAAATTTAGGGATCCTGAATTGGGGGAAGACAGTGGAATCATGGGGCAGCAAAGAAAAAGAAGAAAAGCAAGGTTTTTCTCTAAACCTTGAAGAAGCTGAAGCTGTGCCTGCCTATGATGATGATGGCAGCCTCCAAGAAAAGCTTTTCCAAGAAGATCTGAGTAGGATAATTACAGAGTTGGTGTCTAAAAAGAAATTCCTCAGCCAATGTGTGGTGGATGGTTCAGACCAAACAGCACATTTCATGCCTGAACACACCCCACCTACACATTTCCAGGAGAGTTATCAGGCCATGCCTGATATAGATGAAGTGCTGATCAAGTGGAAGGAGGAGAATCATTCAATTCTAGCTCAAGGGCTGCCCCCTCTCTCACATGTTTTCTCCACTTCATCCCTTCTCGAAGAAGAACCTATTTTGTAAGAGATGGGCGAGGGGCACAAGATCCAATCTACAATCCTTCAAGAGGTTTTCATGAGCGACAACAAAGAAGAAATCGTCATTGATGCCCCTTGTGAAGACCTTATCAGCAGTGGAGAAGATGCAGGCCTTGCGTATATGCAGATGTTCCAGCAATTCAAGGAGGAAAAAATGTATGGTAAGCTCTCTTCTCCTTTGTTTGATGAACTTCCTTGCTATTTTGATGAAGATGACTACATTGAAGAACCTGAGTTAGAGGAGGATCAGGGTAATATTTTTGAAAATCTAGAGAACCTGATCAGGAAAGAGGAAAAGGAGAAGTCTGTCTTCTTGGAGGAATACCTTGAAGAACTTAACTTTAAATAGATAAGTGAAGTCTTGTGGGATGAGCAATCATTTTGTGAGCCCCTTTTAGACATCACCACATTCACCCTTCTTCAAGAAGGCCAAGAGGAAGCAGAGGATGAGTCTGACAGAGTTTTTAGCGAGGCAGAAGGAAACAAATCAGACCATGATACATTGTAAAAGAATTGTGCAAATCAAAAGTCTTATGGTGATAAACCGGCAGCCATTGATTTATTGGTGGAGAGTACCTATTTGAAGGACCAGCATCCAACAGGCCTCTCGGAACAATTATAATATGTATATATTGGAGGCATGTTTGATTTCAATCCCCTCAGTTCCCAGCCAACTCAGGTGATAGGGAAGAAGAGCAAGTCGCCAAATCTCATTTTCTTTTAGCTACTTGCCTATCACGATAAGTCTCTTCACCAGGAAGGAGACTTAAGAAATTTTCCTTTCAATCCAGGAGGGATGCGAACATTCCTGGTTAGCTGTATATAATAGTTTGCTTTCAGTTGTTTTTCTCTTGCTTTTCCTAAGTACAGTTTGCACAGTTTGTTGTTTTTAGCTTTGTGTGTTTCCCTTTGTTTGGGGGTAAATTTTGTATATTTTTATTCTAGAATCTTTTGAGCTGTTGTGAACTATCTTCAAAGTTACCATCCGACTCTGCACCCAATGGATATGCAAGGCAACTGGGTTCTAAGCATAGTAGACACGCTTCCCCCGTGAGTCACCAATTTGTTGACCCAATTTTGCCCCTCAGTCAAAATTTTGCCCCTTATTTATTTTTATAATTCCTAAAATCTCCTTCTGCCCCATGTGGACCTTTCCAAAATCAAATAGTGGACCAATAACCATGATCTGGACTTTATCCCTAGACCTTGGTTGCATTAAGGACCTCATATCTTTAGAAACCTTGAGGGAAAGATCCATATAATCTAATTTAGAGAGGGTATTAGGGTAATAATGACCCTATTTAACTAATCCTTTGGTTCCCCTTCAACTACAAATGTGAATAAGATATGGGTCCCATATGTGCATTACATGGTAGAGGAGAAACTTATCCATCTAATTAGAGACTTAATCAATGTTTTCTTAGCCAAACTATTCAATGCCATAGAAATAAAGACCTCAAAGCAATTCTTTCTGATCTCATAACTACTTTATGCCTTTCTTGCCTCAATCACCTTCCTTGGGATTAAGAATTGGCCCCTAGAGGGAAAGACAACTATTTCACATTACTATTCCAAACTGCACATCTCCTTGTCCAAGAATCACATCTAGTGTATTTGTGACTATGTTTATCCAACTATAGTGGAGGCCATCACAAGTGTTCCCATGCATAGACTACATCCCATTTTCAAGAAGTATGTTGAAATGATATGAGACATATGGTATTACCCTAATTGTATAGTCATAAAGATAGAAGGAATCATGTCCCAACCTTATAGGCTACCAGTATATGTTCTAAATAAGCTTGTAGAGTAGGAAATTGCCTCCTAACTCATCCATGGTATTAATAGGACTTGCAAAGAGAAGAGGAAGGGTCTACTACACCCTTTCCATTTGAATATTAGGAAAACTATAATAAAATAATAGTAATAGGTGGAGATTGTGTCCACACATAGGGATTCATTTGGCTTCCATCTAGATGAACTCTAGATGTGCAATCCAAAGAACATAGTAGGTGAGTATCTAAGGGACAAAAAGCTTCCAAAACTAGAATATTTACATCAACTCAGTGTCCATAACACCATATATATTAAGTCTAATAATTATGAGGAGGTATTGGATAGGGTCCAAGGACACAACATTAAGCTTCAACATAGGTTAATCAATGATAACAAACCATCTGGGGAAACATGGAAAATTCATTCTTTGTAATATCACTTACTACCTAGGCCATCTGGAATAGCCCATGAACAACCCTAGGTAGAGTGCTCACAACCCCAATAATAGGTTGAGAAATTTCAAGGTGAATAAATCAAGGGAAAGGAGAAAGTGGGAGATCTAAAATCAAAAGAAACACCTAGAGAGGGGACCCCATATTCAACACTCCCAAAAATGCCACCTTCCCCAATTCAATACTTGGACATGATAGCCTTAGATCTAGAGGAGATGCTTGAGGGTGCCCTCAAGGAACTTGAATAATTATATGACTCTAATAAGGAAGGGAAGCCCAAAGAAGATATAGGAAAATAGCTTATCCCAATAGCATCCCATGAGAAGAGGAAGGTAGAGCTAGCACTGGTCCTTGTGGGACTAAAGAAGAGACCAAGATTGACCTTCACTCATCCCACTAATGAAGTCAATATATTCAATGATGAGTTCCCAATTCATGGACCAACCATTCCTGATTAGTTTATTTATGAAAAATTGCAAAATATCCCCTCTCTCTCATTCTTATTCCATGATGAGGGTTATTGATGTTGAAATACAAGATGATCTAAATCCTTGGATAAGGGTTATAGTGAAGTGGGAAGAAAGGAGAATTATGGCCATTGAAGGACTAGAAGGTAAGAACATAGATGCTCTAGGAGCATCTAGTAGCTCAAGTGTGGAGGTCCCAGAACCTCCCAAATTTAAGGAGCCAATTACTACCATCCATTTCAACCCTAAAACATCTAGGTTGGAGAGAATAACAACCAATACAATTTTGGTTGGGATAGAAGAATTCACCTTTCAAAAGGTGGAACCATTTGTAGGATTAACCTCTATGGGAAGACAATAATTGGGTGAGGATGAAATTCATAAGGAGGATGTGGAAAGTTTGATCGAGGCCCAGTTAACACAAGCTAAATCTGGAGTCTAGGGTTTAAAGCAGAGGATAAAAAAATTGTAGAAGGAGAAAGAAAACTTGCAAACATGGGCAATTATATTAGTGGTAAATACAATGACCAAAATGCTTAATGAGTAATTTTATGACATGTTTGAGGAACTTACATCAAGTAAAGTATGGTAAAGTGCATTATAAGGGTAGTATGTACTATCCAAGAGTTTAGTCACTCAGTGGCAGGCCTTAGAAGACAAAATAGCCCAACTTCTCAAAATTCAAGACCATCAATATGGGACATTTGTGTACAATTCAGGGGATTATGATTGAAAAGTTTCAAAGTTTAAGTTCATGGCATAATGTTGTGGAAAGGGTCCTAAAAGAGGATAAGGAACTAATTTCAATAATTGAACAACTTCTTGGGACCATGCTTACGGAGCCTGCACAACCTGATTCCCTTGGGATCATAAGTGATGAAGAATTTAAACATATGAATACTTTGGTAACCTAAGAAATAAAAGGAAAAGGCCAAGGCAAATATAGGGATGATAACAACAAAATATTGGACATTATTTTTAATGTAAGGGAAAGGATAAATGAATCTAGGAGCATTAAAGAAGCCATGGATAGGAATGATAGAGAATTTGATGGCTTGGCAGATCAATTAGGGGAGCAGATCATGAAGCCTGCTATGGATTTAGAGCTAATTAATGAGAAACATAATAATTACATGAGAATCCCCCAATAATGACAATTAGAGGCCCCATCAACAAATTATACAACATTCTATTTTATATAATTTTATAACATTTTGAAATAGAATATTCCATTGTAAAAGAATAGGTTACTTTGTTAGCATATTTGCCTCTAGGTCAGTATGATTTTGAAAATAAAGTGTATTTTAGAACTTTTAAAGACATACGTCCTTATCCTTTTACACATGTATCTTGTTATTGACAAGTATACTACCTAATATTCTTATAAAGGCATGTATTACCATTTGTAAAAGAGAGATTTTTGAGCAACTTTGTACAATTTTAATAAATTAATAGAATCAAAGGAATTATATAAAGATTATATATGTTTGATGTGTTAAATATCATTTTTTTATATTTTCTCTCAATTTATAGTTAAGGTTTTGAATTTGAATGGTGTCTTAGAATTCTAAGTTGTATCCTAGTAATCACAAGGTTTCTAATTTGTGCAACCTACTAGATTAGCTAAAAGATATTTTGTTCTCTTTCATTTTTATTTTAATTTGTTTTTATATGTACATGTGCTATCTGATAAATAGTAGTAAATCTTTAAATAAGAACTTGTTCTTACTTGTGATTCTTCACACTATCTTTTGAAATTGGCCTGGTATATAGTGAAATTTGAGATTAGGATATTTTACATTAAATATCAGTTTGAATGAATACTTAGTTTAAATGGATGCTTTGTCATAATTTTTAAGGCTAAAATTCATAATCACTCTTTTATTTTCTATCTTACCCTTATCTTTTCTCTTGTTTTACCCCAAAATCATTTTATTTTTAGCTTCATTATAAATATCCATTTATATTAGTCTGTACCTTAAATATGGATCATAATTCACTAAGAATTAACATATATTCTTAATAATTCATGAATAATAGAGCAAGGTATCTCCCAACCACCAAATTTATAAATATTATGGAATAGTTTATCTTGCTATGTTGTTATTTCACCATAGGCAACTAGATTGCTAAAACCTATAACTCATACCTTGAATTTTCAAATTATAAAATGAGAAGTGTTATTTAAACACTAAGAGCACATATGGTTGATTTAGAAGCATCAAAACACTCCTTTTTATTCATGCCACTAGTGCATCCTTTGCTACCACTACTAGTTATGTTACTAGTACTTCTTTTTCTTATAATTCTAACCATTCCACTAGTGCATGTTTTGGTACAAATGCTAATCATGTTACTAGTAATTCATTTTATACCGGTGCTTCTCATGTAGCTATTGTGATGCATGTTGCTACTCATAATACAACCCAAGCCACTAATATCATTGCCAATGCTTCCCATTCTTTGCACACTAGTCAAAATACTTCCCACATTCATCAAATTTTATTATAAACACTCAATCAAATGAATAATTTTCAAACAAATAACATAAATCAAATGTTATAAATGTAAAACCATCTCATTAACCTTTATAATCAAGCCCAATAGGATTCATGGGGAACAAAAAAACTAAATGCCCCTAGCCCCCCTCAGGGATTCCCATGGTAACCTTATTCCTCAACCACCCCTCATTAATAAAATGATAAAACATCTCTAAAATGATCCTCATATACCTCAAATTGCTAATATTCACATAGGAGGTATCACACATAACATTAATTACAATGGGTCTACCGATACCACATTACATTTAAAAACATTTGGTAACCTCTAAAAAAATTGGGTAAAATTTAATACCTTTATTACTACCAAGATATTAGATTAAAAAACTCTTAGTAGATGCTTTATATTGATATAATTAGCTAAAATCCCATTCTATCACTAGATTGGAATATTTGGTTAACATTCTAATACAAGAGTTCCAAACTAGTAATCTCCTTGAGAATAACTTAGCTCACTTCATAAATTAGAAATAACTTGAAACTAAAATGACACAAGATTTCATCAAACGATGAAAGAACTTGTCTAATAAAAGTAAGAATAACATGGTAGATGATAATATCTTTCATATATTCACTTGTTCTCTCTACCCCAAGTTGCAATATTAGGTTAGGACTCTCTCTCCAAGCACTTTGGAAGAAGCCCTTAACCAAGCTAAGTGACAAGATTTTTTCATGTACCAATCTGAACCATCTTAACCTCTTGTGGGCAGTCACATGATCATTAAAAATAAAAATTGTCATGTTACCAATAATGGCATCATCAATGCTTATGACACTATTCACAACATTCAATCCATCACTCCAAATAACACTATGGAGCATGTTCCCTTTCCAAACAACATGTCTAATCCAACTTATTCCAGAATAAATAACATAAATATACACAAAACATTATCCTTTATTGAGATTCAAAATAATCTCCCAAGGCCTCTACCATGAGATCTTGACCCCACTCATCCAATGGAAACAAGGTATGATCCAAATAAATTTTGTTGGTTTCATGCAAGTTGTGTCACTCTCACAAGACTTGTAGACTATTATGTAATTTAGTTATGGATTTCCTTCTTAGACCAATATTTGATCATGAATCACTCATTCACAAATGAAAATAATAATATGACATAGATTTTAAATCCCATGAAATACAAAACAACAATCAATATTTAAATAAAGCTAATGCCCATCTTGGTATATATAAAGATCCTCTTCCTAATAATCAAGATAAAAATGATAATCCTACTCCTTCCATAAATAATGATGAAATTATTATAGACCTCAATAATGAATAAAATGTGGTAAATATGACTAACATGTGAAGGATAGTTTCTTTTATTGATTCTAATCTAACACACATGAACCAAAACTCCCAAACATTATACATCATTCAAGATTCTTCCCATCCCATCTCATGGAGTTGTGACAAGAGGACCTTATACATTTCCAAGAACCACCATTAACACCTCAAATGGATAATACCTCTCACACTATCTCTACTATTTCCCCCAACATCTACACATATAGAAAACATTCCCCAACCCTCCAATAGTATTTCTTCAACCCAATCACAAGAAATACCTTAATCAACTATCACACCATTTAAAGATAGTCAACCTATTTATCCTCAAACTAAAACAACTCCATATTATTAGCACAATTTTGATTTCCCTTCCAACCCTCCTTCCTAGGATATCCTACAACATTATGCACCTCTATATATAAAACCCCCCATGGGTTAAGATGAGCAGAACCCCATAGCAAAACTTTTTCATCTCCCATCTCAAATACATTTCCTAGAGCTAATGAGGACTTCCCCATATCATCACAACTACCTGATGCAATTATTATTTAAAATGAACATTCCTTGTCCTGCCCTAGCAAGATATGGAGATAACTTGTCTAGGTCTCAAGATAGTATACTTCAACAATGTGAAGAGATGTCCATACATGTTAATGAAATTATGTGCACTCTCTTTCCCTTAAGTTTCCCATTACATCCATGATTTTATATGAGATTCTACTTCATGCAGATGATCTTCCCTTATTTTTTAGCATATAAATTAGTGATATCCAAGTTAAGCATGTTTTGATTGATGATGGTTTATGTACTTGTGTCACCTGTCTTGATTTCATTAAAACCCTTATATATTTTGAGTGCAATCTCAAGTCCACATATAGCACATGTCAGGGTTGTGATAGAAGGAAAATGCCTCCTTTAGGTTATGTATGGCTTCTTATTACCATCCCTCATGTTACTATCCATGTGAAAGTTATTAACTTTCCCTCTTTTATAACATCTTGCTTGGTAGAACTTAGACTCATCATATTAGGGTGCTTGCCTCATCTGTGTACTAATGCATCGAATTCCCCAATAATGGTTTTATTTATAATATTCAAGGAGACACAAACCCTTGGAATTTTAAACAATTCCAAAAATTTGGTGTAATTAAAATTAATACCCTTGAACCCTTGCCTAGTATTCCATTTAGGGAATCTCAATGTTTCAATTATCTCATCAATTCTACTCAAGGTTATAATGTTCACCTTGAACTCATCAGCAACATACCACCTAAACTTCTAGATTCAGATGATGATGAGCTACATGAGATTAGAATCAAGATCAAAACTTACTTTCTATCCCCTCATATCATCACCTAGTTTACACCATATTTTCAACCTCAATCTCATCAACCTCTTATCAATGATATACCTATGGTCTTAACAAAGACTAGAAATTATATTCATCATGTAACTTATACTAACAAGATCAAACCTACATGTATCATTTACCTACATACACATGATTATGACGATGGCTATGCTTTAGATGATCCATTTGTAGGAGGGATTTTCTAGGATTTAGATGCCAATATTAATTAGTATTATACTTATTTATTTTAGTCTTTTCATTCATCTTATCATATTTCTTCTTTCATAATTCTTAATTATAGTATTTTTCATATTTTTTAGAGGGTAGAGATGGAGAAATTTCATGATACACTTCTAGTTCTAGTAGAGCCTCTTAGAATCATGCTTATGGATCATGCCATGACTGGTCTTTACCATTTTCTAGATATCAATATCCTTCTAGTTTTATTCCCCTAGAAATGATATCTACTACTCGTAAGCCTTCTACATGTCCTAATTCACCCTTAGTTAAGCCTATTCTAGTTCCTAATCCTACTCTACCTTTAGTTGAGCCTAGTATGATTCCTAATCCTACTTTATCTTTAGATGAAACCAATCTAGTTTCTACTTCAACCCCACTTTCCCTTGGTTATAACCTTCTTCCTTTGTTGTAGCTTGATCCCATCCCCACCCGATGGGCCGATCAACCTTATTGTGATATTCACAAAGTTATCAATCATTGGAGTAGAGACTTCTAGTTACATCAACCTTCCCTATCTTCTTCTACCTCTTCCATTAATAGGCCCCCAAATTCTACTAATAAGTGTATATTTGCTTCCATAGTATAGATAATCATTCTTCTACCCATTGTCAAAAGCTTTGGAAATATATTGACACATTTCATCCTACCCTTACTCAACCTAAATACAAAGATATACATCATCCTAAGTTATTACTTGAGTATATCCCTAAATATGTGGAGGTATATTATCTTTAGCACCAATGTGGTACACATCATACCAATCATTTCTACATTATCTAGAAGCACCTTCATGATCACCTTTTGAAAATTTCATCACCCACTATTACTCATTCCACATGTTTCCCACATAATAAGGATACTTTTTATTTGCATGTGGCTTCTTCCCCACCTATGGTTCCTTCCCCAGCCATGGATCCTTCTTCACTAGTGGTGCCTCCTTCTTGTTCCATAGACACTATTCCTATTTAGACACCTATTCCTCTCATTATATATTCTACACACAATAGCTCACATGAGCATGACCCTTTATCTACACCTATATTTTATATTGAAGAGATTAAAAGATAGGTTTTTTCATATCTTTCCATGAGTATTAATGAGTCTCTATATATCATTAGGATCCATCTTCATAGAGATGTTTCAGATGTTATGAATAATATTTGTGGACAAATTTATCAATATTTATGAACATGATATGGTTTTCCTTCACTTTGTTCTTCCTTTTTATTTTTAATTGGACTTGTGATCCACTTTTATATATTTTATATCGCATGACTATGTGTCACATTTGGTTTCACCTATCTATTTCACATGGATATTTATATTATGTATTGTGTATTGTATATGGTTTCATTTAATTTCATCTTTTTTATGAATTATTTTAATTATTTCCCTAATTGCATGATTATATTTATGATTTAATTTATTTCATGAATATCTTTATGTTTTATAATCATTTTTTGCTACCTTATCTCAATAACTTAGAAAATTATTATTTTGACTTGGTTATATAAACCTTGATCCCCTTAGTAATATTTCCCCACCATGTGATTAATTGGCAAAAAATAAATCTCATTATACTTGTATTTATTGATCTACTTTGGGTCTCCCTATATTCATTTATCTCCTTTCACATACTAATCATACATACAGTTGAAACTTGAGATTACATATTGGCTCATAGGTAAGCCTAAGTATTTAGTCAGTAATATCTTTGGATACTTAGCTTCTATTTAACCAAAGTCTAAAGATCATTCATGTGTATCACTTTTATCATTAATGTTGGTTGTTCCAAATTCATATGGATGAGGACTTATAAAATCCATAAAAAAAATTACAGGACAAATAATTTAAATAAAAACAAACGTACAAATTTTAGAAGTCAAATCACACTAAAAGATGTGATTCATAGCACATATCCTTTATTTTAATTGAATATCAAACTCCAAAATTGGCCTCATGATAGATTTAAGGTCCATTTGGATGTGGTAGGCTAGTAGATTAATAAAGGATAATAAAAAATATTTTAGTGTTACCTAATTTCTCACACAAGTACCTAATATTCATAATAGAATGATTGATCTATAAGAGGTCTTGAGGAATACGGAACATGCTATGGGAAGGTAGGTCAATTTTAATATTATTGTTAATATAAATAGCATGAGTTGATATTTGTATCTCACTTATTTTCCTATACATCTTTGAACATATTATTAGTAGGTATCCTTTTGTATTTTGATGGTCACTAGACTCTTAGTGTCTCTCTTATGTACCTAGTTTGCCTCTTGTTTCCAAAGGTCTTCTCATAGTTGCATGTGTCATGATTTTTAAATACCCTCTTTCATTACAAAATTATTAATATTTTCCCTTTATAAATATTATTTTTTAACCTAATCATTCCCCCTAGAGTTTCCCTTTGTGAGTTTCCATGTAAACCATGGATAGGACCAGTCCCTCCTCAAAACTTACCATATTAAAAAAATGTCTTAAATCATTCCCAAAAAATTTTCCACCTCATTTGTGTTCCCTTTATGAGTTTTAGTGTAATACCATGGATAATACCAGACCCTACTCACAAAATATTCCAATACCCAAGTCACAATGAAATTACATGCATTAAACTTGAGATAAGTAGTGTTTGATTATGAGTTACAAGTCATTGACATGCTTCCCATATTTGTTTAGTATGTTTTATGATTAATTAATTAATATTTCACTTGTATATTCTTATTTTCTAATTACATGTATGCTTGAAACCATTTTATTAATTTTTTCATACTATCTAGCTTAAATTAGTGTGAATAATTTCATCTACTTTTACATTTTTGTCTTTTTTATACTTCTCAATGTGATTTAGTATGATTGATTGATCTAATTGTTTTTTTTCAACCATTGGTATTTCATTTTCCTTCCATTTTATTACAATTTTTTCATACTTCCAAATGTGATATAGTGTGATTTCTAGTAGTTTTAACTTGGTGCAAATCTTTACATGGTTTAAAAAAAATTATCCTTTTTTACCATCTTTGGTTTATAATATTTAGTCATATTTTATTATTACCATTTACCATCATGATATAATTGATATTAAATTTGTTTTGATTAATTTTTCTTTCCCAAATAATTTTTTCCTTTTTATTTTTAAACATGCATGTTTATCATATAATGCTAGAAATGAAAACACACATCACATATTTTCCATAACATATAAAATAAAAGCTAAATACATGTGCTATAAATGAAATATATCCATGCATATACATTTAAATCCAATAAAAAATCATGATATCAATACAAATATCAATGTCAAATATCATGTGTTTTATACAATACAAAGTACAAAATATAATAGTTTTATCTTTAATGTTGTGCTTCATCATGTATATCATATGGCCTAGCCATGTTTCCCATCAATGCCTATGGTTATCCCATATAAATAGTGTGATATAAAGAGGTAGTCTAGGATCTCAATACAACAACATATCCCTATAGATTAGCCACTTGGTATTGTAACTATCCTAACTAAATGGTGGTCACTATGTGCATTGTTCTCTCTTATACTAGGGCCTACTAGTTCTATGCCTCTCTTACTCTAACCCTATCAGTGGTTATATCCTATCACCACATTCTTGTATTTATCTCATGTTCTCTCCCACCAATATAAACCAACATGCCTAGTTTAAGGCATATGGAACTTTAAGATCATCTAGAGTTGTAGGTTCCTACAGTAGTAGGGTTGTATGATGCTAACACCCTATCCAAAATGTCATGGTGTGCAGCCATAACCAAGGCTCCCCATCTAATCTCCTCTATCACAAGATATATAAAACCAAAACTAAATATACATTATATCACAAACACACAAATGCACATTTACATGCACACACACACACAAAAAAAAAATCATTTATCTACTATCATCATAATACATCTAATGTCCTTTATCAAAAACTTAAATCATATTTATAACATTTATCACTAGTTCTAGTGTTGTCGATCATGGTATCTCCATATGCTCACCTACTAATCACCTCCTATATATGATGCATGTAGTGAAAATCTATGAGTCACCACTCAAGCCTTCCATGATCCTTTCCTTAGAGGTGACTCTATGGAGTGGTTGCTAGATCCTTTTATGTAATAGATAACATATGTATCTCCTTTCATTGATGGTTTCTTTATATTTGATGAGTATGTAGTGGTTATTTATACCTATGCTATGGTGCCTATTTTACTCCTACATCCACATCTATCACATCTCCTCTTGATGGATCTACTACCTCCTGCTATCCCAATCCATGGTCTATCACACCAAGGCTTGATCACTGGTATCTCCATAGGTACCATTAACTAATTTGAATAGAATTTAAATTAGTTCAACCCCCTATATATTCAAACTTGTTATATGGGTAAAGTAGGGTTTAAAATGTGTATCATGATCTTAATAAGGTCGCTTAATGAGTATTTAGCCTTGGTAATGTTTGTTACTTACCCTTAATGTCATTTTATGCCACTTTTAGGTCATTTATTGAAGTGGTATGATTTCCATAGGAGGACAAGTATGTCCAAGTGTTATTAAATGTCACATGTACTAGTTTATTTTAGATAGAATATTTCATAACTAAAAATTTTCAAGGTTCCACATTGAAAATAAGAAATAGTTGAAAAAGGAAGAGTTTTGAATAATTGTAAGAACTATACAGTAGTCATGGCACATATGGTATATTTTAGAGTGACCCTTAAGCTTCCCAAAACTCAATTCCATGTTTAATTTTCATTGACAACACCAAAAATGGATAAAATTGGTCTACCTTCTCTATTGCTCTCTTGTACAAGATCAAACAGATCATCATGTTTTTTATTGGTATGAATAGGTCAAGAAGAGTTAAGGGAAATTATTTTAATGGATGAAATTAATATATTTTTAATCTCACTCCATGTTCATAATTTTTGGCTTGGTGGAATATAATTCATGAATCATATTTAATAATGCTACTACCTCAAAGTTGATTGCACATTCCTATCACTTGTACGTTTTCTCATTTGTTTGTATGGTTTGATGATTATAAGCATTGTGTGTGTTTTGGAAGAGAATAATATCATTTATCATGTTGTATTAAACATATTTTTCACATGTCGTGTGAAGGATTTGGCATGAACATCTCATTCTACTAGTAGAGACTCCATGGAAGTGTTTTGGATTGTGTTTCACCTATGTAGAGTTCATTTTCCCATTGGTCTTTACAATAAATTTATAGGATTAGTGTTTATAACATATAATATAATGGTGATCAATTTTAATTATGAAGGTTAAGTCTAATGAGTGTTCAATATAGAGTGAAAGTACTAAGAAAACATGCCATAGTTAGATTTCCTGCAAATAGTCACCTATAGTTAGGTGTAAAGGAGAACTCAACAATCATGTTCATGAAACAAGGAGGTTTTAAGCATGGTGAGAAGATTCCCAAGATGAAAATAATAATATTTATCCATCCCAAAGGTTAGAGATTGGTGATGACAAGGTTTTAAACCTAGTACACAATCATATATTACATAGTGACACCTATAGGTTTCCAATAGGTGTCTGAGTGAAATCTAAGAAGGTAGAGTAATGTTTAAATAGAGATTATTAAAACAAACTTGAAACATTGATTGATGTGTAAGAGCATTAAGAATTCAATTATGAAAATGGTAAATTCATAAAATGGAAGACAAACTTGAGTTCAATGATCATAGGTTAAGAAGGTTGTATTTGAGACTCTTTAACTTAAATTCTTTGAATCACATTTTGTTCATAATTTTAGTCCCTCCATAGTAGAATATTTTGAGGTCTAGATAGGCCTGAGTGTCTCCATATTGTATCCCAATAATAAGGGAAATGTAATGATAAAATAAATTGGTTTTTTAGTTAAAAGAGGGTGATGTAGGTAGGTTTCCAATTTAAGCAATTTCCCATAATAGAAATTTAGTGATATTTACAATATTTGAAACTAAAATGATCCTAAAACATAATAGTGACATATAGTGGATTGCATATATGGTCTCTAGGCATAAGAGAAGTCCAAACAATTATATAAGAGTCTTAGTGACTTCAGATAGAACTAAGAGAGAAAAGAGCAATACCCAGGCCTCATGAACACCTATAGGAACCCCATGGTTTCTCAGCAATATGACTATAGACCATAGTGTGTTGGTGATGGGAGTTGAGAGCATAGTCTACATGGTCTAGTTATTTATTTAAGTTGGAATGACACTAATGAACTTAGGAGTAGTCAAACAAGTTGAATTTCAAGGTTAATATACATCATCACCTATAAGAGTATTTCCTTGCTAGGAATTGCCACCTAAAATTAGTACATATGGTAGATTGGTTCTTGGTAGTAGTGATAACATGACCCATGGGAAGATATGAACACTTTAAAGTGAAGAATGACCTAAATGATTGTTGACCATATTGACCTTACAAGTCAAATTAGGACCCCTATAGGTAAAAATTTGACTTTTTATATGTTTTAGGCTTCTAATATTTTTTCACAGGGTATATCATAGGTATTTTAATGTCATTTTATGCATTTTTAGCTTTATTCATGGTTGGATTAGTCAATATGTAATTTTGAGTCATTTAGAAGGCTTTTAGCAGTCATAAATGCAAATGGCATGGTTTTTAAGGTGTCTAAGTGTCATACTTTCCTTTGAAATACCCAATAAGTTATATTTACTATTAGGAATGTTATTTCATCTAAAAATTGTAGGTTATCTAGTTAAAAATTAGGAAATCAACTAAAAAAGGAAGATTTTGAACGTTGTACAGCCCATGAGTGAGTGTGACATATGGTGTTATGTTTTTAGATTACTCTTCAAATTATTAGGACTCATTTACACACTTTACATGCTTTGAAAGTGTAATTTTTGAGCTAAAACCATTCTTCTTCTTTTTTTCCCTTCTAAACACACTAAAGTGGTCAGTAGGTTCATGTTTGGTATGGATAGTTGAGGATGTTTCAGACCAAATGCCTTTGGGAGGTGAAATTAAAATTAGAGAGATAAATTTCCATAATAATATTTTTAATATTGGTCAACTGTGTTCTATGAACCATCTCTAATAAGTTGACTATGCTTTTTTGCTTGATAGTCTGTGCATCTTGCTTTTACTCTTGTTTGGATGATTATGTATAATCTATTTGTTTATTTTTATTATAGATGATTTTTATTCCATCTTATAATGTTTTAAATGCCATGTTTCATATTCTAGGGTGTTTTTATGAGTAAATTATCTCAATTTTGTAGACTACTCTCATTTGAGATGATAGGCTAGTTTTCCACCATTTTCAGATCTTCATACTTTGACAATGGTTTTAGAGGGTGAATATAGGTTAATTATAAATTTTTAAATGTCCTCTTAGTCCCATAACTTTTCATTATTATCCTCAAAATAAACATTCTTTATGAAGTTGTAGTCACAAGCACCATATAGTTAATATGTTATATGACTATCATACCAATCAGTTAGGTGCATACAAAAGGGTTCAACATTAAAAATGAGGTTTGAAGACTTATCTTATGCCTTGAAATAACTTTCTATTTCATATAAGTACCATTTTAAATATATCAATCCACTATGTGGGTAGATTTCTTAAACATATGAACCTTCTACCCAGTGCCTATCTAATGCAACTCAGAATGGGCACTTATAAAGGTTTGGAAAAGAAAATCATGTTGAAATTAGGATTTGTTGACTTGATATAAATATTCAAAAATTTTATGGGATCCATTTTAAATTTTTAAGGATGTAATATGGTTTCTCAAAGTTCACACACCATACATGGTTCCAACTCACTGTTTTCTTGCATACCTTCCAAGGTATACACACAGGTATATAATGATGATATCATGATATGATGAGAGCCGTAGTGGTGTTTTACAGATATTTTAGGTGTTAATAGTGTGTTTTTATGTTATGATATGGATATATAACCCATTAAAGGCCAATTACAATGCACACTATCCATATTTGCACTTTACTACTTGTACATCAGAATAACCACCTACAGGTGGTACTACAGAAGTTGGGGATCCATTTGGAGCATTAGAATAGTAATGGAACTAATAAATAAGGTATTAATGTGAATAAAATTCCATGAAAAACTTTTTTGAGACATCAAATGTATAAATGGAGATGTAAACCAGTTTGGAAGAAGCAAAAATTGAACTTAGGGACTTTCTCCCTAAAATGGAAAAATAGTGAACCTGAGCCTTTTACCAAGGTTGTATAAACATGGTTTAAAATAATTCCAATTCATATTGATGACCCAAACTTTTATAATTAATATAGTACAATATATATATATATATATATATATACATACAAATATTTAAGGAGAAAATGATCAATGTAAGGTGGTCATTAGAAAGCCTAAAGTTTCATGTTTCATTCAGTCAGTGTCATCTATAGGTCAAAGATATAAGAGACCCATTCAACCAATGTTGCAATAAAAAGGTATAATCCCATGTTTTTTATGGAATTATTGATTTAATGTGTCATAAATTAATATGAATATAGTTATGATGATGTGGATATGTAGTGTTTCAAGTCTCAAGCACACCTACAACTGTCATTTCACAAGAGAAGACCACCTACAGTTGGTTACAAAGTCTCATAGTCAATGGTTTGATATTAAGTGTAGAGACCTAAAAACATATATAAATTTTTTAGATCACATTTATTCTTAATAATTTATATTATTACTATAGACTACTTGACATAAGTTCCAAGGTATAAAGCCACCTACAGGGCCCCACACAATCAGCTATAGTTGACTGTGAGGGGCAAAAAGCAAAAGAGTTGAGTTATTAAGGTGGATATAACATAAAAATGATTCAAAATGAGTATAAAAAACATAAAATGATCTTATATGACTATAATAGGGTTTTAAGACACTATATATAAGCCTCACACAAGCACGACCACCTAAAGGATTCATTGTTGAGGGAGGAAAATAACAAAACACAATCAAGGTTATACTCAATCCTAACTATGTAGGGAGTATGAGGGATCTATGAGAGGATTGAGGTGATGAATTATATTATAAAACCTTTTTTTAAGGTTTTTATGTAATATATAAATCCTCACATATCATAAAACAAATCAAATAAAGAACCACATTATTTAACATATAGTCTACATGAAGAATATTGCACACAGTCTGCCTTCAAGAAGTCTATCTTAGGTATTTGAGAATTTAAAAGGTAAAATGATGTTATCAGAAGCTCAAATATTGTTTATATAATTTTAAAAACTTTTATAATCGTCTCAAACACTCATAATTTTCTTAGGAAACATGGGATTACCCTCTATTTGTTCTAAGACAGAGGGCACTCCTTTTGTTCATGAAACGTGTAGTTTTGGGAAATGAGGATGAAAGAGTGAAAAAAAGGTTGGTGGAACATGTAAAATATATTTATGAAGATAGGATACACCTAATAAAACATGATTAAACTCTTTTATGAGGATGAAACCCAAGAAGATGTTCTAGGTGGCTAAGTTTACAAGCAAGCCTATTAAGCTTGGTGAGGCCTAAAAGCCAAAGAGGAGGTCATTTTAAATTCCTTCAGTAGGAAAGAATTAAAATGGATTGGAACATGTTTTAATGGTATTTAAATATATTTAAAACCTCTTGGAATTCAATTACATACATGAGAAAGTCATTTTAGGCTTTAAGACAACTCAGGCTTATTAAACAAAGTTTAGGCCTAGTGTCCAAAAGGGGAGTCATTAACACTCATAGAATTAGAAATTAATTTTAAAATATTGGAACATGTTTTTGGGGTCAATACATAGGTTTAAATTATTTTTTAAGGTTGAGAGGTTGCAGGAGAATCCATTTTTGGACTTTAGAACACATTAAGCCTATAGGAAATGGAAGAACAAGCTCGATAGGCCAAATTAAAGTGCTCACATATCCCTTGAGGCTATGCATGGGAATATAATAGGTTTATATGTGTTATAAGGGGTAATTAATATCATTATTGTGAAATTTTTTTGCACTTCCAATGTCCTATTCTTATGAACAAAGCTTAAGAGTGAAAATAAACCAAAAACCCTTACAAACCCTTGAATAAGGACCCAATGAGGGAAATGTAAATGGAAAGATAATTTTATGTCCTAGTTTGAATATTAAAGTGATTTAAATTATATATAACTCTTTTATGCTCCTTCCCATCCTTATGGTTTGTATGAAACTATACGGATGGAGTATAAAACAAGGTATTTATTTACTTTTTTTATGTTGTGTAGGTTCCAAGAGGTTCCAAGAGATAAAAAGAACATTTAAGGTAATATTATGAATTTATATAAATCCCAATGTAAATTTAATTCCTTTTAATAGCTCCAAAGTGCCTCAACCAACTACTTTATATTAACCAATCAAGACTAGCATAGTGACCAAGCTAGTGAGAACAGTGGAAAACTTCAAGTGAGATGATTTTAAGGTGTGATTGATGACTCTAAGGATATATCAAGTATTTAAAAGTATTATAAACTAAATTTTATTAATTTTCATTTACAAATGATTATTTTTGGACACCAAGTGTGCAAGGTGTGTGAAAGAGGAGTTTTCTTAGACTACAAATGGTGATAAATCATTCCTAGATGATTCCAAATGACTAGGAATGAAACCAATACATGGAGAGTCATGTATGAAATCCTTCCCTCTCATTAAAATCATCATACCTATCCCTAATTATTTTTGGTATGTTCAAATAGAGGTGAATAATGAAGGTAGTGTTTTGAACCAGCAAAGGGAATTTCATGCCACTTTTCATGAGTTTCATGACTTGGATGGACATTTTTACTTCTTAACCTTTAATGGTTCATTTCACATATTATACTCATGAATATGTAACTAATTTTATTATATTTATAAGTGTCCTTATGACCTTTGGACTTCTTATTCTCCACTCTCTCTCTTAAGTTCTATAAGAACTAGCAATTTTAGCCTTTGTAACTTATGTTCCACCTAAGTATGGTGAATCCCTACTCATTTACATACCATTTGATCAATAAGACTACTAATTTTTATATTTTACATGATTTTTCATAATTTTACATAATTTTATGATTGATCTTTATTAGTGATAACTATGATTTCTTTAGCATGTTATCTCATTCTCTTACCTATTTGTAGTTGGATAGCTTTTTCTTGTAGGGCATGTGAAGTGTTTAATTACGTGTCAACGTTGAGTGAGTTATTATATTTAAATAGTAAAATTATTTACCTATTTTATATTCCTCATATCCTAAACATTCATCACAACCTCATAATGTAATATTGATGTGAGAAGTTGCATATTGGAGAAGTGTATGTTGAGTTAGTCCCTTGTTGTCATGTGTAACATGCATCTAGTTGGTAGTCATCAAATATATTGGTGTATCACCTCCATTAGGATAGTTTTATTTTAGTTTTACATCTCCATTTCCCCTCACAATTATATTTTTATTAGTGTTCTATAAGTGGTACATCAAGGGATCTATCCCTATCTAGAGATTCACCTCATTCTTAGGCTCACCCATAGCCTAGAGGTGTTTCAATTATGAAACTTAGATGAGGAGAGCTGAGACATATCCTCAAAGGGTTAAAAATTACCTAAATATATATCAATATCATATTTCATGGTTTTAAAATACCTATCACTACCTACAAGAATCTTTTGTATTCTTTAATGAAGCAACCATGGTCTAATTGTAGACTAGTTCAAGATAGTGAAAGGTACAAGTTAGGAGTTAAATAGAGTTGTATAATGAATTGAAAATGTGGATATAACTCATAAAATGGTATTTAAAATATTATATGATCCTTTTATAAATTTATAAATCAAGTACAAGTCCTAACTTGTCACTCAACCTAATGTTTCTAAAGCCTATAAACAATACATAGTTTGAAGATATGTCTTGAAGATTTGAAGCATTGAGGACTCTAAAGGTATGATCCATATTTGTAAATTTGTATATAATTTTAAAAATACCTATTTAATATTCTCGTGGCCTTATTTTTTCCAAAAAACTAAGGTAAGTTCCCTCTATTTTATATTATATATAGGGTACTCCCAGTCAAGACAAATCTGCAGGAAGGGTATGTGAATGGTAAGGGAATGAGATGGAATGTCTTGAAGGACCTTAGAATGGCATGAATTTTTTTTTTATCATGAAAAAATATGTATAAAACTCTTTGGTAAACATCAAAACTCAAAGGACGTTTTAGGTCTTGAAACATAGTCAAGCCTATTAGGCCTAAAACTAGGTCTAAGCCCTAATAAGGCTCAATTTCATTTCTATGACCATATGAACTCTCAAATTCATTTTATGACCTCTAGGAGAGATTTTAGGATTAGTTATAACCATTGGTTTTTAATTAATATCATAGAGGGGTCATTTTGGTCTAAAGTCACCTCAAAGGTACATAGAATGCAAAGGAAGAGCTTGATAGGCCAACTTCAAGCATTCATACCTGTATGGACACACTGCATGGTACCCCAAGGAGATAGCGGTAGTTAAGTAGTGTCTTACACTTGGTCTCAGTGAAATTTATGTTGTACCCAACATACCCATTTTCTTCAAAGATAAATGGGGACCCATTTTTTTGGATTTTGGCAGTGTTTGTTGAGACTTTATTCTACATGTCTATGCAAAGTTCTAATCAGATTACTCCTCAGTTTTTACATTCAGAAAAATAAATCATGGTATTAAAATTTTTTATGGACTAAACTTATTAATTCATTTCAAAAAAAAATTGAATCATGTATGTTTTATTTGGAGGAATTATTCAGGATATGGTATTCATACTTTTTGTTTGGACTTGTTGTTCAAACCTATTAATTGAAACTTTCATTATTTGGAAAAAAAAATCAGCTCTCATTCATTGATAATTATTTATCAGTTTTTTTGTTTATAATTTATTTTTAGAATACTTATTCGGTATTTTCTTATTCAAAGTTTCTGCATTGGAAATTTTATCTAAACAATTGTTCTAAATGAATTTTTTTTAATTAGAAATTTGGTCTTCAAACATTTTTTTCAAAAAATTTGCTCCAAAAAGATTTGGTATTTGGGATTTTTATTTATACAAATTATCCAAAAGATTCATCATAAGCTTTATGCAATTCAGATTTTTTTGGTCTTCAATATTTTTGTATTAGGCTTTTTGTTTAGAACATTTATTTTGATGGATTTGGTCTTTAAGATTTTTGTTTGGGACTTATGTTCAAAAGATTTATTGAGATATTTTTTAGGCTTGGTCCCAACACAAAACCTAACTCCTAGTTCTTGACTACCAAAATCCCACTATACTTAGCCAATAAAGAAAAATACTTCCCAATACTTGTTAAGGATACCCTCATACTAAACTAATGAGATTTGACTATATAGATAATACAAAATATATAAAAGTTGGCAATTTATAATGCATGAACTAGAATTAAATTATAAAGCTATATATACAATGTGAATCCATGACATATTCATTACTCACAAATGAATTCAATCTTAATTGACATCCTAAACACAAAATCCATAACTACCTCTAAATCTATTGTAAATGAATAAGCATATAAGTAAAGAGGAGAAATTTTCATATAATGCATAAATAAACTATAATCACTGCACATAACTACAATGGAATCATCATCTGAGAGTTTTAGAGAAGCCTTTTTCCATCACAATTTTTAATATCTTTGTAAGATATGACTTGGATTAGATTAGAAATTATTTTACTCCAAGGAGATATTTTTGCCTCATTTCTATGTAGACTCCTAGAGATAATTTTTGTTATAGCATGTGATGGTAGGAATCATGATAATACACCATGATGACTTGGTCAAAATATGCATATAGAATACTCAATTTAAAATAATGCACCAAAAATAAAAACCATGATGAAAAAGTAGATGTATAAATATGAATGGATTTGTTTTAGATAAATTTCACTTATATTCTTTAGAAGAAGGAGAAAAGAAACTTGAGAAGGGTATGGTTAGTATAATCTAGTATGTCATTCACATTTTAATCTAGATGGTTGTAGATACTCTTCCTTGGCTTGGGAGGAATGACCTATAGATAATAAATCACTCAAAGAAATGGTTGGTTAATTAGATAGTAGGGCAGATTGCCTAGCAAGCTAGATCAAAAAGGAATTAGATTCCTTGGAGGCTGTCAATCCACACTTTTAAATAATCAAGTTCAAAAATAAAAAAATAAATTACTTAAATAATAGAAGATACTAAAATGTAATACAAGAAGATAGATTTGACTAGTTACAATAATAAATAGATTGATATTAATGCTAAATAGATTAGATATAACTCAAAAAAAAAGGGTAAGGTTCTGTGATCAAGTGAGAGGTCAAAAAATAATATTTGATTAAGGTCTCATGGGTGAAAATAGATTGTTGTTTGTTTATCACATAGTGACCATTGGTAGTTGGGGTGACTATCAATAGTTCGGTAACCATAAGTGGTTATGGATAGATTATTAGTAGTCAGTGTGACCATTAGTAGTTAATATGGGTTTTGGTCTAGTTACGAAAAATTGATTGGTGAGGTTATAGAATGAGATTATAGAAAGTGGGTTTGAGTTGGGTTAGTTTTAAATTAGAAAAAAAGTAAATAATTACTGAAAATAGATACTTATCTTTCCTGGTTGTTGATTTGAAGAATGGTTGAGGTAGTTGGTTGATGAATTGGTTAATGGAGTATAGATAAATTCTAGTAGAGTAATGGTATTTGGTTTTTGGTGGATTAGTAGTAACACTTCAGATCTCTATCATACTTTTTGGTTCATTAGTTAACTAGAAAAATGGCCTACCAAAGAAATTATGATACAAGAAGCTATTGATAGTTATGGATCCCTTTTCACCTCCTACTCCTCTTTTTTTATAGGAAAATTAGAGAGATGGAAGTGTAGGTTCAAAAATAGGTTTAACTTTCTATCTAAATTTAGTTTTAACATGTATTGATCCATGAGTAGATCAGGTAAACTAATTATAAAAAAGTAAGGTGGAGTTAAAGTTAGAGTTAGGTAGTTAGAACTTGACCATCGATAGTCAACCCTAACCATCGATAGTTGGGGTGATCATCAGTGGTCGAGGATCAAAGGTCAAGTTTGGTAAGAAGTTTAGTTATTCAGTTAGCTAGTCAACTAACCTGACTCATGTTTATGGTAAAAGGGTTATGGGATGGTCCCTAAGGGGTCCCAAGGTGTTTCAGCATCTAGAACCATTGTGTGTAGTTTTCTATTGTCTAAATTTTCCCCCTTTTTATTAAATAGTTTGTATTAAAAGATTTAAAATAAAAATGTATTGCAAGTTAAAGGTTTGGTTACCTCAAACATGGTAGGAGGCATTCCCCCTTAAAATTGGAATCGATGAGGTGAAACAAAATTGGGTATGGGTTTGATGAGTGGGTAAGTTGGAACTAAACCATAAACATGCATGTAAAGTATGACTAAGTTTGATAACCAAGATCACATACAGACTAGGTTATCATGGATGGTAAAAATTAGGTTAATTCTAGAAGGATGAGTGATAAGTGGACCATGTAACTGTATGTGATGGTTGGGATACACTTTTAAATGCAAGTCTCCTATATAAGGTTAGTGTTTTCATGGGTATCCAAGGTAGAAAATGCTCTCATGAAGACATAAATTGGTTAGGTTTATGTAATGTAGTGTAAGTTAAAAATGTTCAACTTGGAAATTTAGTCAGTTTAGTCAAAATTACCAAAGTAAGGTCATCACAAAATATGTGATAGTTGGACCAAAATGGATAGTGGCAAGGTGATGTGGTTGGTAGAAGTATCAAGGATGGTGGAGAAGGTAATCTCCTTTGGTATGAGATTAGATTGGGTACGTACTTAGTTTGTTTTTGTGTTCAAAATTTGGTTGGAAATTGATTGGGTAGAGATAAAAATCCCAAAGAAAGTGATTGTTGATGGTCAGGGTCAACCTTTAGGGTCAACTATCAGTGGTCACCCTAACCATCAGTGATCAGGTGTCATACCTAAAATGGTATAGACAAAAGAGCCATGGTGGGTCTTAATATTTCATTGTGAAATTTTGACCCATGATGATTATCTCTTTGGTATTTTGTGAAAACAAAATTGATAGATTTGTTGAGTGTGATTAGTTTAGTGAGGTGGATAGTTTACCTTGATCGAGTTGCTAGAGGTTTGACTTGATGAGGATATAGTATGGATGGGGGAGAGCATGAGGTTAGGTAGTAGTTATAAGGGTTCTTCCTTAATGATGGTATAAGAATGAGGTAGGTAATATTGTTGAATTGATAGTTTAGTTTCAATTTAGGCAATTGAATATGATTATTGTGTATTATGTTATTAGTTTGACCTAGGGCTTGGGTTTTGATAGTTTTTGGTTGGATTTCAAAGTTTAGAGTTAACTTATAAGGGTAAGGTAGATAGGGGAGGGTAGAGGTAGGTTTTGGTATAAATATTTTATTTTATTGTGGTGTTTAGGTGGGTAAATGGGGAGGGTAGAGTGTGTTTTGATCATCAATGGTCACTTCATAGTGACCATCAATAGTCATTTCTAAATGTTTCTAGTCACTACTGATCATTGGTGGTTGGTAAGTGACCATCAATGGTTGGTATCCAAAATGTCAGTGATCACCCTAACCATAGGTGGTCAAAAAAGATAGATGGGGTTAAAGAATTTGTTGAATGGTGAAGGTTAAGGTTCATAGGTCATGGCTTAGGTAAATAGGTGAATGCTATAAAATAAAGGTTAAAGTTGAAGATTGTGGTTGGATGTTTTAGTTAGACATTAAGGGTAGGAGTTATGGTTGGTTTAATGTGGTAGGGGTGTAGTTAGTGGTTAAAATAAGATAGGTGAAGATAATATAGGTTAAGGGTAGTGATTTAGATGTGATAAGGTATAATTTAGGGGTCAAATTTAGGCACAAGTGTTGTCAGTGACATAAGTATATTAAAATAAGAGGTAAGTGTAATAGGTAGAGTTTGTAGGTAAAATAGGTTAGTGAATTAAGGATGTTGCTATCAAACCTTGTAGGCACATGAGAGGATATAAATGAGAGATCAGGTGCCCTAAATATTTGATGAGATTTAGTGAGGGATGACTAAGGATAATTAGGATCACATAGAGGTTGTAGGCATCGATGGCATGAGGTACTATCAACATATACCTTGAGATGTGGATATGATAGTGGCACTCATCAAGATATGGGATCCTATCACTAATACCTTCTTATTACCTATAGGGGAGATGAAAATATTACCTAAGGACATCCATTAGATCATGAAGCTACCCATATGAGGGGAATTGACCTACCATATTGAGAGGGATGAGTGGGATGATTTTATAGAGATCATATATAGAGATGACATGGATTTTGTGAGGTGACACTCTAGAGGTTTTCATTACACACCACTATCAAAAGGGTAGAGATGTGAGGCATTTTTAATTATGATGATGATAGTAGTTACCTATTACACATTCCCTGATTCGAGCAGTGAGAGATTCCCTTACTTATTACTAAGGGTGATCATGGAGATGTTTTTGGGTTTAAAAATGTTTGCATGGGCACCTATGTTGTAAGTTTAGATTTATTGAGAGCTATATGGATTCCATGCCCATCGGAGATATAAGATTAGTATTGGGTTTATTTTACATTATTAGGATTATAAGCATATACAAGTGTTGAGACCAATGGGGATACCATGGGAGGGTTATGATCAAATGGATTTATAAGTTGGATACATGCCATGCATGAGTTATTAGGCTATTTTAGGACTAGGAAGCTAGGTACATGAAATAGACTACTTTAGGGGCCTACTAGATGCCTTGGTCATCCAAAATGTGATTCAAAAACCATATATTAGGTTTCTAGGATGGGCTCATTATAGGAGACATACTCTATCATTATAAATATATAGATGGGTATATGGTAGACAAGAGGGTGAGATATATATGATACCATTTGATATGGTATAGAGATAGTTTGGCCTCTTGTAGGATATACCTAGGGTTTTCTTAAGGTATAATAGGGAAAATGCAGAGGTTCCACTACCTAAGCCATAGTTAGTGCATGATTTCACTGACCATAATGAGTTACCTATGAGGATAGAAATATATTATGCATGTGTGATAGATGGATACCCTACATGGTATCAAGCACAATATGCTATAATCGATATTGGTCTTGAGGATGGGTGTCAGTAGGATATGAATATTGATGCAAGAGGAGATGGTTAATAGGTTCAGATGTTTGGGGTTGCCTTAGATGTATAAGTAGTGACCATAGATATGGAATAGGTCCTATCTACTTTATCCATATCATAAGCATCTTTAGTAGAGGCACAATAATTTTTGGTAGTACTGTAGGGTCAACTATTCACTATTACAGGTGAGAGAGATCAAGTGAGGGCTCAGCTAGTCCTGGTGATGTAGGAGAAAGACTCTCTCTAAAGTTAAAAAGTGGAGTATCAATAGGGAAAATATCTATGTAAAGATACATAGAAACTATGGAGGAGTTATGGTGTTATGATGCTTTAGTGTTTAGGCATTATCTAAAAAATCCCTGATGGGGTGAGTATAGAGCTGGGATGGTAAGAGGTGCATGCAAAATGACACTAGGTTAATGGAATACATCTGTAGGTGGCTAGGAAGGTACATGAAGGTAGTATATAAGAGGTAATGGTTCCCTCATATCATATATTTGTGATGAGACATTATATTTTTTACAGTCCACATGATTTTGATACTGACCTATGAGATGATGTAGTGAAATGTATATTTTTGAGAGATATGGATATTTTGTAGACACTATGATGATGAATATTTATGAGATGTAGATGTGATCCTTTGTTTATGATTTTTTAGTTCATGGTTTTTGTGTTCATGTTAATTATTAATGATTTCACATTGATATGATTATGCTTATGAGATGTTGATGTGGACTCACCTAGCTAGGCATATGATGATATATATCTTTAATTTATGTTCATGATGATGTTTAGGATGGATTAATGTTATTTATGTGATTATGAAGTGATGGTTATGGATGACTATGATGATCCTAATATGATTATGTGATGTTAATTTGGTGATTTTTTTTATGGATGTGATCATTTAATTTCATGTTTGTATCTGATTATATTTAGGCTATTGATATGATCATGATTATGACTATTGGTTATGCTTAGGTGGAAAATGTTATGATGTGATTATTGTTATGGTTATGGAATATGTATCATGGTTATATGAATGTGATAAATGGTAGGATGTTGATCATGTTATGATGATGTTTATGTTCATGGTGTTCATGCTGAAATTTAATGAGTATATGCTTCCTTATTTATATTTAGAAATGTGTCAGATATGGTATATATGATTACAAGGTTATGGGGGTGATAGTTGATTTGTGATTATGATAATTGATGTATGTTTTTATTTATGATGTGATGATGATATCATGTCATGAGGTTATGATTATGGTCATTTTGTTTAGATTAGGGTGAAACACATAAAAAGAACAAAATGAGATGTGAGAAGGAGAAGACAATGAAGAGATAAATGTCTAAGTGAATATATCAACCAATGTGAGGGATTAAAAAGGAGAAACAATGCTTCTATTTTGGCAAATATTAAAAACAAACCAATGGGATTAAATAACATAATCCCTTTGAATTATTTGCATGATTGTTCATTAGTTGGTTAAAAAGGCATCTTGATCACATAATGTCAAGTAAGCTAAAAATCCCTTGCTTATATTGTGTATAAAGGGTAGGGAGATGAAAATGGAACCTTGTTGGGAGACTATCTTGCCTTTTATGGAGGTTACCAAAGAGTCAATATAAACAAGTCCATTTTATATAAGGTATACACTGATCGATGTGGGAAGTCTACTTATGAAATCTAATTGTGGTTATCAAAATTATTTTTCTATTTTATGATGTTTGATAATGGTTTTTTTGCTTTATTATTTTGGAAGGGTTGAGAAAGCTGATCAATGTGATAAGCTTTCAATAAATTATTATGCTTTTAAAAATGATTAACTTAGCCATCCTTCAAGGGAGTGGTCTAAGTTTTGTGTGCTTTGTTCAAGAATTTTTGATAGTTGTCCTTCAAAGGATCAATCTACCTTATATTGAGCAATTTTGATATGTTTTGATATCTATCCTTTAAGGGAGTAGTCTATGAATGCTAGAGAGTGACTCATGTGGGTTAATTTGATTTTTATTTTGATGTTTGATTTTGATGTGATTAACTTGCTTATATAGGATTTAAATGTCACCTTTTATGAAGGAAAAACTAAAAGTACAAGAAGGTGGATTAGGTGGAAAAAAGGTTTAGGTGACAACAATCATGGGAATCCATCCTATGAAAGGGGTAAAAAGTACCATGAGAATCATGACATGGGTAGAGATGTGTTACCCATGTTCAATATTAAGATATGGTTATGACACATAATCATATAATTCAGTTTTAATTAGGTATTCCTAAAATAAGGAGATGAGTGTGGTTTTAAAAATTAAGGGATGAGCTTAAGTTGGATAAAAGGTGAGTTTGATCTTGTTTTAAAAAAATAAAGGACATAGATGTGAAGCATTAAAGGGATTAGGATCTGGGTTCCCTTTTAAAGAGGATAATTGGTAAGATCTTGATCTATACTTGTGGGTTATGATATAAGGTCAAAGCCAATTAAAATCAAACTTGTCTTGCTTTCTTTTCTATATATTGGTGAAATGTTGATTTTATTTGAGGATGAGGTCTTTGAGATTGAATTATCATACTTTAAGGTGTTTTTTATAAGCATGTTTGATGTGTTCTTGATAGACATGAATATGAGTGAGTGTTGTTAAATGATGCTCATCAAGTATCTCAAGTTAGGATAGATGTTCTTGACAATAATCACTCTTAGAGATTAGATATTGTAAGGATATGCAAAGAGAGGAAATTTGGACTTTGATAGGTAAGACAACCTTTTCTATAAAAATAAAAGAGAAATGGGTATCATCCATATGGGTTTGAATGCTAGTACGATATGCCCATAAGGTGAAGGGGACGCATAAATTCCAATCCTAACTAGATGCATTAATTATTTTAGTTAGCATGTTATTGAGAGTTTTATTAGAGGATTCCTCCTATCTATTATATTGTGGATGATAGGGAAATGAAAAACTTATCTTGATAATGAAGCATCACAAAGAACTTGGACTTTTTTATTTTTGAAATATTTTCCATTATCAATGATGATTTTGTGATGAACACTGAAATAACATATGATGTGATGGTTGATAAAGTTAATAATATTGTCATCTTTGGTTGAGATAAGAGGAATAACCTCTACCCATTTGGTAAAACATTCAGTCATAGTGATGATATAATGGTGTTCCTATGAAGAATTGGGGTTAATTTCACTAATAAAGTCCAAACCCCATTATGAGAAGGGCTAAAAAACTTTGGATAATTGAATACTATGGCTAGGTGTGTGATGTAAAGTGACATGTTTTTGAAATTTTACACACTTTTTCACATAATCACAACAATCTTGGTTAAGGGTGGGACAATAATAACCAAGGTGAAGGATGCATTTAACGATGTTTAGGCCAATAAAGTGTCCCCCATATATCCCATCATGCATTTTCTTGATTTCATGAGAGGTTTCATGACTATGTAGGTAATAAAGAGAAGAACATCAAAACTACATTTATAAATAATTCCCCCAGTATGGTATAATGTGAGGTACTCTACAAAAATGATCATTGAAAATTTATAGAAAGACTAGAAGGAACGATGGCAAGGTTGAGATAGTCGAGTATCTAATAATACCAAAGGTTAGGTTGGGTTTCCTCCACATTAAATAATATGGGAGAGATTTATTTGACATAAGAGGGTTGGGTAAGTATATTGATAATGATAGATAGCTTAGCACCAGATGGTATAAATAGGATTTGAGAAGTGAGGGAAGTCATCATATCAACAAACTTGTTCATAGATCACATAGTGTTTTGGATATGGTATTGTTTGAATGATGCTAAGAGTACATTAGATAATTATTTTTACTATTTCAAAACATCATTATTGCATTTATAAAATCCATTGATTTAATTGACCACTAGTTGGGAGTCATCAGATATATTGATCATTTTGACTCCCAAGGCTAATGTAGTTTGTAGGCCTATCACTAGGGCTTTATACTCAACCATGTTATTTTTACATTCAAAATATAGTTTTAAGGATAAATGAATATTTTCACCATGAAAGGGAATAAGGATGATCCTATCTCCCCCACCATAATGAAACTTTGATCCATCAAAGAACATAGTCACTTGATAGGTGAAGTCTTCTTGAGAGAGGGTCATGATGGACTCATCAAGAAAATCAAGAGGAGAAGATTGATCATATACTAATGGTGCATCATCCAATTGGTCAGGAATTAATTTCCCTTTACTTTAATTTTACTAAATAATCTCAAGTTAAAACTTAGTTAGAAGCATGAGCCACTTAGCTATACATTGGTTTTGATATGGGTTAGAATGCATATACTTGAGTGGGTTGGTACTGGTTATGACATAGGTATTGTGATTGAGAAGGTAATGGAAAAGTTTTGTGGCCATAAATACCAAATATACTCAAAATTTCTTGATATGATTGTATTTACTCTCGTACTCTACAAGCATGTGGCTAATGTAGTAGATGGCTTGCTCTTTACATTGTTCATCTTGATGGGTAAGCATTGCCCCTAATGAGTGCTCGATGGTAGAGATATAAAGGTAAAAATGTTCATATTACCTAAGAGGAATGAGGATAGGTGGAGATAAAAGGTACTTTTTAGGCAAATTAAAGGCTTTTTGATAGTCATTATTTTACTTAAAAGATACATATTTCTTCAGAAGGTGATGGAAGGGTTAGCATCGATCTAAGAGCTAAGATATAAAGTGATGAATGGATTGGAACTTCTCATACAAGATAAAAAGTTGCTTGAGGTGGGTAAGAGGAGGCATTTAGAAGTATTTTTTTGATTTTGGTAGGATCAACTTTGATTTTCCAAAGGGAGATGATAAATCAAAGGAGCTTTCCTAATAAGACCCCAAAAATACACTTCTTGGGGTTAAAGTGGACATGGTAATGTATGATTTGATCAAAGATAATATTAATAATTTCCAAATGGTCTTTAAAACATTTAGATTTCCCAAAAAGGTCATCAACATGGTCATCTATGATTTTGTGGATAAGGTTAAAGAAGATATAGGTCATAGCACATTGGTAAGTTGCACCAACATTCTTCCATCCAAAAGGCATGACCCTATAGTATAAAGTCCATTATGGGGTGATAAAGGTGGTTTTGTGTTGATATTTAGGGGAAATTATGATTTAATTGTAACCTAAGAATCCATCCATAAGAGATAACATCTCATGTCTAGTTGTAAAATAAACTAGTTGGTCAATGTCTAGTAGAGGAAAGTCATCCTTTGGGTAAGTGAGGTTGAGGTCATGAAAATACACATAAATGTGTATTACCCTTATGGATTTGGTTATAGGTATGATTTTTGAGGCATATTAGGGATATTCAATAGGTTGAAATAAATTGATGGATAAAATACATTAAAGCTTTTCTTTAATGAGAAAGCTTATGTGAGGGTGCATTTACTGAAGTTTTTGCCTAATAGGTTTGGCATCATGGTGGGTGACTATGTTATGGGTAGCAATGTAGGGGTCAATTCTTGGCATGTTGTTTTAAGACCAATAAAATTCTATGTTACAGTCTTTTAGGATGGAGGGGAAGTATTGAAGCTCCTCATAATTTAATGATTGGCTAATTTTACCAATGCACAGGTCATCCAAAATTCCTAGGATGATATCCCTAGTGGATTCATTAAAAATGTTTAAAGTCTCAAGAGGAAGATATTTATGGATAGAGGAATATTTTTTACCAAGATAGGTGAAAATGGAATTGTCATCCTAACACTAAATAGTATTAATGATAGGAGACTCATCCCTTATCATCTCAGGGTGGGTCAAAGGAATGTTTACGATCGCCCCAAATTTTTTATAAGTTAGGAGTCTGAGGCTAATAATGTTGATGAGAGAAAAATTTATGGGGGATGATGTCATAATCCTCAACTATAAATGGTGGAGTGGGTGGTGAGGATGGTATTTCCTTATCAATGACATTAATAAGAGGTGGGTCAGTTTGTTGTTTAGGTGGCATGAAACCAAGGCCATAATTTTCATGAGTATTTTAGGTTTTGATTGGTTAAAAATTGTGTGGGTTGTGTTCATACCAATCTAGACTAAATCCTTTCCAACACACCTATAAAGGTATGTCTAGGCAAAGTCTAGTTTGTCTAGATAGGAGAAGCTAGAGGTGAATGGTCAAGGTGAAAAAGAGGTAGTGGAAGTGCCAAGGGGTTTATCAAGTCCCCCATAGATGAAATTGGTTTGACAACTTGAGGGTCTGAAAGAAATAATGGTTCTAATATTGGGGTCATATCCAAGTTGTTGGTCAATATTCCCATACTCTTGGAGAGTAGGGAAAGCATCAAGAGTCATAAGGTACTATTCCACTAATGAAAGATGCTATAAGGTTAATTCCAAAGGGTTAATTATGGGGATTTGGGTAGAAGGGATGGATGAACTAGTAGATGCTTCAATGGTATAAAAATATGGAGCTTCATATTTGACTAGTGAAGGCTTATTGGATGGAGGAAGAAGAACACCATTGGGTTGATATGTCATGTTGGATGATGTGAAAGGAATCAAATTAGCTTATATGGTAATAACTTGACCTTTTTGTTCAAATTTGATGCAATTGTATAGGGTGGATGACACACATCCCATGGAATGGATCCAAAGGTGTCCTAGTAAAATTTTGTATTGGAACTCCCCTTCTACCACATCCAAGAGCTCAAGAAGTGTGTGGGATCCTAGCCAAATGTGAAGGACAATAGTTCCTAAAGTCATGGGCATGGTATCATTGAATGATCAGAGCACCATAGAGGTTTTTGACATAATTTTATTTGATAATTTCAGTTGGTTATATGTGTGGGAAGAGATAATGTTGATACTAGCTCCCCCATCAATCATAACCCTCTTGATGTAAGTTTGGTTGATGTATGCAGTAATGAAGAGGGGAGGATCTAGGTCATCTAGATGGATGGAAGGTATTTGTAAATCCTTGAAGGTAATAAGGTTTTAAATGTGAAGATCTCTAATAAACATTGTTATATGTTGAGGGTCTTCAAACCTAACCTCTATAGATTATAATGATTTTATCATTGCTTGGCGATGATGAGGTGAGGTATTGATCAATTCATATAAACTCATTTTCATCGACATTTGGTGAAGCTATTTTAGAACTACTTATTGGATTTATTTATAATAATTGGGTTAAGAGGGTCCAAATATAAACACTTTGGGTTTAGTTGAAGGTAAAGGTGCTTGGTGTTGGTTGGGTGATTGGGTGGTGGAAGAGGGATATTTTCATAGAATGGATAATTTTACCTCTCCATTATCCTTTGGTTGAGCCTAAGATCATGTGACCACATAAATGGTGTGGATTAGGGGAGTAGTAAAGATAGATGATTGCTTTAATTCCTATTCACTCTAAGGTGAGAGTGGAAGAGTAGGTAAGTGTTGGTCAATTGTTATTAGTTTTTGGATTGGTGTTAGGTTCATAAGAGGCTCATATGATAATAAGTCATCCTTGTGATATAGTTGATTGGCTATCACTTAGAGAACTTTGAAGTTCTCTATGTCATGCCTAGGTGTCCTATTATATGAACATATTAATCTATCATTGTACCAAGATGGTTCAGGATTGTGTGGCTCAATTGGTTTGATAAGTGTCAAGGTTAATAAAGATACTTATAATATCCTCTATAGGATGGTTGAGTAAGACCTGGGAAATGGTGGAAAAGGTATAGGTGTCTTGGTTTTTGGATTTGAGGTGGAGGCCCTTTTAGGATTGGACTCAGTGGTAGAGGTTTTGGGTAAATGAGCTTTCTTATTATAAGGTTTTGGTTTTGGTAGAGAGGTTGAGATTTTGGGGTTGGAAAGTTTTGGGTAGACATTCAGGAGATCAAAATTTTGTCTAGAGATGATTTAGAAATAAGAAGTATGTTCATGGGTGGTTTGGTGAAAATAGGTTTAGATGAAAGTAGGAGTGAAGGTGTAACCAAAATTGGTGGTTGGGTTTTGATTGGGATGGTTGGTTTCCCAATTATGGTAGAGGGATGATGCCCTAAAATAGAGGGTAAAGTGGAGAAGGGAGGTAGCTTTTTGGTTTTTGGGCTTTGAGGTGGTTTTACATTCTTTGTTGGATTAGCCTAGGGTTTTTTTGATAAGTTTATTGGGATTAACTATAACTTTATTAATGGATGAGTGATATCACGAGTAGGAAATATGCCAAGGTTATTGGTGGGTTTGGTTGGAATGGTAGAAGATGATTTGGGGTTTTTGGGTAAGTTGAGTTATGATGGTGCTACTATAGTATGATGGGTATAGGTATCTGATGGTTATGTTTTGGTGATAGTGGGTTTGATATTGGAAATGGTAGGTTTTTCTAATGGTAAAGGATCTTTCTTGGTTCCATATGGGATCCCACATTGTTGTCAATAGGTGGCCCGATCTAAGTTAGTGTCAAATATGAATTCTAAGTTTTTAACTAACCTAGAGAAGGGTTTATAGATGGGTCTAAATCCCCCAATAGTGGATTTGAAGGATAGACCCAAGGTTTTAGGGGAAGGAATGACTACCTCATCCTTTTCTCAATTAAAAGGTTCCAATATCTGGGAGGGTAACTCTTCGGTGGGAGGTGTAGGTAAAGTTATTTTCTTCTTTAGGAGTGATTGCTAAAGGGAGAGTGGATTTTTCTATGATTTTATAAAATGATAAAGTGGGAATGGTTTCCTTATTTGATGTGGATATCAAAGAGGAGGTTGGTGACTCCATTAACTCAATAAGTGGAGTATGGGAAGAGATGATTTAGTTGATGTTTTTCTTAGTAGTGAGTGTACCAAAGACCATATTAATAGTATGGAAATCATGATTATGAGAGGATTATGATTTGTTTTTGTTGTTGGTGGAAGGAGCATGGTTAGGAAATGGTTATCTGAATATGTATAGTGATTAGTTTGGGGGTGCATTGGGTTATCCAACATAAGTTCCCCTTCTCAATGAGAGTTTAGAAAATGTTCTTGAAGGTGTTACACCTACTAAAGTCATGTCTAATACCTCTATGGAAGGCAAAAAATTTGTTCTCCTTATACCAAATAGGTACATGATGAGAAGAATCAAATTGTTGTAGAGGTTTGATTGGAGGGAGTTCTATGAGATTGGATTTTAATAATTTCTTCAAGATTGAAGCATATGACTCTCCAAGAAAAGTGAATTGTTTATGGATGTTGTTTGGGTTCCTAGTGTTTTGATTAGATGAATTGGAAGGTTTGGATGGTTGATAGGGTACAGGGGTGGTCTTAAGGATAAATATATTCATGGTTCCTTTATTTCTAGAGTTAGTGTTGGTTTGATTGCTTAGATTGGAGGAGGGGGTCTCATCTAATTTGAAGGTAGAATTTATGTTTTTAGTTTTAAACTTACTCTCATTGATGGGTCTATTTTATAGTTTTCATGCCATGGTAAAAGCCTCATCAAAGGTCTTGAATATTTTAACCCATAATGTATAGGATATGTGTTTGGCACAAGCCCAGATAAAGAGTTCGATTAGCTCAGGTTGGGATATAGAGAAGGAGATTTGGTTTATCATACTTCTCTAATGGGGTATGAAGTGAAAAATGGATTCATCATCAAATTTACAAATGGATTAAAGATCAATTATGGAGACTTTCGTATAGCTGTTTATGAAAAGTGATCTAAGAAAATTTGAGCTAGTTGGGCAAAAGAGAAGAGGGAGTGATTTTTAGTAGCACTATATCAATCTAGTGTCAAACCTAATAGAGACATGGGGAAGGTATGAATAAAGAGAGAATCATCATATGAAATCATATAGCATGAATTGCTAAATAATCTTAGGTGTTGTTTAGGGTCTTTCTTACTTAGAAACTTTTAGAACTTTAGAAGTTCTTATTGAGGAGGATATAGTCAGATGGGGATGGATGGGTGAATTGGTTTGTTACAGATTTGGTCATATGAAAAAATATTATGAAATTCATAAATGGATGACTCAAAATAAGTCATTTTATCCATTAACATTTTTACAAGGTTGGTTTTGGGTTGTGCACCCCCATAGTTATAAGGTAGGTTATGTTGGGTTTAGGTCAGTGTAACATATGTATAGTTGATGCGAGGTTGAGAGGCTACCTCGTGTTATTATATGGGTATGGGTGGTTGGGATGATGGCACATATGAATATGTGGAGATAAGTGGTTGGGTTGAAGGTAGAGGTATATACCCTTATGGGTTAGGGATGTATCTCAAGTTTGGTGCAATGGGAACCTATTGAGAGATTAATGTATGTTGGGTAGGAGGTATGGTTGGGTTAGTAGATAGAGAGTAGGTGGTAAATTTTTCACTAATGGTTGAAAGGGTGGAAGGTATGGAAACCACCAAGATATGTAATGGAGTGGACGTAGGTAGGTTAGAAATGAGAGGAATGGTAGTGATACCAATAAAGGGTAATCCTATGGTAATGGAAGTGTTGGAGCCCAAATGTTGGGTTGTTCCTATACTAGAAGAAATTTTAGTTGGGGAAAAAGGTGTTTGGGTGTTGTTTGGTTAAGTGAGTTGGTTTTGGATGGTGGTATTAGTAGAATTATTGATATAGGATGATGTCTAGGTGACTAAAGATTGGGTGTAGATGGTGGAAACAAAGGTTTCACCCATAAGATGGGATGACATATTGTAGGGATGGTAAATAGGTGGAAATAAAGTAAGTGTATGGTGGGATATGGTGTTAGCTAATGATGGAGGGATATGGGGTTATTATCTAAAAAGGTGGAAAAATCTACATCACCTTGGGAAACTATTTGAGGGATGGTAGGATTCCTAACAGGATGAGGAGAACTCTCTGCATCTAAGATATACTCCATGGATGAGTGAGAAGAGGAAGATGGATGATTAAAACCATGCATATGAGCAAAGAGGAAGATATAAGTAATCTCATAACTTAAATAAAGAGAAGACAATAAAAAGTCAAGGAAACAAAACACACTAAAGTACATTAAATCCTAAGGTTCCTTTTAGTCTCTCTTATGGCTTATACCTTAACCTTTAAGAATTTTGTGACTGTATTTGGATTGTATAGTGGGTACTAGAAAATAAGTTTATGATTTGTTTTAGGTTGTGTTTTGTCTCTCAAAGGGATATATATTGGAAATTATTACGTGGCTTGATATCGGTGCCTACGCACTCACTTCACACATCATAGCGATAAGGGTGTTTGGTGCGTAGATAAGATATACCAATTCTCAGATATTATACTCAACTAGAGAGCTAATTTGGTTCTCCCTTTAGTGATGAAATCCAAGTAGGTTGGCTAGGAAAGGTGACCTCTAGGTAATTAAATAATAGTCATGCCTTATGTCAATGTTTTATGCTTGATTAGATGTAAGTGGTTTAGTCTTGTGTGTATGAGAAGAGTGAATATACAATTGATTCACTTCATTAATTAATCTATATGAGCTAAAATAAGCAAGAAAATAATTTATGTAGCAACTTTAAGCCCAAAATTAATTTTTTTTTTCAATGTATGAGAAGAAAGCAAGAAGAAGAATCACCTAGATGCAACTATGAACCCAAGAAAAGACTCAATGGTCTTACCAGGCATGCCAAAATGTTTAAGAGAAATTTCACTTATATTATTTAGAATAAGGAGAAAATAAACTCAAGAAGGGTATGGTTAGTAGAACCTGGTATGTCATTCATGTGTTGATGCAGATGGTTATAGATACTCCTCTCTAGCTTGGGAGGAATGACCTATAGATAATAAAGCACTCAAAGAAATGGTTGACAATTTAGATAGTAGGGTGGATTGCTTAGAAAGAGAGATCCAAGAAGCAATAGATTCTTTGGAGGCTATTAATCCACACTTTTAAACAATTAAGTTTAGAAATCTAAAGATAAAGTATTTGCATAAACAATAGAAGGTATTGAAATGTAATACAAGAAGATAGATTTAACTAGTTATAAAAATAAATAGATTGATATTAATGCTAAATAGATCATGTATAGTTCAAAAAATAGGGTCAAAAACTAAGATTTGGTTAAGGTCTAGTGGGTAAAAACAATTTGTTATTTGTTTGTCACATAGTGATCATCAATGGTTGGGGTGACCATCGATGGTTAGGGTAACCATCAATGATTATGGACCAACCATTGATGTTCAGGGTGACCATCAAAAATAACTTTGGGTTTGGTTCTAGTTAATAAAAATTGATTGGAAAGGCTAAAAATGAGACTATAGAAGGTGGGTTTGGGTTGGGTTAGTTGTAAAATAGAAAGAAAGTAACTAATTATTGAAAATAAATACTTAGATTTCCTAGTTGTTGATCTAAAGAATAGTTGAGGTAGTTAGCTGATGAACTGGTTGATGGAGTCTCAAGAAATTCTAGTAGATAATGATACTTGGCTATTGGAAAATGAGTGGCAACACTTTAGATCTTTGTCACACTTGTTGGTTCACTAGTTCACTAGAAGAATGACCTACCAAAGAAATTTTGATACAAGAAGATTATGATAATTACATATGTATTTTCACCTCCTAATCCTCTCTTTTTATAGGAAAACAAGAGAGGTGGAAGTGTAGGTTCAATAAGAGGTTTAAATTAATATATAAATTTATTTTTGACATACATTGATCCATGAGTGGATTAGGAAATCTAGTTATAAAAAGCAAGGTGGAGTTGAAGTTAGAGTTAGGTGTTTAGGTAGTAGGAACCTGACCATCAATGGTCAGGCCTAATTATCGATGGTTAAGGTGACCATAGGTAGTTGAGGATCAAAGGTCAAGTTTTATAAAAGGTTTAGTTAGTCAGTTAGTTAGTCATCTAACTTGACTCAGGTTTATGGTGAAAGGGTTGTGGGATGGTCCCTAGGGGGTTCTGAGGTGGTCTAGGGGTGTTTCAACATCTAGAACCATTATGTATAGTTTTCTAGTGTGTACAAGATTCAAGAATAATGTGCAAGGAGTAACCCAATGAACACTCATAGATTGAATCAAGGAAAAACAAGGAATTTTTTAAAAAATAGTAAAATAAACAAACAAATAAAAGATCAAGAAAATAAAATAAAACAAAGATAAATAAAATGAAACAAAAATAAACAATGGTTAAGTAAACTGTTAGTAAAAGAAACATAATACAAATGAATAGTACAATGGTTAAGAGAAAATGAAACAAATAATAATGGGGGAATAGAATAAAATGAAGGGGGTGGATGAGATACTTCTAGATGCACTAGGGAAGTGAATTCTACCTACATGGTTCCATGGTTGTAATATCCAATAAAAATTTAGGCTAGATGTAGTTCTCTCAGGATATGGGATAGAAAAAAATGATGATGAATGAAAACATGATTATGTAATATAATAATATGGGAGTGGACTCAGAAAACCAAAAGAGTGTGGGAGATGAGGATAATAAAGATAGGGAAACTAAATGATAAGTGGTTACTTGTGAAGTAGTAAGGGATCTCAGAATCCTTAAGGCAAAGAAGTGGTCAAAATTTAGGATTTTTTAAACCAGTTTTACAAATGTGTTTGGGATTTTATATGTATCTCAACTCAATCAAGAATGATGAGACACAAAATGGTCCAAGCTCATAAAATGGTGAGTGTTGTCACTTGGATTTTCACCCTTTGAGGAGATGCAAATATCTCCTCATCTAAGTGGCATAATGGAATCACCTCTATACTTGTGGGTATCCTAAGGAATGATGTGAGTCTCTATTTTCATACTCTAACTATGCCATTTTATTACATATCCAACTCCATTTCTCCAAGTTTGTCTTAGTAAGGGTTTAATAGGGTTTTAGGCTTGTTTTGAGTCTTAATCTTGGTTCATAAAGATCTGACTTCCAAACTACCAAAAAAAATTGTTTTTTTTTTCCTTAAAGACCCTTGATAACATCCCCTAAGTCCTTTGACTCCCATGTGGATCCTCATGAAGGATCTGAGCTTCAAAAAATGGCCTATTGAGCTTGTTTCTCTCTTTCCCAATGGGATTGATGGGTTTATGAGCCAAAAATGGATTATCCAAGGTTTATATTGAAATATAAAGGCTATAAAACACATTTAATGATTCCATAATAATTTTTCAACAAGATGGAGTGCACATCTCAATCCAAAAATGAAGTTGACTCACTTTAAGATGTTAGGCCTATACCTTGTTTAAGAGGTCTGCCTACAACTTTTGGTTTTTGGGCCATCTTGTAGATTTTACTAGGATATAAATAATCTATACACATTAATTTTACCTCCAAAACAAGATACAACAAATTATAAACCATTATTAGGTCTATAAGTGTAAGTGACTCTTCAATTGGGAACTAAGCTTTAATTGCCTAATAGGTCTACCTGTAATTTGAGCTCAAGAATGAATTTTTTGATATATTTTATACATATCATGAGTATTTACACATATAACATATACATTTAAACATGATCCACTCTATTAATATGCTTAATTTATAATATAATTGAAGATGACTCCTTATTTGTGTATAGGGCTAAAAACCTATCCAGTAAATATGCCTGCATGATTGAGGGTTTGGGGTACATTTTTATGATTTATCCTTTATTTATTATTATTTAATTATTTTATATATATATTTTAAATTATTAAACCTACTTTAAGTACTTACTCAACTTTTGTCTCATCCCATCACTTACTTTACTCAAAATCTATTAGAGTTTGCATTGAGGGGAGTGCCCTCTGTTTGAGAAAAGATAGAGGGAACACCCATATATTATAAAACAAATGTGGATATTTTAGGATGTTATACAAGTCATAAAGGTGATATTTATAAAAATTTATCTCTTTAATCCAAGCATATACCTTTCAACTTCGTCAAAACCTCAAAATAGACTTGTAAAAAGGCATTGTCTAAAGGGTTTTGTCCAATTTTGACCATATATGATTATTATTAAGATACTTTGTTGACTTGATTTAACCATGATAGAATAATTATATTATATGGATAATTTAAATTTTATCTCATCCCCACTTATGATACAACTACTAATATACTCCTTATACCCCTTACGTAGTCAAACTGAGTTTTGATTGTAACTAAGTCTTCCTTTGACTATGAAATTTTTAGGTTGCTTGTGATAATTGGTTTGAGAAGTATGATAAAAAATTCCATGTGTCACTTTTTAATCATCCCACACAATTTTGGATTCATTCATTTACTTTCCTAGCCTAAATCATATTTGGATGTTCCTTTCTCAACTCACTGTTTATAACAATCATCTTCACCTGACTATATTGGAACTATCAAGATCTACAGGTATTAAATTTACTTGTAAAATGTGTTGTAAATTACATGAAAACTATATTATACCCTTGAAAAAATTATTATATCTCTATAAAATACCAACAATGATGTTTTTATGCTTTGAATTTCACTTCATGAATGGGCAAGAAATAAGGTTTGTTGTAGGTGCATATTCTAGACAAGAGAAACCTATAGGTTCTAATGTTTGTTTAGGCCTTGAAGATAATGATTAAAAACCTATATCTACCCTAGATTCCTTTGATGTTTTTATGACCTTATTCATACTTGTGCTAAGCCTAAACACCCTCAAAACATATCTCTCGATTTATTGCTTGCCCACAATTACCTATAGGTGATTGTAGGGGTTATATAGGTGACCTTTGTCCTAAAAACCCATGATAACAAACCATTATCAACATATTGATGTTATTTTAGGTAATTAATTATTCTTAGGATCATTTGGGACTATTATCATAGCATATTTTAACCTTACTATGTTACACCTTGCTGACTAGGACACCATACTTTAGTTGACCCTTGTAGTTGGATAAAACCTCATTTGAGATTATTTATAATATTTATGGATCCTCCATAAATCCATTGAAGTAAAAAAACATGTATTTTAACTATTTTACACCTTTAATTCCCTTAAAACACTCTTCAAACATCAAACCAGGTCACTACTTGTTTGTACCATGTTGTAAGTGTCTATATTTCCCTATGTACATACTGAAAATATGCCTTGGGAGTCAAAACATGATGTATCATCCTCATAAAGTGTATTTAAAGTCATGGATGATATTCTAAACCATTCCAATTTATTTCATCATGCAATAAGCTCTCATACCACTAATTTGGATGGAAAGGCCTATTATGGCTCACAGTCCTGTAGATGAGATTAAAGGAAAATAGTGTTTTATTGGCAACTTTAAGATCTCAAATGACCAAATTTCACTTGTCAACTTCCCCCCAAAATTAGCATAGTCCTTCTCTATACTAGGTGAAATGATGTCTATCAAACTAGATGTTTAGGATAGACACCCTATATGCATGTTTTATGAAGTTTATAAAAACCCTTTGGGACTTTGTTTTGCCCATTTAGGGAAAACATCTCTGTATCAGTTATAAGGCCTTTTAAATGTGGTTTCCAACCCTTATTTACTAGTTTTATCCTCAAACAAGCCTGTCATAGTACCTTTAGCATATCAAGATCCCAAATAAGGATTCATCGTTTTCTTCCACACCTCGAAAGGTACCTCCATGCCCTGTAAGCACCACCTAAAGGTGCTTACTTTGAGTTAAATGCAAGAAGATAGTGAGAGATTAGTGTAATGACATAAAATTTGACCTTTAAATAGGTTATAAACTTAGTTTTATACTCCCAAAATCATCTTCACACTATCATGGATATAAAACAAGAAATAATATATCCCATTCAATGTGAAATTGTCCTCCAAGCAACTGTATACAAGCATATTCATGGCAAACTAAAAGTCATGTTACACATGACTAAAACTCTTAGAATATTTACTTTAAAAGTGAGTTTGTAAATTTAAAGTAAGTTAATATTTTTTTAAAAAATATAATGAAACTATCATAACTATATGAAGCCATGAAAAAACATGGAGTTCTTGAAAATGGAGGAAAACTATCAATCATCACAGAAAAGACCAATATATAAAATTGGGATAATTTTCTCATTAAAACATATTAAAAAATGAAAAAAATAATGGAGGATATAAGGAGACATGTAAAACATCCTATGGAGAAAATATGAGCAATTGATTTATACGGAGGTGTTCAAACTAAGAGAAAACTGATATGGTGCACAGATTAACAAGTAGTTTTGGAAGCTAAACTTCAAACTAATGGTTCATAAATCATGGTTGACCGAACTGAATATTTTTTTGTGATAATTTATCTCCCTAAGCTTAATATCATCTCCCATAATATTTTGACCTGAAACCCCTTGTGCTAACCATACCAAGTAAAAACCTAAGTGTCACTTCAATTTGTTAAGAAGGACAAAATGCAGTAGAATAGTTTTGGACTAAAAATGGCACTTTAAAAGAAAATAAAGCATTTAATTGAGTTTTTTGGAGCTTAAGAGACACTTTTCACTAGTTTCCAAGTGGCACACATCCCAAAAAGGTCATACAAGTGCCATTTTCTTCTATTTCTTTAGGAAAACTAACTTTTCTCTAAACAACCTACAATATTTTTAGTTATGTTAGTTTCCTAAGACTTCTAAGTACACATGGGACATGACATCACATTTTTACACTTGTCACATTTCCCAAAAAACTTGTACAAAGAATTAAATGCATGATTTTTTACCCTTAAAATGACCCAAAATTATAAATGGACCTAGAAACTAATTGACCAAAGCTAGTACAGCATTAATTGACATAAAATGATCTATAAATCCTCTAATGACAATAAATTATACCCACTTATAGACCTAAAAATCAATTTTTTTACTAGGGGTGCCCAATTTAAACTAAAAGTCAAATTTGGTCAATAAATTGGTGACTCATAGGGGTGGTATGTCTGCTATACTAACTAGACCAGTAGCCTTATTAGTCCATTAGGCATATGGAGTCCTCTGAGGAATAAGACAAATAAAATAACCTTGACCATTGACCATAAACATTTTTATCAAGATAAGACACTAATGACTACCTCAACCACATAAAGAAAAAGACACACACAACAAAGAAAGAAAACACACACACACATGTGCTCAAGGTATTGGTGTCCCTAAAATTTGATACTTCAATATTTTGGGAGGGAATGGTATCCTTAAAATTTGATACTTCAATTTTTGTATCTTAATATTATGTGTATGTTAGTTGTGTTGTTTGAATTCAGTCTTTAGAATAAAGGATTTGGGTCCTACTTATGTTTGTTTTTCTTTTGTTATTATCTTCTCAATTACTTCAAGTCTCTCCAGAAGATTGAAAATAGTAGCTTAAAAGCATCACCCATATCCTCCATCCATCCATTTTTATACCCTGAAGGTAACTCAACTCATTTTCTAATGCAAATCAAGTTCTCTAAGTTATTTTACTTAAAAATAAGTTAAGTTGTCCTAAAAACCTGACTCACACTTCCCAGACCAAGTTGGGTTTACCAAGGAACTTTACTTACAAAAATTAAATAAGTAAAGTAGGTCATGAAATATGATTAACACTACCAAGACCTTATCAGGTTCTTGAGACTACTTTACTTATAAATTTTATAAGTAAAATCTTTTTAGGTTTATGAACCCAATTTACTTAGAAACCAAAACCCGATCAAGATTATGCAATTGCTTTGCTTATAAAAGCCTAAAATAAGTAAAGTACTTTGAAAAACCTAATCAACAAGACAAGTTGACATGGCATTGGCACACTTGTAATTAATGCATTGGTAAATATATAAAATAAGAATTTCTACCTCATTTCCACCTCACTCCAAGTCATCAAAACTAATATATCACCTCTATGAACCTTGAGCTGAGCATTTTCAATCCTTGGAGTAATTTTGAGCAATTTTGAGTGTTTCCTTTTGTGATCCACTTATAGTTGAGGTAGGTAGATCGTTTTAATTTCATTACTTTCTTCTTATTTGTTTCTTTTTAAGGTTTGATTTTTATTCTATTTTTCTTTTTGTTTCATATGTTTTCTCCTTTGTTAGGGTTTACATATTCATCTTATTTTTTGTTTTCATTGTTAAAATCATCATGTTTGGTCAAAAAACTATAGTTATAGACCTTGATATGCATTTTCCATGTCAAAAGTCATAAAATCAAAAAACTTCCAAAGATGCCCTAATTTCTTAGACCAAATTAGGTTTATCAGTCACCTTAACTTGTTTTGTGTTTATACCTACTAGTAACTTGTCTTGAGAAACCCAAGTCCTAAGAATTGATCCAATCGAGTTTTTTATTACTTATTTCTAAATATATAAGTAATCATTCTTTGTAAACTTGAAGTCCTAAGTTTTCACAAACTTAAAGTCTTATGACTTGGAGAACCTAAAGCCTTATGCTTTTATAAACCCAAATACTTTTGACCCAAATAACCCAAAGTCCTCTGCTAGTAAGAACCCAAAGCATTTTAATGTTGAAAACCCAAAGTCTTGTAACATTGAAAATTTGAAGTTATCTCCTACTACTGTAAAACCAAAATTGATTAACTTGAAAGAGAAACTTAAAAGTGTTAAGAATTTTAGCTTAAAATCAAGTTACTTAAGTTTTTGGAAATATGTGTTCTTTTAAAAGTTTTTGGGACTTGATGAGAGTTTAAAAATTATCTATGCTAATCTCATTCCCTAGATTCGTTAATCTTTTGAAGTATTTAGTGAGCATCTCAAAACATTTACCAAACATTCTTCAATATTCAAAGGAGTAAATGTTTGGGTTGGAAGCATAAGGAAGGTTAGAGGGGAAAGTAGTAGAAGTTGAAGTACAAAATAAATTCATTGAAGAGGTCCTAGGATTATTACTTGAGGAAATTCCCGAATTGATCAAAAAGGGTAAGAGAAAAGAAAAGTCAAAGAAAGTAACAATCTAAGAACCCACAATGTTGTACAAACATAAAGGGTATCCTATTAAATCATCCATTTCATCAAAAATCATTGAGATAAGTGACACAGAGATGAGGTATGTGTCTATTATTGAGCACTTAGAAAGATCCAAGGCTACTACAAAGACTCCACTTTTGAAATCCATGACCAAAAGTAGAATTATACAAGCAGTAGCTTTCTCTAGCTCAGCTCAACTTCCTAATTTTATACTTACATGTGTAAAATATTATGATTCCTTGTCTAGAGTAATAAGGGATACTATTGGGAATGTAGTTATAAGGATTGATGTTCAATATTTTAACTATTTCTTAAAAATCCCAACATCACCAAAGTTAATTGACATTTCAATGGAGATATCTAAGAAGCAATGGGAAATCAAGATGCCAGAATTCATCAAGATCACAAATACTTACTATTGGAAAAAGGTCAAGCAACCCTCAAGGTTTTCCAAACACCTTGTTAGGTCTAATTTCATTCAAGAAGTAGATGATATTATTTAACTATTGTGAAAAATCAATGGAAAAAAAAGACTAAATGGTTTTCACCATGGATGTATTCTTCCATCAGAACCATTGATGTAACCTAGAGTTCTAAGATTGATTGGGAAAAAAATATCAGTAATAACATTGATCAACAATTAAAGAATGTATTTCAAACTTTTGATTTCAAGATGACACCATATTTGGTACATGAAGTAGCTTCCACTAGGGGTTTTTTAAGGTTAAGGACTATTGGTACTTATCAATAGTACCAATCTATGAATTCTATACTTAATTAGTCCTTGAAAAGTATTACAAAGATTACATCATAGTGAATGACAGTTTATTTTATGAGCTTATTTTCATGTTGGAAAAACCATTAAAGCATAAAAGCGTGTTAGATGAGGCATGATATGTAGTGGCTTTGTATGGATGTATTTTTATCCAATTTCATGACTTCACTTATCTCAAAATAAGATGATTATTAGGAGCACCACTTAAGATACCAGGGTACCTAAGTGACAAGTGGTTCCTGATGGAGATGAGTAGACAATTAGTTGAGTTACATGATTTGTAATCCAAAACACATAAGGTAGTTATTAATTTTCTAAATTTTATTGGTCACTATTAATGTCCTAGCATCTACAAATCTAGGAATGTGTAGAAAGAAATCTATCATCATTATACTCAAGTTATTTTTATGGCTAGAGTGAGTTTTGATTGTATAGGTGTTACTAAAAATATGATTTCTCTTGACTATACTCATATCCCAAAACTCAAGGATTTCTGAATGGATTGTAGAAATGATTTTGAGATAAGCGTAATAGATAAAAATAGGTTAATTATAGAGAAAATTTGAGCCTTTTATTTAAAAACTATTCTAGAGGATTTCTAGGATAATGACACAGTTGTTAGTGATGTTTTCCAAGTAATAGGAAGAGATAGGGGGCCCCACTTCCAATAATTATCTTAGGTAATGATCATGATAAGAGAATTGTAGAGATAACTTCAAATATTTTGGCAATGAGTTATAATTAGCTTTTAAACAAGGGATATTACATCAAAGGATTCTTAAGTAAAACTGCACCTATGGGACTGAAAAGAAAAGAAGTAAATCAAGGAGAAAGGAGTTGAGGTCCCATAAAGAAGTTAAGGCTGAAGAAGAATGTGGATGAAACTTTATCAATAGTAAAATAAAAGGATCCAATCCAATCTAATACTATCATTTCACCATCAATTTCTCCTACCCCTGTTCCTCCAAGTATTCTAATTGCTATTCTAACTACTACTTCTATTCAAGTTCCTTCAATTTCTCCCTCATCTCTTAAGGAGTATTGCATGAAATCCTCAAAAAATCATTCTAAAAAATAAGTGAGTCATTCTCCTATTCTTTCTTTTCCAAAATTTTTAACACCCCCACCTCCTTCAAATGAACCATCTCATGTTGAAGAAGAACTCAACAAGGTAAATGCTGAGGAGACTCTAGCATCACAAAAGGAAGGATTAGTAAAATAAAATAAACAAGAGACAAGACCTAAAAAGGAATATATTTAAAAATTTATAGATAAAGGAAAAGATAAAGTGGAAATGGAAAAATAACCTCTTGCACAAAAATCTTCTTCATAGGAGTTGGTAACTAGAAGTGAACAACATGCAATGACCACACATCCGATTATTTCCACCAATATATATTTTTCATCTTGGATATCTTTAAAAATAGTTATAGGGAAAAAAGAAGTAATAAATCTTTAATAAGTGGATCTAAAGTTGTTAAAGAGTCTAGAGAAAATAAGGAAGAAATCTAAGCAAACAAAGTGACCTCAAAATTGATAATTGAGTCCTCAGGGTAGAAATTTGTTGAGATAGCAATTCCACCGCATAGAGTCAATAAAGGAGAAGTGACTAATGAAAACTTATGAATCACAAGAGTATCCCTTGGAGAAGTTATAATGGATGGACTTAACCAAGATACTTAGACATTTATTAATACTCTCTTTAAAAATCCATATGAAGAGAAGGTTGTTAAAAACAAGTTAAAGGAAAAAAATGATCACTTATGCTAAATAATTGCTTAAGTGGTGAAGTCTATCCCTCAACAAGATTTTATCCTAGACACTATGATTAATCAATAATTAATTACTAAAGTAGAATAAATTGGTGATAAAGCTACAACCATTGACAAGTTGATTGAAAAGATGAGACAAAAAGTTGAGAAATTCTTTCCACTCAGTAAAGATGCTAAAAATGATCTTCTGGGCAAGATTAAAAAAATGAACACAATAAGAATTGAATTAGAAAATGAAAATGGTCTTTTTAAACTCCAGTAGGAAAGTCTTGAAGATATTTTAAAATTAGATGAGAAAATTGTAGTTGAGGAACAAATTGCTTCTTCTTTGAAGAAAATAAAGTATGAAGATTATCTCCTTTCTTTCCATTTAGGCATCCTTCTAGATATATCTGAGGAAATGAAGATGATAGAAGAAGAGTCACATGATGTCAATGCTGATCTTGAAGATTGATTCTTTGGAATCATAAGTATATTGACAACTGTTGTCTCAATAATAGTTGAATAGTTGATAGAATAGTTTAAGCGAAGAATAGATAGAGTCATGACTCTTTTTACAACTAAATCTATCAAAGTGCTGATGAATTTCCAAACAAAGTTGAAAAGGATAAGTCCAAGGACTGAAAAAGCAAAAAGTCAAAGTAAAAATCTCAGAAGGGAAATAGTAAGATTTGAAATAGAGAGGTAAGCAATTGTAAAACTAGATGGAGTCATCTAATCAATAATTTTATAACACATCAAGTATAGATAAAAATGCAAAGATCAAGTTCAAGAATTGGATTAATCCTATCTAAAGATTAAAGCAGTTTTTTTCTTTTCTTTCACTTTCCTTCTCTGATTTTTAGTTAATTATATTTACTTGAAGTCCTTTCATGAAAGTAAAATACTTCATTTAGTTTTGTGTTGCATGCAAAAAATTTGTATTCAATTCAAACAATGAAAATGAAGAAGGCTACTTGGAATTGATCACTGCAATACATGAAGGAGAGTTTTCAGGAAGTTATTTCTCAATGGTTTCCAATTTTAGTGCATCACATGAGAAATTGAAGAAATTATTTCCTATCTAGATTCTAGTTTTAGTTTTAAATAAATATGAATGTTGGCCTGCATACCAAAAGATGACAATTTTTTGGCAAAGAAGAAAATATAGCAAACTATACAAGTCAGTTTAATAAATCCAAAACTTATGTTTGAGATAATAATATTTTATTATATGAGTTGTACTGGAATTGAATAAGAAGAAAATTGGATTTTTTTAATAAATTTATGTCTAAGGGGAATTATTTCTTGTGTTCTATAAAGATAAAATGGTAAACTTTGTGTTAACCTTAAATCTATATTGAATTCTTAGTTTTCTTAATTTATTTATTGAAAATTATCTCTTTAAAGTGTTTATCTACTTGCATGGATATAATAGACTCTGTAAAATCTATCTATTGTGAAATACAAACTCTATTTCCTCAAATATTGTAATTATTTTCTTATTACCCATCTTTCAAAATTCTTGAAACCAGCTAATTACTTGCTATAGAATCTCTTTATTATGGTTCACGAATGAAGAGATTAAAGTAATACCCCCAAGGTAAAGTAAGTTAAATTTAATTTAATAGGTTTTAGATATATATTAATCAAGATTAGACAAACAAAAAAATTTGGAGCTTCATTATTAAATGAAGGAGATTTATCTCATGACTACCTAGGTTTTAAGCTGTGCATAAAATCTAGCCAATAGTTTTTGGTGACTCTGTTAGGGATTGAACCTAGAATATTTAAGTGATTAACTCCTACACATCAAATATAAAGGTTATCCTTAGTTTTAATTATTTTTAAGCACTCACTTTAAGTTTTTATTCTTGAAATAACACATCGGTCCATCATAAAAATACTGCTAAAATTAATTACTCTATTTTGAACTAAAATGTTCCCTGCTAGTAAGTCACCTACATGTCAATTTAGAACTTTAGTTCACTCCCAATATACTTTGTCTCAAAGTCATTTCATGCTATCATAATAAGCTATAAAATTGTCTTTATTTAGAGGATTTTCTATAATTTTCAAACTAGCTAATCAACCTTTCACTAGAGCAAGAAGATTACAAGGGAAAATAGATCATTTATTTTAGCTACAAGAATAATTTTAGTTTAGTATCCCTATTCAAGCTAAAACTAGAAGAACTAGTATCTCACCTATTAGGTGAATAACTCCTAATGCACATCAATTTCATCATAATTCATCTGAAATTATTCAATCAACTAGTTCCCAATTTTTAGTCTCTAGAAGCATGGTGTTACTTCATCTTGGTCCATAGGGACAAACTATTGGTCTACTGAATTTGCAAACTCCTTTGCCTGACCTACCAAAAGGCTCAAGGAAGAACTTTCCTAAGTTTACTAGTGATGGTAATAAAAATCTTGATGAACATTTGGTTGCTTTATTTATAGCATGTGGAGTAATAAATTTAGAGTATGAAGATGTCTCTATTAGACTCTTTATTGAAACCCTACATGACTTGGTAGAAAAATGGTTTTACCATTTAGCTCTAGGCACTATGACCAATTAGGATGCTATGCATGACTAACTCAAAAATATATTTAAAGCTACATAGGTGCCCACATTCTACTCACATAATTAACCTAGCTGAAGAAGGGATCACATGAGCATATGTATGATTTCATTTCCTAATTTAGTAGACTCCTTTACAAGATTCCACAAGATGTGTTACCTATAACAGACAATCAAAAATGTTTCTTCATCAATTCTCAACTTCTAGAAGTCAACTATAAACTTCAAAGGGCACATCTAATTGATCTGATTACTATTCAAAATATTGTAACAAAGGTTGAGGATGATTTAATAATGATGGTAAGATTAAAAATATTGTATCTAGAGGAGAATCATTTATTTTTGTTACACCTTATACTACATATCCTTTATTAAAAAAACTTTCCAATGACTTACTACAAGTTAAGAGACAAATTTCTCAAACAACTCATACAAATCCAACTAGGAATGCTCCTATATGTAATTTAAACAATCAAAATAGAAATTGGATTGCTGGTCCTCAATAAAAACTAGAAATTGAAGATGTCTTGAGAAACCATATTGAGATGAATGAAGAAGACTCAATAGTTAATGGTGTTGATTAGCCTCTTGTTAAAGAAGATGATTTTATAGATCCTACTGGTGACTCCAACTATTACCTAGAATTTGAATAAAAAACTAACTATGATGAATCATTTCATAAAGATCATAGTAAATCTTTTGTAGTTTTACAAGGTCTTAAAATCAACAAGTCGCTGATAAGTCATCAAAAGAACAAGAAAAGGGGAAGAGTCAACCTACCGCTAAAGTATCCTTAAGAGAGGTAGTTCTATACCTCCTTATTTTTTTCTTAAAGAGAAGTATGTTCCCTCCACTTCCCAAGCTTTGAAGTCAAAAAATCATGTAACTAAAGTTAGTTCTTTGTCTCCTTTACCCATTCCTTATTTTGAAATTATTGAGCACATAAAAAAAACTAAAATCCAAATGTCAGAAGCTGAATATTGAAGGTCCTACCCAGATCAACTAAATAGATTAGTGAAGTATGCTCAGAGTAAGGGTTTAAATAATACATCAAATTATTCTAAGGGTATTTTACCCATTTCTAGGTTAACCCCTTCCCAGAATAACTCTGTTGATGTTACATCCTCATCCTTTCCTATTTTAGATAGGATAGAACCATTTTATGTATGTCTACTGATCAATGTATATAAATTAAGTAATTACATTCTTGACTCAGGAGCCTCTGATATGTGATGCCAACAAAGGTAGATGTTATCTTAGGTCTTTCTCTGACCAAGTCCATGGGTAAATATTACTCAATGGAAGGACAATTTCCCCTAACTAGATAAATTAAATATGTTCAAGCTATTTAGTAGTCTTCCTAGATAAAAGGCTTAAAATGATGATCTTCGTAGTAGATATCCTAATCTCATATGGAATGTTGTGCTGCAAAAATTTTTGTAAAGATTTGGGAGGAGAAGTTAAAATGGACTGGTCATGTGCACATATTCCTATCAAAGGAGTAAATTATAAGCTAAAACTATAGAAGAAATCAAAATACATAGTTTCCAAATCCAAAGATCTAAGATCACAGATCCTCTTTGAAGAGTTAGGTCATGGAATTGATTTTCTTGAAACAAGTAAAGAAAATGAAAAAGAAAAAGATGAAGAGGAGTTATGGATTATGGAATTTGATGGTAGTTGTAGTTTTATTGGTTTAGGTGAAAGAGTGGTGTTGATTTCTCTAATTGGAGAAGTTTTTCCTTTTTCATTTAAGCTCATGTTTGAAAACACTAATAACATAGCTAAATATGAATCTCTCTTATTAGGAATTGAGCAAGCAAAAGAGCGGGGAATAAAATTCTTTAGAGTTCAGGGAGATGTTAAACTTATAGACAAGAAAATTAGAGGACAATATCAAGTGAAGAAAGATAAGCTGAAACATTATCATGATAGATTTTTGAGTGATATAATGGATTTTTCTACTTTCTCAATTGATTTAATATCTCATGATCATAATTATAGAGCTAATTCACTTTATATAACAACATCCTTGCTTAGGGTTGATCATTAATCTACAATCTTCAAAGAAGGTGATTATAAATTGGAAATGGTTTATTGCCCAATGGTCCTTGATAATGTTGAACATTGGCAAGTTTTTAATGATGATAAACAAATAATAGCTTTCTTGGAACAACAAGATAATTTTGAAGGATTACACAATAATAGGTATTATTGATTTTAAACTTTTTGAAGATCAAGAAATAATTCATCTTAAAGGGAATAATATTCCTAAAGTCTTATTTTATTTATAAGAGGTTTTTGAGAAGCATGACAAGTTCCTAAAGAAGAAAAAGGAATATGGGGAAACTTCTATAGAAATAAAACAAGCTAATTTGGATAGCAATGAAGAGCCTAAGATGGTTAACATTGGTAAGAGTTTCTCATAAGAGGAAAAAGAAGCTTTTAATAAAATTCTTAAAGAATATATTGACGTATTTTCTTGGTCATATAAAGATCTCAAGTCCTTTTAGCAAGAAGAAAGAAGCAATTCACATTCCCATGAAACAATAATAGGTGCTATTGATTTTGAACTTTTTGAAGATTAAGACATAATTCAGCTTAAAGGGAATAATATTCCTAAAGGCTTTATTTATTTATAAGAGATTTTTGGCAAGCATGAAAATTTCCAAAGAAGAAAAAGGAATATAGGGAAACTTCTATAGAAATAGAACAAGCTAATTTAGATAGCAATGAAGAGCCTAAAATGGTTGACATTGGTAAGAGCTGCTCATAAGAGGAAAAAGAAGCTCTTACTAAACTTATTAAATAATATATTGACATATTTTCTTGGTCATATAAAGATCTCAAGTCCTTTTACCCAGAAGAAGTAAAACACTACATTCCACTTCAACCAGGTATAAAGCCATTCAAGCAGAAGTTACAACATCACAATCTTACCATTTTAGGCATGATTCATTCTGAGATTTAGAAACTCTTAGATGTAAAGATTATTTATCTGATCTATCATTTAGAATGGTTAGAAAACATTTTATTGGTATGAAATAAAAATGGATAGATATATTTATGTGTTGATTTTCACAACATGAATCAAACTTCTTTAAAAGATAGCTATCCATTGCCTAGCATGGATCATATTTTATAAGTGGTTACAAGGTCTAAAATGTTATCTATGTTAGATGGATTCTTAGGATATAATAAAATAAAGGTAGATGAATAAGATTAATACAAGATAGCTTATCAAAATATGCCTTTTGGGCTAATCAATGTTGGTGCAACAATTCAATGAGCTATGGATTTAGCATTCACTCATTTGAGAAATAAGAGTATTGTGGTATATCTAGATGATTTGACTATGTTTTCAAAACCAAGAGGTAATCACTTAGCTAACCTTGAGAAATTCTTGATCTAATGTAGAACACATGGGATTTTCTTAAATCTTAAGAAATCCATATTTTTTGTAATTGAAGGTAAGATTATTGGTCATTTGGTATCAAATGAAGGGACGAGAATTGATCCAAAATGAATAAAAGCTATTTAGAGTTTGTTTATGCCTATGTCTAAGAAAGGTGGACATTATTTATTTTGAAATTTTAATTTTATAAGAAGGTTTATCCCATATTTTACTGAGTTAACATGACACATATCAGATATGATGAAGAAAAAGCTAGATTTTAAATGGAATGCTAAAGGAAAATTGGCATTTGAAAGAATCAAAGTAGAAATAATTGAAGCTCAAGTGTTAGTTTCTCAAAATTTTAGTAAGTAATTTATTCTTTACTATTATTCTTCTAAACATACAATGTCAACCATCCTCATGCAAAATAATGATGAAGGAGTTGAAGCACCTATAGCCTTTATGAGTCAACCACTAAAAAGCTCAGAGTTGAAGTACTCTTAAATGGAGAAGCATGCATATGAAGTAGTGAAAGCATGTAAAGTTTTCAAGTATTATATTTTGTCTTCTCACACTTTGGTATATGTTATACATTCTATAGTTAAGTCTATTCTAAATCAATAGGAGGTAGGGCTACTTAGGAGCACCTAGATAGCTAAAGTACAAGAATTTGATCTTGACATTAGACCAACAAAGTTAGTGAGAGGTAGAGGATTGTGCCAATTGATGATTGAAATCAAGCCTGAAGCTACATCTCTAAATCAAGGAGAAACTAAATAAGAATTACCCATGGTACTTTTTGTCGATATAGCTAATGAATGGTACATCAAATTTTTTTACTATTTGACTTATGGAGAATTACCAGATAATATAATAAAGAAAGAAAAGTGGACTATCAAGTTGAAATCCAATGATTATGTCATTTGGGACAATGTTCTCTACAAAAATGGAATTGATGGTGTTTTTCTCCATTGTGTAGATAAAGAAAAATAGATTAAATTGTTAAAGGCATTTTATGACAAAGCATGTGGAGGTCATTTTTTTAGCTAGAGTCACTACACATAAAATATTATAGGCAAGATATTTTTGGCCTACTTTATTTGAAGATGCATCTAAATGGGTTGATAAGTGTCAAGCATGTCAACTTTTTAAGGAATATTTAAATTACTTGATTTAACACTAAAACTAGTAATTATTAATGCATCTTTTCGGCAATGGGGAATGGATTTCATTGGTTTGTTAAATCCTCCATCAAGTGCTAGACATCAGTACATTTTGATAGCTAATAATTATTTTAGAAAATGGGTTAAGGCTATCTCAGTCAAGTAGGCTACATTAAAAGTAATGTGTGATTTTATAAAAGAAAATATTGTTTTCAGATTTAGTGTACCACTTAAAATTATGACAGATAAAGCAGCCAACTTTTATTTTGTGGAACTTACTACATTTTGTTTTAGATTAAGGTAAACATAGGTTTTGAAGGGACCTCAAAACCCTAAAACAAAGGAAGAAGGATATAATAATAATGAACCACAGGAAAAACAAACCTATTGCCTACTGTAGAGCAACATCAAAAATAGGTTTTACAGGGACCTGAAACCACAAAACAAGATAGTAAGAGGAAAGACCCCAGGTTTTACAAAGACCTAAAAACTCAAATACGTTAAGAAAACAAAGGACCATTTTCTGGAACCAGTTATAACATCCAACAAAAAG